>CM031241.1:304243227-304810727 GCA_018340775.1 Taxus wallichiana var. yunnanensis
ATGGATTGTAAGGATGTTCCAAATTAGATACTGGAAAATCATTAGCATTACCGCTTATAATCATTGTGAAATGAAAGAAAAGAAAATGAAATCCTAGTACTATTGTTCCCGAAAAGAGGATATGAGCAAGAAAGAAAGGGCAGGAGATAGCATGACACTCACGAGAATCCATTTCAGGAGAGATTTGAAAAGAAGCTATAGAAATCAAGGAGTGCAGAATTGGTATAGGAATTAAGGAAATTGAATATTGAAATACCAATGTTACAAGCGATTAAGGACATTCCAGAATTGAACAAATTAATCAAAATGTTATGTCCGAAAAGCACTGGAAGGAAGAAATGGATGAACTTGACTTTGACATTTATGACGAATCATGTATGCCACAAAGAATGAAGAGGGTGCCACATTCTCTTCATATAACCATCAAGCCAAGTCAATTCTCAGATGAACATAGCGGTAATACATTGGCCCGGGAGGTTTCATTGGGAAGCTATGTGCCAAAATATTGATAAAGTGGTGACTATTCGGACCTTATTAGAAGATATAAAGATAAGGATATTGAAATCAAGCTTTGTGAGAGGAGAAAGAGAAATTTGGGGTGAAGGCACAAAAAGTCCTTCAAATGGTGGAATAGATTAAGGATGAGATTTAAAAGTGAGACCACAATATGAGGAAAAGGTGGCTAAATAATTCCCACTGTAGTACATTATTTGTGCACTCGATTCACAGTATTAGATGAAGGACAAATACACATGCCTAGATTGAATGATGCTACAACACAAGAAGAAAATGCCAAAGTAGCGATTGCGTGAAGAATCACAAGTTATGAATCTATACTGCAGACATTAAAGGATGAACTGAAGAAAGCATATTTGGCCTTGAATATGTGTGTGGCCCCTGACACAATAATAAAGACAAGGACCATTGAAGAAGAGAATGAGGTCCTCAAGGTGGTAAAGAATGAGACACTTGGGCATGAGGAGAGGCTTACTTTGGCAGAAGAGAAGTGCAATGTGCTTGCGGTAGAGCTCAAGAACCTCACTGATGCAAGGATCAAGGAGATTGGGAAATTGATTGCACGACAGATGGACATCATGGAAGGGATGATCTTGAGCATGGTGAATGTTCTCTAGGTACTACAAAATGAAGGAAAAAACATGATGATGGATGAAATGGGACGGGTTAATAATGCGAGACATCACGACCAAAACAAATAAGGTGTTGAATGATTAGAATGAACTTGAAGCATAAATTAAAGCTGAATATCTTGAATTGATTCTACTTGCAGAGGGATAATGCGTTTGAGGATTCCTTTATTCTTTCTTGTGTAGTATTCTTTCATTCTTTATTCTTTATTGGTGGAGAGATAAGTTGTGTTTACCCATTTCTAGGGGCAATGAAACCAGTGTGGGGTAAAGTTAGGCCGATATATTGTATCCTAAGTAATAAATGCGCATAAGAAGTAGGTGGGCGGACATAGGGTGCGTAGATGCGCATGGAGATGTAGTGGAAAAGGGGCGCGCTTGGGGAAAAGTATGACTTCAGGACTTAGCCATTTTTAGTGTGAGGCTAATTATGGATATGGAGTGTAGAGAACATTTTTATGAAGACTTACAAAGAACGTAAGACTATTTTGGGAAAGTGGAATACCAATCTACATATATTACTTGGGAGCTATTAATAGGATTAGACTTCAGTTTATTATTAGATAAACTATTATTAACGAGCTTGCATGCTCTTGTATTCATCTTGTAGCAGCGTATGGATATTCTTAGCATGTAGCCTATTTTGAGGATGCATATGCGGTGCGGGAAAGTATCCACCCCTATATATATATATGTATTTATTTACATGGTTTAGGTGTCGTGATCGTCACTTTTAATAGAGTTATGCTGCTGGTTTGAATGTGCATATGACCTATGGTAACAATATCATGTATGTATGAAGCCTTTGTGTTTTGCAATACTTAATATAATGGATCTTTATGGATGGATATTGGTTATAAACACCTCTTGTTAGTGGTTCTTGCATGGTGACCATAATCTTTATACTTGTACAATTTATTCTTGTATAGGTTATGATCTAGATCTAGTTTATGTTATGCAATATACTTGGCTATCTATTATGGATATGGAATTTTTGTATGATCATGCTAACTCCTTGAACAAGCTGACATAATGGTACCCTTGCACACTTCAGGTGAGTGCTCGATTAAATTTGAATGATGTGCCAGCGCATGGGTTGTTGGTGAAATAATAAGACTACAATATTACGAGTTTGGATTTATTTGTCTTGAGAATCATGGTATACAATAGATAGGAATTTTATTAGTTATTAGTTTTGTGGTCAAATAATATTCATTTTTGTTCAAACTATTGTCATGTCAATAAATAAAATTTTATTATATGTTAATTCAAGTGTCTTTTTAAAAAAGATAGTCCATAAAAATTTATTAATCACATGTCAATAGTTGTTTCACTATAAGTTTCATTTAATCTAAAGTTAGATTAAATAACGTTATTGATTGTCAAGTCTAAAACAACAAAGTTGTTTGAGTCTTGAGGTATTTGTAAGTGTTGTCAAGTTAATCAAATAGGTGATTTTAGGATATTTTGTCTATTGTCTAGTCAAATAGTTAATTTTCAAATTGTAAACATAAAAATATTGCCTCATTTTTAATAATTGGGCGCATTTAAGCTTGTACAGAGACATCCATCTTGTGGGGATAAATTGCGGTGAGCTTCATGGTCACATATTGAGGTAGAAACATCATTAACTAGAGAAACGAGAGGCATAGGAGGTTGGAGGTCGATCAATGAACTCTTATCGAGTCACTGCATGGTAGGACCACACAAGCTATGGCGATAATGTGTTTGTGATTTTACTTTTAGTATTTGATTTCAGTGTGATTCTTTTTTAGAGTTCCTATTTTGTGTGGTTTTGGATGTTGGAAAAGAGTTGTGTTAGAGCATAGATGACGTATCGGTGATCCTCACGAATGACATGATCCTACATGACTATCATACTTCATTGGAAGACGATAGCTTGTGAAAATGTTCACTTGTAATGGTGACCATGTGAAACAAGATCTAACTAGCAATATCCAGTCAGTTGTATCTCTTTGATACAATTTTCTTCTCAATGTTCGCGTGTGGAAATTTCACATTGTGGGGAGGGAACATGACACCAATGTTCCATTTCCATTTTGATCCAAAAACAACTAAAGTCAAGGGAAACTTCCAGTGGCAATGGTAATTTCCTTTGCTGTTCGAGATCGAGTGGCAGTGATCGACGGATAATTTACGATTAAAAACATTGTGATTTTTATAGGATGGAATGTGAAAAATTTCCGATATCGTTCTATCATGTAGTTTTGTAATAAGGAAGTTGTGATTCCTATATTATTCCATGATGTACAAGCATAGTGGTAAACAAAATCACCAAATTAATTCAATTCATGGATCTTGAAAGGGTTTGTGGGAGGATCCAGAAAACCACATGAGGTGGACATTTGATGGGGAATGCTCACGTCAAAGTTTGTGGTAATCTGTTTAAAAATATGGAAGGAGAGACCCTTTATTTTGATTAAGATCATGAGTCACATTGTAGGACATGTTTCAAAGGGATAATCATACTGCTTAATTGAGTGTGTGGATGTTTTTCTACCATGTTTGCACTAAGGGGAGAATGTTTGGATTTATCATGTGTTTGTTTAGTGTGTACATATAATATTTTTATATTAGTTGTAACAATCTTCATAATCTTGGTTTGAGTCATTTTAGGATGGTTGAGTTTGTTACCAACCTCCTTTATGTAATAGGATCTTGACATCCTATATATTTGCAACTCTACATAATGAATAATTACTCTATGCAAATATTCTGATCCAACTTCATATAATGGAAATAATGATAACAAAGTTTCATAGAAGATGGTGACTAATTTGGGATTAAGAATATGGATTCATCCTACACCCTATAAGGTAGCATGGATACAAAGGTCATTATGTTCTTTTCAATGAACAATGTAGAGTTCCTTTCAAGATTGGAAGTATTCATGATGAAGTATTATGTGATATCATGTCAATGGATGTTTGTCATCTCTTGTTAGGGAGACCATGGTAGTATGATAGAGGAGTGATATATGATGGAAGAAAAAATACTTGTACCTTGAAGAAGGATGGTAAAGGGCATACTTTGTTGCCTTTGAAAGATGAAGATTCAAAGTTTGAAAAAAGGAGTATGGCGTTTGGCCTTAAGGAGTTTGTGAACATGACTAAGATTTGATGAAGAAACACCATTTTAGGGACAACCCAACCTCAAAATTTTGTTATAACATTTGGTTTTGAGTGTGTGCATGTAGGTACAAGAGTGAAGCATGATAATCAATCCTATGATGGACAAAAAGATTGGAAAATAATAGTCCAAGATGAAGAACTCATGAAATTTCTTAATGGAAAGAAAGAAAGAAAAATGAGATGCAACAAAAGAAAATGGAAAATCATATGAAGAAGTGCTAGAAGAGGCACTTGATATGTTCTTAGAAGAGGAAAAGTTTAAAAGTCCTATGAAGGTCTTTAATGAAGAAAATAAGAAGAGTTTACAAGTTGATACAAGTATGGATGGAAAATTAGATGACAAAGCACTTGATATGGATTATGAAGAGAAAAAAACCCATGGAATACTTTCTAGAGTCACATAAAGGAAGAATAGGATGGAGTGGTACAATAATATAATGTAGTTGCATACCTATGTGAGATTAGTCATGATAGAATGTAAAATGAAGAATGTAAGGAGAACCTTAAAAATTATATACCATGGGAGAAATAACATAATGCAAGGAACATTATATGAGGACAATAAAGAAAATAAGATTGAAAGTCTCAAAACAGATCTTGAGGAAGTGACATACTTCAAGGAGATGAACCAAAAATAGATTAAGCTTAGAAATTAGTGAAATTCAAAATTTTCATGTTGATGAGTGTGGTTGGGACAAGATGATATGAAAGTGCAGGTTCAAACAAGAATTTTGGCTGAATTAAGAAATAATTTTTCTCTTGTTGGACACAATACAAAGAAGAATGATAGTGGATTAGTCAAGGAAAATAAATATATATTCAAGTCTCAAGAATAAATATAGGTTATGGAAGTCAAATTGGATGCAGAGAACAACTACTTAACCTACCATATCAATTTGAGGATAGTAATATGACTTGAATAGATTAAGAAGATAAATCCAAGACAAGGTCTTAGAAAATGAAGCACCATGTCAAGGTGTGAATAAGAACATCAACTTCATTAGATTCATGATGCGGCACAAGAACCTAATTGATATAACAATTATTGAAAATGATGTGGTAAAAGAGAATTAACTAGTAGAGTTTTTTTGCATTCAAAATAAGGATTTTCATTCAATTTTTTCAATATGTTTGATGAAAGGAATAATATTGAAACATTAATATTGAACTTTGAAAATGAGTTTGGGTTTAGAACATAGAGTTAGAATAAAATAAGACTCTGGTATGGCACATAGAGATTAATGTGAACATTAAGATTATAGTTGAAAATGAGTTGTCCAAGAATGGTGATAGTTGTACAAAGATGTCTATAGAAGTTGAAAAGGAGTATTTTACTATAATATTTCAAAAACTTAGTTTGATGAAGAAGAGAGATAACTCAAATGGAAAAAGGATACTCTCAAGAAGCATATATGGAGAAATTACTCATCCAAATGTCTTGTGGCATGAAGAAATAGAGGTGGATACCAATGAAAGATGTTGTTTAAGATATCAGCCATACTTATATCCTTTGATTCTCAATTGTTCAAGCATATTGGTAAAGAAGAAGGCCAATAAAAGGTACAAATGTGGTGCTCAAGAACATGTACACATATATGAGTAAGTTGAAGATGAAATAGAAAGCATGAGAGCAAATATAAGCCGTAAAAATAAACCAACACTTAAAAAGTTTGTAATTTTTATATAAAAAAATAGAAATTCAAGCCAAGACAATTGTGGGTAGAGTCACACCATGTAATAGGAGGATCAAGAAGCATTATTTTGAGAATTCTTCAAATCCAAATCAATGGAGGAGATCTATTTACATCAAGAAACAAGACATGTATAGTCATTTACAAAGGAGTTAGCATACAATTACAAACCAAAGAAAAGAGACAAAAATCATATGCCAAGATTAAAATATGATGGAATTCATCAATCATGATTAAATAAGATCATTACGATTAAAAACTAAAAAGGGCAGAAAATATAATTTTACAGCTAGAAGCAACTTGATGGGAGAGGACTCAAGAAATAGCCTTTGAGTAGGAGCTCAACATTTCAAAGTAGGGAAGTGTGATGCGGGAGAATCATCACAAAACCATTTTGATCATTCTCGAGAGTTAATTAGGTTCTAGATAGGATGGAAAACAAGGAAAAACAATCTAAAAGTCTAAAAAGATGAGTTATTAATTTTCCCAACAAAATGGTAATTTAAAAAATCAAATATGTAACTTGCCTACTTTGAGTTCTACGAGTACCAAGGTGATAGGATAAATGTAGATTCATGTTTTATAGGAAAAAATAAGCTATTATAAGCATAAATAAGGTCAAGTGGACACCTAACCCTCAATTTGTTAACCAAGGCTAAATTATGCCTAGAAGCCTATTTTATGGGATTATTTAAGATGAGATATGCCTTAATAAATAATATGGTTCGATGGATATATATTTGTGAGTATTTTTATTAAGTTTTTAGAAGCTAAAATAATATAGAATCCTTGAATGGAGAGTGATAAGGATATGGTTACAGATGTATCTGGCTTGTTTGGGTGTGTGTAATAGAGATATATGAAGGCTATCCTTAATGAATCAATGAAGGAAGAACTAGTTTTCTATATTGTATTCTTGTGTAATGTCCTTCGATGGTGTTTATCATGTCATATGATATATTTATCTCTATTTTTATCAATGCGTTAGTCTATTTGAAGAATCTTAGTCATGGTTGCTTGAAAACAAGGACTATGCACATGAAATGTGACAGTCAACCATGAAAGGAGATGTAGAATCATTTGCAGGTGTTTTCAAGATTTGTTTCTTTATAATGAAAGTTGAGAAAGATAAAAAAAACATTTTAGAAGTGATTTGGTGATTTAAAACCTTGTCTAACTAAAGTTATGTATTTTTGTGTGATCTCAGCCTCTTACAAAATCCTAGTTGGGATTTAAGAGTATTATGATCATAATTTCTTTGTATGGATTGGTAGAAATTTTAAAATTTTAATGTATATTATTTGATAAGTTTCCTATTTGGATTTCAATTCATTCTCTCATTTGACAAGTTTTATAAGTGTTCTAAGGAAATTTGATGTCTAGGGAAATTGACAATCTCTGCGTTTGAGAGTTCTAATGTGTATCAAAAGATATAAATTTTTATAAACACTTCAAAAATATTTGGTTTTGGGCCTATTTTAAAATTGGGTTTTCATTTTTTTGGATTTGATGAGTTTTATAGGTGAAACAAACCAAATCTTAGTATTTAACTAAGGAAAGCAGTCATAATGACAACCAAGATCTGATTAAAACATCATAATTTTTTCAATTCACCACCAAACAAGCTCAAATTTGTAATATATTATCTTGTGATATACATAAAGGTGTGTACAAAATTTTAGACTATTATCATTTTTTGTTGGAGATATAATGATGAAATTTTTTTGAGGGATCTTGTAGCTTTGTTATGTGATCATAGTGTATTTTGGTTCTCAAGAGCTCTACATATTGAATTAAGATATGGGATTTTGTAAAATTGTGTGGGAGTCCCTTGAGAATGAAAATTCACCATTGAGATTATTTGAAGAGCCTTTAAGAAGTAAGTATATATGACAATTCCTCTTATGTTATAGGCGGTGGTTAAAAAAACACTAATATGAAACATAAGTTGCACATTGAGTTGTAATTATTTTGTGAGCTTGAAGTATACCAAAAATAGGTAATTGGAATAAAATATTACATCACTCTAGATTTCATCTCTCAAATATCAATATTTTATACCTCTCTCGAGCTCTCGATCATCAAAATTGTGTAGTGCAAATGAGCCTCGTCGGTATAATCGTCACTTATTAGGTGTGTTGCCGGTCGATGATGACCCTTTAGTCATCATCGACCTCAACACTAATTGTCATCGATCTATCCGATCGTTGGCGACCAACCTACTTTTATCATCATCTTCAAATCCTCCATCAAATAATATTTTCTTCCACTTGTTTCCTCATGTGTTCCTCATAACACCCTTTTTTTGTCATCTACTAGCCTTGGGGGTTATCTTTTGGCTTATATCATCTGCGTATCCTCATCACATCCGTGAAGCCACTTTGCTTGGCCACCCTTGTGTTCCCATTTGGGACCTGATATATTTCCCTTGCATTTTTTTCACGACCTTTTTCCACGACCATCTTTGCATTTTTACTCATATTTTTTTATATGCAGTATTGACCGTTGGTCCTACGGCTTGCACATCCATATGAGTGGATTCCCATTAAAATCCATCCATATTGCCTTGATTTTCACCGATTCACAAGTCCATAGGACATTTTCTGTCATCTCCATTGAGGCTATACTTTGTTCCCTACCAAAGTGATTCTAAAATCACTGCCATATTTTGATTTTTAATTTTCATCCTTATCCCTCTCCGCTTGGGGCATATTCTCCAATCTTCTCTTTTTACTTTTCTCAGCTATCTCTTTCAAACTCTTGATCTCTTCCTCTTCATCTCATCAATCCCTAGTTTGAGGAGAAGCACCTCAATAATAATATTCTATCACTTCTCATTTTTGTCTCATGGATTTCCCAACGCAAACCACTCGACAAAAAGGCCAAATGTAGACAAATTTTTTAGTATTCCTTGTCCCTCACCCCCTGTTTGCTCCCCTTCACCATCTTGCAGATACATATCTCTCTTCCCATTCAAATTCCCTTTTCCCTCCCAAATACCATTTATGTGAATTTCCCACTTTCCCATCTTACCCCATCATTTATTTACCCTTATCATGTTTAATTAATCCCTAATCATATTTATTATCCCTAATATTTCATCTAATCATGTTATCCTCCATGAATATCCTTTTATCATACCTACGTTCACATCTACACTCATTCAATGTATTCCTATCCCCCACCCTCTTTATCCTCCCTAAGCAACCCTAACCCGCATTAACCTCTCGAAATCCTAATATCCCTCATTTTAGCTCCTTTTGAATCAAGCGGATCACATCTCCACTACCTAAATCAACGGTATGTGTAACCACGATGACCCATGTGAGCCATTGTCGACCCTATAAATACATCTATACCCCTCCTCTCTTGAGAATGTAATTTTTGAGACTTTTGGATTTCTTGTGCCATTTACTTAGTTTCTTACTCTTGTTTGTATTCTTACTATCACCTTGGAGCTACTTTGGAGATTGAAGTCCTCTTCTTACTTGGTATCACACATTTATTGCTTTGAGTCCCCATTGCCATCTCATCATCATTATGCATCAGCCTTGCATGTTTACCAGTCACCTTTAGAATCCATACCTTCCATCAACCATCTTTATTTCTTCCCCATCCTTCGTTTTCCACCCATTTTGTGTCATCAAACCCTAGATCCCCTCCCAATTTTTTGTCAACCTGCTAAGTCTTCGCTAGCCTAATACACATCTACCTTATTTTCTATCATTGGTCTTGTCAACTATCCGATCTCCATCCCCACAGTGTCCCATATATGCCAATATGTCCAGTTTGCACACTTTGTCCTTCAAATATGACTTTCATTTACAACTAGTTGCACGTCAACCTTGTTTCCATCTGCTCTATTTTTTGTTCCCTTCTTCATCTACAACCTATTTTTTTTTTTTAGTGATCATACCCTTACGCTTCTTTGATCCACCTATTTAGGATCTTTGATTAAGATTTTCTACCCTTAGTCGTCATTGACTCATCTCGACCACCGTCAACTCACTTCGGCTGCAATTATCATTTTCTCATCATGAGATATATCAATTTTCTTATATCCTTTCTATCCTAATCAGATGCAAGATATTTATATCACCTCAACATCATCATTAGTCCCGAGATCATCTTCAAAACAACTATACAGATCTAATTTTTATATGTTTCTTTTTTCTTACTCTGTTCTAGTCGCCATCGGTTGTGCCCGAAGCAATATTGAGTTTTCATGCACTCGATCAAGTTTGGCTCAATTTTCATCGTTCGATGTTATTAGATATGAATTTTATCTTATCTAACACCTTTTAAAATTTACATTTGATTTAGATTCTGTTATTGCATCTTATCATTTATCCATTATCATTTTTATCTATCTTTTATCAAAGTGGGTTGACATCCATCCTAGGAATTTTTCACTTCTCGGGACCAACATTGTCGGAAACCCACCATCCTATCTACTAATCCATTTTTCATATTGATTTTCTCTTTTTTGCATGTAATCAAGCTCACTATGAGGAGGATCTTTTGTGCCCATATCCATCATCATCTCATCTAAAGGTATCCTTAAACCCTCTCATTATTGGAGTTTCTTATTTTCTTTGTTACCATTTCACTAATTTGAAATAGGAGCAAGAAAATTTGATCAAAAATCTAATTATTTTCCTAAATTTTGTAGAAATAAAATATTGTCATCAGTAAAATGGGAATTGATCACAACAACATTATGAGGAATATAAATTATAGATATGAGCTACAAATGGTTAGCTCTTTACAATAGGTAACGTAAGTCATTAGTTGTGAGAACATATAAGAATGGTGATAGGGGACATCCTTGTCTAATGTATTTCTACAAAGGGACACCATCATTTATGGATTTTAAATAATTATGTGAGTATTAGCATCTTTGAACAACATTTGAACATGAGCACAAATTCAGGCTCCAAAACCCAACCATTGCATCATTTTGAGGATAAAATCCCACCTAATTCTATCATACGCTTTCATTAAAATCAAGATTAACCAAAAAGAATCGGTCCTAATTGTTGTGCCCATTCACTAACTTCCCAAGCCAAAATTAGGTTATCAAGAATATATCTTCCTCAAGGAATCTTGTTTGTTCCTTTCTAACAATCTCCTGAACCACAAGTTTAATTCTAATAGCCAGCACCTTCACTATGATTTTATAAGAAGTATTTAAAAGTGTAATAGGTCACTAACCAGAAATATTATCTTCATTTTTTCCTTTAGGAAGACATTTAATTAAACCTTTATTAATGCATGAGCCCAAGGATCCCTTTTCAAAAGCTTCCAAATATAGTTGATAAAAATCCTCTTTAATGTGTGGCCACATTGTCTGATAAAATTATGTTGGAATCCTATCAATTATGGATCTTATTAGTAGTTATTTTTTGCTTGATAATAATGGTACACTCTCCAACCTGGGGTTGATAGGGGTAGTGGTATGGTTAATGGAGGGAGAGGTTTTTACATGGGGACAATGTAATCTAGTGCACTTATATGAAGATCTACACTGGTTGTATACAAAGGCATGCTTAGTTTGAGTCCAACAATACTATTATATATATGGGCACGAGACCATATAATAGTTGAATGACCATTATCAATTTTGTGAGTTAGAAAATGAGATAATCCTTCATCAATTGAATGGGAGATAGTAGGTGCCATAGAGGACATATGGGTAATATCACCTTCTACTCTTGATGAGCATTTGATGACTTGCAGGTTGTGTATGGTTACATAGTGATCATGCATGTTATATCGAGTGGGGATAGATGACATAGAGATATGCATTGAAGAGATAGACCATTTTACTATAGTTTTGTTGTGCAAAATATGCATTAAGAAAATTTCCAATTTCCAAACACTTGATGTTAGGAATATTTTAATATTGTGAACATTATTATTGTGCAAATAATGAGTTGGTGACAACTCGTAGACATCTCTTAGAGATTCTAGGTTTGTTGAGTGAGAATAGGTATTGGGAGAGATAAGTGGGATGCTGAATGATCATGAGAGAGATATGAGGGATAGAAGTTGACTCCTTACTTTAAGGATGTCATTTACCTATATATGTGTACCTCATATTATTGAATGTTATGTTGAATTGATTGATTAATCGAGCCTTTGGCTCTTCTCAAATATGGGGGTTTCCCCACATTTGGTATCAGAGCAGGTTCCTCTAACCTCTCTAAAAAAAAAAAATTCTTTGGCCTCAAACATATCAGACTATGCAGTGTAGACCATGTGCGGATGTCTTCATTCGATAGGCCATTATTTCTTAATGATAAGCAGAAAGGAAGTGCAGACCACATGCAATTCTGCTATCATTTTTTAATTTTATAGATCTGATCAATCTTTGCATTGGTTGTATTGCATCGACCTTGGAGGATCTGTATTTGTGGAGTCATTGTTTTATTTTCATTGCATCGAACATTGCATATCACAGGCTGCAAAAACCCCAATTCACATCCGGTCTACCCAGCACTTGGAATTTTGGCTTTGAATCCTGCATCGGCAATGACGAGCTCAATATTTGCATCGAGACTCCACTTGGCCCAGCTCCATGATTGGTTGTATTTGGCTTCAGCTAACTCGACACTGCAATCCCTAGTTCCTCATGTGAAATCCCCTACCTTGCGTTTGGGTCCCTTGATCTAGACTGATCTTGACAGAAATCTCTAGATCTCGCTGACCTCAAGCTCCTTGCAATGGCAAGCTCGACATTTTCTCCTCCACTCAAGTCTGTGGTTCAGTGATCGTGGCAATCAAACCTCCTGATATGGCCACAACTCGACAGAGATCATGTTTTTTCAATGTTTTATTCGCTGACTGTGCATCGATCGATCCCTCGACCTATGGCTCTGCGTCCCTAAAATCAATCTCTGGCTTGTCTCAGGTGACTTCAAGATGACTGATGTTTTGCCTTTGAGGGCCACTTCTTGAATTCCAAGTGGACATATGCTGCAACATATTTCAGCAACAAATCACGCATCTCGAGTCTCAGATACAGAGTGTTTTAATGGAATTTGAATTTAGTGACACATCTGTACATTGACCTCCATGGAAGCCTTTACTTTCGGCGTACATAACTCAGGGTGGTATCTCCTCCAAATCGTGGTAAATAGAAAACAGTAAAGGTATAACGGCTCAACATGCAGATCACTAAAATACATTGCGACAGAAAGAATTCGGTGTTGGTTGCTTCATCTCAGTCAATCCACTCGGCACTCTATTCAGCGTCAAATTTCTATCCTTTTCACAACGGCATATGAGGGAGTGGTTTAAGGTTTTGTATTGGTACTTTTCGAAAAGGGGGGAAGAAATATGCTTTAGTTTCGAAAAATCATAATGAGGATGAGATTGTATTTGGATGCATTTTCGGTTGTAACCGACATCCAAGTGTTATATATCTTGGGGGGGCACTTATGAAACGATTCCAAGGATGCGTAATGTTCCTCTCCCCATGTTAGCTTTAGGGGAGTGTATATTTGGAAATAATAATGTTAACAATAGGGGAGTGAATGTTAGGAATATTTTAATATTGTGAACATTATTATTGTGCAAATAATGAGTTGGTGACAACTCGTAGAGATCTCTTAGAGAGATTCTAGGTTTGTTGAGTGAGAATAGGTATTGGGAGAGATAAGTGGGATGCTGAATGATCATGAGAGAGATATGAGGGATAGAAGTTGACTCCTTACTTTAAGGATGTCATTTACCTATATATGTGTACCTCATATTATTGAATGTTATGTTGAATTGATTGATTAATCGAGCCTTTGGCTCTTCTCAAATATGGGGGTTTCCCCACGAATAACGATACCCATGTCTTTGAAATGTTTAAATTTCACCTTTCCAAGACACCCCGCATCTACTGTCCTCGGCACATGCCTTACCCAAGAAGTCCGATGACCTCTAGTTGATTTCAAATTTGTCTCACCTAGGTGAATTAGGAAATTAAAATCAATCCCCATAGAGTGATTTTAGGAGTTCTTGAAGAATGTTATTTCGGTGTAGTGTTGGGAAGGGCTACTTCATCGGCCTTCCAGGGGTTGGTATGACCCCTTGGAGCAAAAAAAAGGAGAAAGATCCAACATGGAGATGAATTTAAGGTCTAATAACATCATCAATTTTTTTGAGGATTCGGGAACTATTGAGAGGAGTTGGAGCAATTTCATCAAAAACAAGGTTCACGAGCCAGGCGTAATGCTGGCAAAGCCAAAAACTGTTGAAGCTTCGGGAGGTGATTCCGGGAGCTGCGGATGGAGTTAAGAGTTAAAAGAGACATAGTCGAAAGGTAATTCAAATATATACAAGATGGTGAAATCATATCTTTCAAAAAACTTTGGCACAATAGGTTTATATCATGTTTTTTTCTAGGATCAATCATGTAACTAAATCAAAAATCATAATTTTAGGGCCTAAATAGAGGAATCAAGAGCTAATACTCAAAAATTGGATTCATAAATCCATTTTTAGTCAAACCCATATAATTTTTTTCCAAAATCATCCATCGAGAACTCCATATATGGCCTTCACAAGTTCACTCTCAAGGTTCGACACTTAGCCAATTTTTCAAGAGGACACATGTCACCACCAGGAGCCTAGCGTGATTTCATGTCCCTTTCATCCATTTAGAAAAGGTACATAGGGGAAAAAAATTTTCCTATCCCTTTTTAGCCTCTTGGACCCTAGTATGACCTCTTGTATTGTTAGTTAAGCCCCCATAAGCTAGTTGGAGCCTTACCTCTCACTACACGAATGATCGCCAAATGTCACATGGAGGTGCGATGTGTAAACTGATGTCCCCTTTGTCCCCTTTTCCAAAAGGTACATGAGAAAAGAATTTTTTTCCAGCCCCTTGAAGCCCTTAGGTCATCCATGTGACCCTCTCCAGTGCAAATTTCAACCCCCAGGAGCTAGTGGAGCCAAATGCTCGACCATCAGATTTACCTGCCAAGTGTCACATGGAGGCGCATCATGAAAATTGATGTCCCTTTCATCCCTTAATTCTTAAGGGAAATTAGGGACACAAAAATGTTCCCCACCCCTTGGTATGTGTTTTTGAATTTCTTTAAATATGACACTTAGCCATTCCCCCATTTCTTCTTCACAGCTTCACACCCTACCATAACTATTTTCATGCTTGTCCAGATACGGTCCACCATTATCTTGCTATGAAATAGATCTTCCATGTCCACCAAATCCTCTAATATATGAAAATACATAGGTATCAGAGAAAAAATGGATCGAAAAAACAAAAAAATGAAGAGAAAAAAATTTTTTGCTAGATAACCACGAAGTCTTCCCATCGAAAAATATTCATATCTTTCAAAATACAAGTCGAATTGAGATTCCATATTTTACATACTTCCTCATTTTTCAAGATGATCAATATGCAACAAATGAGAGGTTGAATGGTGCCCTGAATAATTTGTTCCAACAAAAATCCCATTTCATTCCCTAGCTCACATTCGTCAGATTTCCCATCAATCAGGCGATGGAAACAAGCCAAAAACTTGCACACGGACTCCAAATATAAAAATGATCACAAAAAGTTGATTTATTTATAATCGGAGACACAAACTAGACTTGAAAAATTCAAGTTCCATTAATGGCCTCCATGGCAGCTCCGTGCCCGAAGCCACTACCAGGAAAAAAATTTAAATTTTATTTCCAAGCATTCTAGTGGACAAAATCAAGTGAAATTAGGAGGAAATGACCATGAAGATGAGTCAAGTCCAAAAAAAATATGTTCCATCATAAACCAAGCACAAAAATCTACTTTCCAAAAATTATAAGCTTTTTGTTAGGGAATTTGGGAGCTGTGGAATAGTGCTATGATTTAATAACAAACAAAATCATGCACACAAGATCTAAACAATTCCCAAAATATACATTAGTGGAAGTATAAATGAGAATAATCCAAATCAAGTCAAAGTACACACACATAACACAACATGTACATTGGTTCACCCAATGTGGGCTACGTCCAACAAAGATAGATATCTCATATATATAATATAACAAGAGTACAAACTAACACTTAAATACAGGAGTACAAAACATCTCTCCAAGAGTATCTCCTCTCCTCCGGATATCTAAACGGATCTCCATGAGTGCACTAAAACTATGCCTCCAAACTCCACCAGTAAATCTCACATAACTAGGAACTATTGCATCTACGAACTGCTACCAAGTTCTATGTGGATTTCTGCAAACAAGACCTCTTACATGGGTTTACCATATGTGCAACTATAATTTGTGCACCAAGAAGTAAGTCTGTCTCTCCATCACTTTGCATAACTGTGTAAAACATGAAGACAACCTCCTCTACAATATCTAGATCTACATGGATCTACAAAACAAGACTAGATCTATAATACAAGATCTCACCAACATGTGGATCTACAAGAAGAAACTCTATGTGCTTTGCATACTATGCAAGCCATTCAATGAGACAATAACAAATAACTATACAAAGAAAATAAAGTAGAAGACGTTACCCTCTTCTCACCATTCAGATGTACCTCCTATTTCCTTTTGTCCAACTCCTCTCCATGGAGACTTTGTCTTCATGTAACCTATTCTTTATTTCTCTTCTTCTTTGTCTTCATCCTCTCAATCTAGGAGAATCAAGGATCTAATTCAATCCTTCTCTTCATTATTCTTCTAAACCCTATATTTCATGCTTATATAGGTGTATATAAACTTAGGGCACTTAGCCATGCAATTGCATCCAATAAATCTACTTTAATGCTAAAAATAGATTTAATTCCCGAGAGTTAATTAAAACATCATCGCATGTAACTAATGGCACCAGATTAGCCTTAACGCGGCGGTTCCTACTTTATTTGACCGATGTTAGTCTGCCGACCGATGATGTTTCGGGTGACCGATGCCTGGTTCCTCTTGAATGATGACGGTTGTTGTATTTTCTAGCAAGTTTCCATTGCATGCTCTAGTGAAGCTATTTAGCTCCACAACCTAACAATCTCCCACTTGGAGATAAATTGCTGAATCTTTGTACTGCATGTACTATACATCACCGTCCTCTACACACTATGAAGACCATCTATTCTTTCCTTCAACAATTCTCTCAAAAAATAAAACCAGGAAGATCAAACCATCTTCTCAAACCAAGAAGATAAAAAACATGACTTACCAAACCACCACAAAGCTACAACTGATCCGTGATAACCGAGCTATCTATACATCAAGCTCCCACTAAATCATAACACCAAGCCTCTCATGCAACCAAGCCATCATGACTAACACACCTACAAGAGCTCCCACTCAAACTGAAGTATTGAGCTTCAACTGCAACCATATCCATACCTGTAAAACCAACCATGTTCTCCATCCATCTATCCATGTCTTCATGCAACCACCAATGCAATTGTCCAAAGACAAGTCAAACTGGAATATGCGAAAGAAAAACAAGATCCAGGTAAAAATAGCCTTGAATGAGTTCTACATGCAACAGTGGGTGATCAATCCACAAACACTTGCATAACTCAAAGAAATCCAAACATTGCAATCTACAAATCCAACCCTGCATAAACAACTAAGCATGTCCAAGACATTCATCTATAGATAACATACCTATCAAGGAGGAACATAGTAATCAAGAGGAAATACAAACATCCCCTACTCATGCTCAAGGAAACTGAACCATGCTCATGGGAATCCATGTGCAAATCAAACATCTGGATCATCATAGACTCATAAAACTGAATCCATCCACATGTATAAACTCACCTATACATCCATCCATATCATCGGGCTCTCCAAAAGCGTCAAGTCTCTCACCGAATAACTCGAAGCAATATATGAATCTTGTGCTCATAAATGTCAATAACAAACATCCATGCTTTAAACTATGCAACTAATACCAATTACAAATACTATCAAACATGTCATCAACATACTCGATACAAAATCAACCAAGATGAAAGCAAAACAAGGGCACCATCGAAAATGGTAAATAAACACTGTTTTCAAACCTGTAACCAAATCCCGACCACGGTTTCCTAATCGACCTCGGTCGCTGCACGACCGACCATGGTTACCAAATGGTGACCATAGTTAATCCTAAGCATGGCACCGGTCTTTGTAACTAGAAAATTTTCTCTTTTAACCCTTAAAACTCTAAAAATTGCACTATCATCTTCACCTAGCTGAATCTAACCATCAACTGTAATCCCATAGGGATATCCAGGCACCACAAAATAAACCATAAGTGACATCACAAAGTAATAAACTCAATATACCTACAAATCTGTGATTGTCCTCCAAAACCAACTAGTGCCTCTGCCACTCTGAATAGTAGTAATCTCCTCTCACTCTGCATGTGCATGTGCATCATATATCCAATCCTGCAATGCCAACAACCATGGCTTGCTCCCACTGAACATGAAATCCCTGCACTACCTCTAACACCAAGCTCAAAAGCTAATATGTCAGTGAGAAATAAAACCGATGAAAGAAAATATAAAATGATTCGTTCTTATCAAAGAATACTTCTACATCACTGAATTTTGGACTTCTTGTGAAGTAGGTGAATCAACTTCTTTTCATCTGTGTACTTAAAATCTTTCGTTACTGCAATGTGTCTAACCATGACTTTTCATTGAGAATCTCATTCTTAAGACTAGATATCCTTGTCCTCAAGATTCCACACAATCGGAAATAAAATTCAAACAACACCAAAAACATGGTGTAAATCTGTGCACACTATCCAAACATAATATCATCTACTCCAAAAGAAAGAAATAAAACATGAACCATATAGAGATACCTGACCCAAAGTCTCACTGGACTAACCAAGACAAATCCGTCCTCTTTCTGATCCAAACATTGAAGTGATCAACACTATTTCTGCTTATACACACTATGCAAGAAACATGATCCTCCAAAACAAGACACTGAACCATCCATGCCCTCTTCTACTGTAAGAAACCATGTGCAAACTCATTGTCACGTAGGTCGAATATGGTTTGTTGACCAAGATCTTCCAGTTACCCTCTGTGGAAATGCGGTTCCTAACTAACATTGGTGCTGCTGGAACTAACAAAACGCCATAAATTGGCATAGGTCACCAAACCAGGTGCCTACTCCGACCAAAGTGATAGTTGTGTTGAGCCAGTCATTTCAAGAAGCACCCAAATCTTGCACAAAAATTTAACTTGCAATAATACATGCAATAAAACTACATCAAGATGAAACACATCACCTTACCAACACCAAGATACTCAACCACATCTTCAACTTGAAGAACATGTTTCTTTGATGGAAACCCCGTCTTCATTCTGTGCTACTATATTTAGCTTCTCTAATGAAGCCCATGCATCTAACTGCACCAAAGGATGCATAACTACTCCTCTATCTCATTCTTAGATCTAGATCTGTAATCCCAAACATGCATGTGCAACCAAAATAATATAAGCACTGTAATACCAAGATAAAACCATACCTCAATAACCGGATCTGCAATCTGACCAACATGTTTGTGCCTCCAAGAACCAGGGACACCTTAGCAAACAAGATACATTCCATGCATCTTCTCAATTCTTCATATATGTGATTTTTGTTTAAAAACTAGGCTACCTGGCAGAAGCTCAACCATAGTCACCCTATCATCGACTACGGTCACCCTATAACCGACCATGGTTACCTCAGAATCGTGACCACTTCGGGCCGCCCTTCCGAGCGCCGGTTGCCACTTAATTGATGCCGATCACTGTAATTTCCAGCAACCTTACTCTACCAGCTCCCACTTGAGATTGAATCTCTTCCTGTGATCTTCTCATCGGAAAAAAAAACCCTACTCTCATACATGTCAGTCAAACCACTAACAAAACCATGAAGCAAACCTTATTCTACACGGTTGTTGGGAATTTGGGACTGCAGAATAGTGCTATGATTTAATAACAAAAAAAATCATGCACACAAGATCTAAATAATTCCCCAAAATCTACAGCAGTGGAAGTATAAACTAGAATAATCCAAATCAAGTCAAAGTACACACACATAACACAACATGTACATTTGGTTCACCCAATGTGGGCTATGTCCACCAAAGATAGAGATCTCATATATATATAATATAACAAGAGTACAAACCAACTCTTTAATACAAGAGTACAATGCATCTCTCCAAGAGTATCTCCTCTCCTCCAAATCTCTAAACAGATCTCCATGAGTGCACTACATTTGTGCCTCCAAACTCCACCAACACATCTCACATAACCAGAACTCTTTGCATCTACGAAGCGCTACCAAGTTCTATGTGGATCTGAAAACAAGACCTCTTACATGGGTCTACCATATGTGCAACTATGATCTGTGCACCAAGAAGTAAGTATGTCTCTCCATCACTACATAACCTGTTGTGCAAACATGAAGACAACCTCCTCTACAATATGTAGATCTACATGGATCAACAATACAATATGATCTCATGGATCTACAATACAAGACTAGATCTACATAGATCTATAATACAAGATCTCACCAACATGTGGATCTACAAGAAGAAACTCTATGTTCTTTGCATACTATGCAAGCCATTACAATGAGACAATAACTATACAAAGAAAATATAGTAGAAGACATTACCCTCTTCTCACCATTCAGATGTACCTACTATTTCCTTGTCCATCTCCTCTCCATGGAGACTCTATCTTTATGTAACATGTTCTTTCTTTCTCTTCTTCTTGTTCATCTTCATCTTCTCAATCTAAGAGAATAAAGAATCTAATTCAATCCTTCTCTTCATTCTTCTTCTAAACCCTAGCTTTCATGCTTATATAGGTGTATATAAACTTAGGGCACTTAGCCATGCAATTGCATCCAATAAATATACTTTAATGCTAAAAATATATTTAATTCCCAAGAGTTAATTAAAACATCATCGCATTACACAGTAACCGACGCCTTGGTTAGCCTTAATCTAAGCTAGCTTGGCCGGTTCTACTTGCTTTGACCGATGTCGGTCTTGTCCGATCGATGACGATTACGGTTGCCGATGACGGTTATTATATTTTCCAACAAGTTTCCATTGCATGCTCCAGTGAAGCTATTTAGCTCCACAACCTAACACTTTCCTACACATGTTTGTTATCTTTGGTAATCATTCATCAAAAGTGATTGCAGCAAAGATAATGTACAACAAAAGTCACCTGGAAGTCGAATGAGTGTTCAAAGTAGAAAAAGTGAAATCAAACACTTACTACAAATAGTAGAAGCCTCTATATGGGTGCTTACTATTATGGAATCCTAGTTTGGGAGCGAATAATAGCTTCATTTTCTTCTCTTATCTACTACACTGATATATCACACACCATTGATATTACACAAGCATATATTAAACACAAAATATATTGCAGTATTGTAATTCACACAGTCTATTACAATCCATTCTTCTACATCACATTAACTCTAACTCTAACAATGTGCCCATACCTATGCACTCCATTATATAGGAGCTGCATAGTAACAACCCTCCTAACAATCTCTTTGTCTTCATGTGCAACTTTTCTCATGAAACCAATCTACCAAGCTTTGTTTACACATGAAACCAATCTACCTAGATGGTTTCAACAACATTAATAATATTGATAGTAAAATAATATCTCATTGTTTTATTATCTAACACACTAACATAATAATTACCATATAGTAAATACTATTTACTATATGTAATATTACATTTACATTTACATTTATATTATCCATGATAATATTATATCCATATTAACAATGATATCCTAATGTTCACACTAGAACATAGAATATCTCCAACACTTACTAAAAAAATAAGTCGCAAGAAGTGGTCAAGACAAAGGTAGTGTGTGAAGAAGTGAATGAGGGATTTCATCACATCAGGATGGTCAGAAGAGGCAAAAATCACCTCTTACTAAAAATAGTAAGTCTTCCATCTAGGAACTTGCTATTAATAGTAAGTTACACTTAGAGGGTAGTTTTGGCACAATGGAACATAAGGGGATCATCATTTGGGATCATCCATGGGCATTTCTCACAGGGCATTCGAGATCCATCCTAGGGAACCTGACAGTGTCTTTCGACACTCACTACATGGTTTGGGTCACAGGTATATTATACAAAGGGTGGGAGTTACGGTCATTAGCGAAACAATTCATTCAACTTGGCAAGCATTCGTGAGCCAAGATGAAGGAGTTTCTCAAGGTGTAAAGAGTTTAGAGATTCATAGTTTCACTACATTTGGAGCTTTCCATCAACAAAGACCAACAAACTTCATCAGGAATGACATCTCCTCTTCTTCTTCTCTCTCTTCTCTTCCTTCCCCCAACTTTCTCTCTCCTCCATGTTCTAATTATTCGTTGGGTTGCCTTTTTCATAATGCCTTAAGTAATTAAAAATGACTTTATTTTCAATGTAATAAGTCACCCTTAAGTTATAAAAGGGGACTTAAAGTTTTCCTAAGAATGTGAAAAGTTTCAAGGCATATGAAGGGTCAATGGGGTTATATGAAGAGTCTTTTCTCTTCCTATAAATTGTAAATCCATTCCCATTTCAAAGGGTTGGTGATTGATTTTGTAAACTCAAGAGTGTATTGTACTTTGAGAGAACAAAGGAGATAGCCATTTTCTTCCATTTCCCCCTTATTAGTTTTCCTTCATTCACACACTCTGTACAACTTTTTTTTGAGAAATTAATAAAAGGATTTTCTAGCTTTCTTTGACTAAGGGATTTCTTGATACTTTGTGATCATAAATTCTATTTGGTCTTGTTTCTACTTGCAGAGTTATTTCCTCTTAATTTTAATGCATGTGATGAAATTATAACTAGTGTTTGTAAGCATCGATTTCCTACTTACTGACATTAGTTTATACCTTCTTCATATTCTCACTCCTTTCTGTTCTCTTGATAGAGTCCTCTCTAGCAAGAAATTGCTAGCTTTGCAGTGGTCAATGGAGTTCCCTTGTTGGATCCCTAACCACAAGGCGGCTTGGATAAAACTCACCTTACTCACGCATGCATATACAAAAGTTGCATCGTTTAGTAGAGGGACTTAGATTCCCATAGCATTGGTAAGAAACCCACAAATTTGTCCCCTGAAATTTTTCTTGCCAACAATTTTCAAGGCGTCCACCATGGGTTAGACTTGGCAACATCTCGCTCCTAAAATACGATGCGAGGTCCAAAAATACAAAACAAATAAAATATATTGAAAAATCAAGAAAAATGAATTGATGAAAATCCTTTGCTAAAAGACACACTTCAATTTCTACACGTAAATTTTCATATTTCAAGTGTGATTTCATATTCCCATCATAAAATTTTCTTAGAGCTAGCTGAAAAATGATATACCGAGTTGATCACTTAAGAGGTGTTGTTGATTATTTCTCTTTAGGAACATAGTAGAAAAGGTGATTCTCTCTTCTTTCCATTCCAATAGGTTGTGTTTGTGTGTTTTCCACCAATGCATTATTTTCTACAGCGCAGAGCATATACCAATATATTCCTTCTATCTCCTTAATTCTTCCTCTGGACTTCCATGGTGTGTAGAAATACATCAAGGTTCCCTTCACTAGTGTACCTTGGTACCTAGCTAAAATTCAAATGCCTAACGGTGTGTGCACGATCACACAAGTAATTGTGTTCTTAATCTCACACTCAACTACTTCATACATTCCATGGACTGAGTTATCACAGGAAATACTTGTGGTATCACTAACTAATTGAGTATTATCCAATTATATCATTCTTTCCTTCTATGGATCATTTGCCTTAGGGTCTCTAATTATGAGCACATATATCTTGTTCAAATCCTCATCACTCAAAGGCTCAACATACGGGGAAGCCTTTGCATCTATCAAGGGTATAATAATGCACTCTTCCTTGTTCTCAAAGATAATGTACCTCTTATTGAAGTGTATATATGCATTATTAGCATAACATTGGGGTACCTCAAGAAATACTAGAAAGCTATCTACTTAAGTGAGCTCTAATACCTCAAAGTCCCCAGTAAACTTGGCTCCTTGAATTGTAATAGTTGCATCCTTTAATACTCTAATAGGATTAGCCCTAGTTCTATTTTCCATATACAACACATTCGAATAAGGATACAATGGTGGTCTTCCCATATGGTTCCAAACATCCAATGTGAGTACATTAACTTCTACACATGTATATATAAGAATGTTACTCAGAATTCATCCATCTATGACTGCATTTAGTGTAATCTCCTTATCATACTCATGGTTATGTGGGGAAGATTTGCATGAAGTATCTACCTCTCACACTCATTACTTGTGCACGATATCTTTCTCTCAACCATTCTCCTAATAGAGGGATTATATTCTCTTAGCGCAAAATTCTACTGAGACTTCCTTTAAATCATCTACATCCTTCTTTGGGAGTTTACTTTATTTGATCATTCCATTACGCACTTGATCCTTTAATATTTGAATCTCTCCTTACAGATCCCTAATAACATCCATAGTCTCCTAGTAAACCTCTTTCTGATGTGAAGCATCAGGGTAATTTACATTTTTCACTTCTTAATTTGTTATAGTGGCTTACTTATAATTCATAGGTTCGTGTGTATACGTAGCCTTAATGCGTGTAGTAACTAAACTAGGTAACTTAGGAGTAGGTGCTACCTTTGGCATCCATTGATCTTGAACTACATGCTATACCTTAATCATTCCCATATCCTTTTCTTTCTTGTGTTACTTGCTTATATGCTCATATAAATCAGGACATTCTTAAAACTTGTGTTTTTTCCACACCATGAGAAAACTACATTCTGAGGGCACTCGCGATGATAATGATAAGGAGATCCACAAATATAACAAGTTCCTTTAGGAAATCCTCCTCTTGTGTCGCCACGACCTCGGCCTCTATAACCTCCATGAAAACCTATGTTCCTGTTATCTCCATTATTACGCCCTTCATTATGTTGTTTTCCCTATTCCTTAGATCCACTTGCCACACTAGTCTAGTGCACACCAGTATCAATAACCTCATAAATAAAATCAATAAATATGCGATCGGAGAGGTATCATGGGTATGATTTTTGTAAATATTACAATACATGATACCTCGACTACATTCAATGATTCTACCTACACTTGCCATTCTAATCAATATCCAGTTCTAGAACTAGATATTAAGGTCTACCTACACTCACCTTCATATCAATGATTACTTCTAGAAATAGAACACCAAACACAAGGGCTATGTCACCAGATGGAATCGATGTGTACTGCGGTCCTCAATATTTCTTCCTCAGTGCACTCTCATCGAAGTCTGAAGAGGATTCTCTACCATGCTTGCCTAAGGTTCATAGAACCGATGCTGCGCTCCACATCTTATACTTGAGATTCAAATCCCTCGCAAGAAATATGCCTCCACAACTCCATAGACTCCTCAAAATCATACTACTTTGTTAATTCCTCTCTCACAATTTGTTATACTCAAGTTGCCTTTCCTCTCTCTATCTTTCTGCGGCTAGGTCCACCATCTGTCACCACACTTGATCTTTCCCCTTTGTGTGGTGGTGGGTTTATCTAGCCATAGGTAACATCTCTAAACCGAACACCTCTATCAAGATCTTAATTTCCAAAGGGATAACACATATGTAAGATCCTCTACAGGATGGCACAAGAACTCAAACTTATTAACCTTAGGACAATAATACGTAGACACAAAATATTCCAAAGTAAAACTATGCACAACACCAGCCCCACCAATGATCTACAACACGCTTCCAAGATTCATCTCGCATCAAAAAAATCCTCGATACTCTTCATTAGTCCAAACCCTTGGTCTGTAACTCCAGGTTTTCTTTGATGTATCTCGTACAAATCTAATGGAAAACATCATTAAAAAGTCTCATAGAGTTCATGACAAAAATTTCTTCTACCCGGCCGTGCGTTTTTGAAATCAGGTCCATAACCATAACTTCACGCCAATTACCTAATCTTCAATGGCCTTAAGAGTCAATCGATATGCCATCATCATGCAACCTCTTTTTAGACAACTTGAAAAAGAGGTCCCGTGCAATGGAACCAAAATATAGTCTTATTTTATACTTAGATGCCTAGCACACTGCGGTACTTGAATCAAAAAGATCCGAGTGCTCACCCGAAGTGTGCGAAGCCTACTAAGTCCCTCTTTATGGAAGCCTTGTAGAGATGTTAGCATGCATATTCATATAACCCATAACCATATCCAATAATTAGGTGCAAGGCATAACATAAACCAGATCACAACCACAGTATATCATGCATCAAATAAGGATCAAGATCAGATCTACCATACAATATCCATCCGTAATGATCCATCATATTAATCAAACATAATCCAAAAGATGAATACATCAAAATACTATCACAAAGTCATGCACACAAAATCACACCAACAAAATTACTCTAATCCATACAGTCATGATGATTATGTTCTCCAAACCATGCAAATCAATACATATATATATAGGGGTGGGTACTTTCCTTCATCGCCCATACACTCTCAAAATAGGTTGCATGCTTAAAATAGCCATGCGTGCATACAAAGATAACTACAAAGCATGCAAGCTTCACTAATAATAGATTATCTCTATAAATAAACCTTGATCTAATCCTATTATTAGCTCAAACTCTGCATGTCTCTTGATCTTCCACTTACTCCCAAAATATATTTTCCTTCATGTTGGTTAAAATATTTTAATCTTGATACAAGCAATAGTTAGGGGACAACAATCCCTCCTCTTTATGGGAGAGGTTCCCTTATTTCACACACACAAACAAACAATCGAAACTACCTATTTACAAATACACAAACTAATAATATCTAAATGAGGATTTTGATGTTGGAATTGTTCCCATATTAACAATATTCTCAATACAGAAGATAAGGAGAGTGTAAGAATTCATTAGAAGAAACAATAGCCTTAAGCAAGGCTTGTAGATCAAGGATTTCGCGCTTGTTACCTGTCCAAGTTAATGCACCAAACTAAACACAAAAACCTTGAAAAACTCAAAATGAAATTGATACCTGATGGACAAGATCTGAAGATGCAGACGGATAAGGAAGCCGATATAGATGAGACGGGCGCACACGAGCAATTTACACAGTAGATCCGAGTAACCTGCAAGACACCGATGCTTGACAGAAAAAGACCACGTTAAAAGGTATTTAGGTGGAATGCCCGAGAAGCGATGAGCTCCCTTGGCGGATGTCAGTCCACGTTTTCAATTAAGTAAAGAAGTATACATGATAAAAGATGTACGTACAAGACTAGATTTTCTGATCAAAGTAATAAACAGAATCTAAACAGCAGTGGCAGAAAGCAACCAGAAGATAGGGAACTGTGAAAACAAAGCTAGATTTGTGTTACCTGTGTCCTTTTACCTGTCTGCAGGATGATCGGCGTCGATTATGTAGAATCGGCGTCGACTAGTTAAAATCGGCGTCGATTATGTAGATCGGCGTCGCTTTTTAAAATCGGCGTCGACTGGTTAAAATCATCGTCGATTATTTAGATCGGCGTCGATCGGAGACAAAGTGCGACAGGATTTGGAAATCGGAAAATGAAGGCAAGATCGTAAATGAAGGCAAGATCGTCAATGTCTGCTGGATCTGTAGAAGCCGGAGAGATACTGGAAAGACTGCACCGATGCTGGGTGCAGGAACAGAGTCACCAGAAAATCAATGGAGACGTGTGATGTTGATGTGATAAGAGCAGAGTAACGGTGCTCCTCTCAGGGATTGATTTGGACAAGATTCGCTCTCATTCGATAGATAATGTTCACACCAGATGCGCAAAGATCTCTCGTTCTGTGTCTTTCACGATCTGTGTTTCTTTCGCGATCATGCATCTTTCGTGTTCGTGCGTGTGCGTTTTCCTCCTCGAAGCTCGAGTTATGGGTCTTCTATTTATAATCGGTGCCGCTCCTAAAAATCGGTGTCGATCGGCCGTGCACGGTCGGCGCCGATCGCGAAGGAACTCCCGAGACGGCCAAAATGAGCGATTTTTAGAAAGATAAGAGTTATCCCTCCACCTCAAATACGGAAATATCCCATACCGCTTGATTGTGAGGAGGAGAAATAGGAGGGACACATGGATAGGATAGATATGGGGTAAATAAGTGGTTAGGATACATGTGAAAAGGTGTAATTAAATAGTTAATATTTAATTACTCACGGGTAAAACATAAAGGGTGAATTAAACTTAGGATAGGTGTTTAAAATGCAAATTAAATAATATCCCAAGGAATAGTGGTGATATAAACGTGCCCCAGGTTACGAGAGAGAAAAGCGCGCACTGAGGACACTAGTTGGATAATCAATATTAGGTGTCTACAGTTTTCAATCCCCTATGTTTGTGAGTAATGCGATAAGCAAGGTTGTGAAAAAACAAGGAGGTGGAAGAAAGGAAGAAAAAGTGATGATGCGATCCCCTCAAACTAGGGAGGGATGGATGATAGAATTGGAAGGCGATCCCAAGTTTGGACAAGATCCGAAGATGTAGATGGATAAAGAGGTCGATGTAGATAAGACGGGCGCACACGAGCAATTCGCACAATAGATCCAAGTAACCTGCAAGACACCGATTGCTTGACAGAAAAAGACCACGTTAAAAGGTATTTAGGTGGACTGCCCGAGAAGCGGGTCCAGGAAGCGATAAGCTTCCTCGGCGGATGTCAGTCCACGTTTTCAATTAAGTAAAGAAGCATACATGATAAAAGATGTACGTAAAGACTAGATTTTACGATTCGGTAATAAACGAGAATCTAAGCAGGCAGAGAAAGCAATAAAAATAGGAAACTATGAAATAAAGCTGGATTTGTGTTACCTGTGTCCTTTTACCTATCTGCAGGATGATCGGCGTCGATTATGTAGAATCGGCGTTGATAGTAAAATCGGCGTCGATTATTTAGATGAAGAATCTTTTTAAAATTCGTCGAATAAAATCGGCGTGGTTAAAATCGAAGTCGATTCTTTAGATCGGTCGATCGGAGACAAAGTGCGAGAAGATTTGGAAATCGGAAAGTGAAGGCAAGATCGTAAATGTAAGGCAAGTCTTTGGATGTAGAAGTCGGTGAGAGATCTTGGATCTTTGGAGTCACAGTCACCCGAGAAGATCAATGGATAGGCGTGTGATGTTGATGTGATAGGAGCGAGTAATGGTGCTCTCTCTCGGGGATTGATTGGACGGATCCGCTCTCATTTTGATACACTTGATGCTAAAAGATCTCTCGTTCTCTACTCTTGTGTCTCTGTGTCTTTCGAGATGCGATCTATCTCTTTTCTCTCTCTCGTTCGTCGTGTGTTCTTCCTCGTATTCGTTGTCATTTTTTCCATCCCTAGAGGCGAGTTTCAGGCTTCTATTTATAATCGGCGCCGCTCCTAAAAAATCGGCGCCGACCGTACCGGTCGGCGCCGATCGCGGAATAGACTCCCGAGATGGCCAAAATGAACGATTTCTAGAAAGATAAGAGTTACCCCAAATACGGGAAATATCCCGCTTGGGGAAGAGGAAAAATAGGGGTGATACATAGATAGGATAAATTTGGGGTAGATAAGTGGTTAGGATACATGTGAAGAGGTGTAATTAAATAGTTAATATTTAATTACTCACGGGTAAGATATAATGGGGTGAATTAAACTTAGGATAGGTGTTTAAATCACAAATCGAATAATATCCCAAGGGGATAGTGGTGACATAAACGTGCCCCAGGTTACCAGAGAGAGAGCAAACGCGCACAAGGGACACCAGATTGGATAATCAATTTTAGGTGTCTACATTTTGCCCCTTTTTGTCAAGTAACTTGCGATAAGCAAGGTTATGAGACAAAAACAAGGAGATGGAAGAAGGGAAGAAAAAGTGATGATGTGATCCCCCTCAAACTAGGGATGGGATGGGTGATAGAACAGACGATCCCAAGTTTGAAAGAGGTAGATGAAAACGCAGGATGCCCCAGTCGGATGTCTGGAGTAGATCTGATCATTGATGACGCATAAAAATAAATAAAAAGGCAGCAACCTAAGGAACTCACATTGGTAGGGCAAACTAGACGGTCTCCTCATGAGACGACGTTAGTACCTACAGACCCATGAGTGTAAGGAGGGCTGCAAAATAGTATGCATCCCACACATTGGTAGGGAACAAACCGAAATAGAGGCGGTGATATCGAAAAAAGATGAACCCTGCGCCAAAAAGGCAATATTCAACACATAATAATGGCTCGAAATGGATGAGATAATGTGCGAAAGCAATAGCATCACACTAATGATCGAGATAGATAAATAGCCAAGCATCAAAATGGCGAGATATGGAAAATCGGCGATCACGGTAATCGGCGGCCAAAATAAGCGGCGTCGATCAAAAAAATCGGCGCCGACCAATCGTAGCACATATAAATATGCGAACGGAAAACGTAAACGATTTATTTTCATCGTGACGATTGATTCAGAGAGAGTCAAAAATTCGATTTGAGCATCATGGAAGCCTCTGGAAGCGGTCAGAAGCGGAGGAGGACACGACCTGGGGTAAGTGGTTCTTCTTGAACCCGTTGTACTTAATTTTTTTTTTTTTTTTTTTTTTTGTTTGTGGGAGGCGAGTCGATTTATGCGGGACGAGTCAATCGGCGTCGATTGGTATAATCGGCGTCGATTATGTTAAGCGGCGCGATCGATTGATATTAATCGGCGTCGACTAGATAAAGCAGCGCCGATTTTATTAAATCGACGCCGATTGGAATAGATAAAATTTTTGTTTTTGTTTTGGATGTTCTGATTTGGGTAAATACGAGACTAATATTGCTCTTGATGTCGTGGGTGCAGGCACGAGAGGCTCTACACATGAGGATGCTATTCCGAGTTCTTAGAGACTATTCTCCCTGATGTGACTGATGCAGATTGGCGGCATTTAGAGTTAGCCGGGCTCGGGGGCTTTAGGTACTACAGACGAGTGCCGCGAGATGTGGAGCTGATGCGGGCACTAGTGCGACGGTGGGATAGCCATACGTGCACTTTTTGGTTCAGGACGGGTGAGATGACCATCACCCATGAGGATATATATAGGATTTTGAGACTGCCGATCACTGGGGACCCGATAGAGATTACACCGCGAGAAGCGTGCGAGAGGGCCCTAGTTCGATTGTATAGAGATAGGGCAGATGATTCAGAGATAGTGTCTGGGGCAGTGCGGATAGCCTCGCAGTATAGACAGGATAGCCCCCGGAGCAGACGGATAGTTTTGATTCAGATGGCGATATCCTATTTTGCTCTACCAGATTCAGGAGGTGGGAGATTCCCACTATTATTATTATTAGAGCTGCGTTTGCGACATTACTGCGATTCGAGCAGGTATTTGCCTTTGTTGATGCCTTGATAGCTCAGATATATTACGAGCTATGGATGTACACCACCGTAGGAGGGCAGGTATTGATGTCGATTTTGTGCTCCATTCTTGGGCATATGAGCATATAGCGGTGATCGAGCCATCGGGCTTCCTTGGATGCGGCGGCGATGGGAGTGCTATTGATTATGGATTCAGCGATGGCGGGTGACATGGCGGCTGGGGATACGAGGAGATCGGCGATTGGTATCTTGAGCGTTTGGGGCGACGGCCGGATCAGGTTATCGGAGGCCATATCGGGTATTTCCGACATGGGTGAGTCGGGATGCTCACTTGGTGGCATTGAGACGGAGCGAGGAGGTGGTTAGGGGCCGCAGGCTGATATGTGGGAGCGAGTCCCGTTTGTGCGGGTATTGAGACAGTTCGGCCTAGTGCTAGACAGTGCCGACTACTTACATGCCTTATAGGCGAGATAGCAGGGAGACTGATCTGCCGATTTTGATCCCGGCAGATCCATTGAGAGAGGCCCCACCCTCCACAGACAGTGATGATGATGCGTAGGGGTGGATGATGGTTATGCAGCATGGTATGATACAGAGCTACCACGACATCTCCGGCATCTATAGATGCGAGAGAGGACATAGCTACGATCTTTGGATAGGCTGGAGGAGAGCATGCCACCTTGACACAGACACATCAGGTGGCTCTTGAGGAGATCGGGGCTACGGCGAGAGGAGAGGGATGCCCTAATTTTGGAGAGAGACACCGCTCGCCAGGAGCGAGATACAGCGATCCAGCAGAGGGATCGCTATTATCGACATAGGGAGGCCCTCAGGGCCAAATATGGGGAGACAGGTACCATGTCGGAGTCTGGTACGGGTACGACCCTAGGAGGAGCACCACCCGGCGGCGCGGCAGCCGGCGGCACCAGCAGCACCATTACGAGCACCGGGTACCGTGAGCTTGAGCACATATCAGTCTCTCCTCGCTGAGGTGAGATACTATGAGGATGCCTTAGCGCAGCATGCCCCAGATGTGCCTCGGTACGGGGCGAGGAGGAGATCGGCGGCGGCCACGGCGGCGGGGCCTCGAGGTGGAGGAGCAGGGAGAGGCCGAGGTGGCGAGACCTCCGGCGGCAGTGCGTCTAGCTCGATAGGCGGCGGCCAGGAGAGACAGCCTGGTCCAGAGGAGGGTGGAGGAGATAGTGTCCTCCATGCATCAGATTTTACTATATAGGGATTGATATATTTTGTATCCGTGTAGTGATGTAGCCTCGATTGGAAGGCATTGTATAGATGGCTTGATTGAAAGCCACCCATTTTTGTTGTACAGACACACATGTATATATAGATTCATCATTTCATTTGTCATATAATTGTTCTCATGCTTTTGATTTTGATATACATGGATAGATGTAGCGTAATTGTGATGGATATAGATATAGACTGATAGATGATGAATAGATGTGATTGGATAGATATAGACTGATAGAGGATAGAAATAGATGTGATTTGATGTGATTGATATGTGGATATAATTTTGATGAAAAATAGAGATAGATAGATGTAATGTAACTTGGATGTACATATTTTTCGAGATTTTGATGGATAGATAGATGATGTGATTGATAATTTTGATGAAAAATGGATATAGATAGATGTAGTGTAACTTGGATGTACAAGTTTTTAGATATTTTGATGGATAGATGGATAGATGTGATTGATGTATTCGGTATGTTTGAGATGTTAATTTAATTTTGATGAAAATAGATAGCCAGATCCACATGTGTTGACAATACATGCTTTGATAGATAAGATGAAATTAGATAGAAGATAAATTTTGATTAAATTAACATGTGAAATGTCAATTTGACTGGATGAATAACAAAGAATAATGGGAATACTCTTTGCGAGAGCAAGGATGTAATGAAAACGACCTTGACTAGAAATAAAGAAAATATATCCGGATAAGAAAGAAAATGATAAGTTGGACTCCCAACCGACCATAGATAGAATCGGATAGGAAATCACAAGATCATGCATGTAAGGCCCTATATGAGGTTAAAATAAACTTTGACACTAACTAGCCGCAAAAGCAGATTTAGGAGGAAGCGAAAGGAGCGGTAAGTAAGTATCTTGTCGGAATTTACAAGGGACAGAATACATGTCCATAGTGGGAAAATAGGATTCTCCATATGATCGACAAAAGGTCTTAAATCTAAACTTCATGATTTTGGCGAGAAAAGCAAAGCGATCAATGCGGGAAGTTTGCTTGATATGGAAAAGCCCGATCAATACGGGAAGTCTTTCGGTGATGCTAAAAAGTGTATAAAAGTATTTGAAAGGCTGATCAATTGCAAGAAGCCTTGAATATTTCTTTGAAAGCAGCCGTCCTTGAGGAGCGATTTTGCATGTATTTTGAATATTTGATGATAGCCATCCTTGAGGGCATGGTCTATATATTTTCTTTTTGATTCATTTGATAATGTATGGATATTTGTCCTTGAGGATCAGTCTATCTTTTTGGATAGCATCTTTTCTTTTTTTTTTCTTTTTTTTTTGGAAATCCTTTTTGGAAGAAGCTGAGTTTAGACCTAGATAGATCGAGATGGAGGAAGAAAACATAAAAGAACATGCACTCATGCCCAGAGTAGATCCGATTAAGATAAGCACTTGGGACGAGATGAAGCGGTGATTAAGGTATTCCTACCATGAGGAGGAACATATCCAAAAGAAAAATGCAATGAGTAGAGCCGCGATACTCATATTTAAGGTAAAAAGAGACAATAGGCGGAGAACCACATAATTTTGAATCACCATGAAAGTATATATTTGGTTGTTTAGACGGATGAAAGATCGTCTTGTGACTAGATTTGTGTAAGATAGATTTTAACGGTAGAAGGGCCGTAGATGCAAAGGCATTAAGAGGTTCCACTTCGGGTATACCATCCATGGAAGATAAGCGATAAGCCCAGATCCATATTTATGGTGATAATGTACGGGCCCATCGGTTGGGAGCAAACTTACCCACGTTGACTCCTTTCGAGTGTAGTGACATTTTGATTTTCTTTAAGAACAAGATCACCAATTTTGAAGTCACGGTGCTGCAAGTGCTTGTTATAAGCACGTTTGACACGCTCAAGATAGACTTGATGATGTTCAAGAGCGTTGAGCGCCGCTCATCTAATAATTCAAGTTGTCTTTAGGCGATTTTGTGATAGTCCTCATCGGAGACAAATTCTCTAAGAGAAACACGGAGAGATGGGATTTGGACTTCAAAGGAAGAAACGACCTCGAGACCCATAGGCGAGAGAGAAGGGAGTAGCACCGTAGGAGTACGAATGCTAGTCGATAAGCCCCGAGAGAGCAAAAGGGATATGTAAATGCCAATCCCTACCGGCTCGACTAGTTACCTCTGCGAGGATATTACGCAAAGTTTTATTGGAAGCTTCGGCTTTGACCATTAGCTTGAGGATAGTATGGAGAAGAAAAGCGAGCTTGATATTGAAAGCGTCGCGAGAGGTTACTGCAAATCAACGTTCTTGAAAGACTTACCATTATCGTGATGAGTTTGTGTGGGACACCAAAGCGACAAATGATGTGTTGATAGACAAAATCAACTATGGGTTTAGCTTTTGTTGAAGAAAGAGGATAGCTTCCACCCACTTAGTAAAGTACTCGGTGGCGTAATGATAGAATGATGCTTTGTGAAGAGCGGGGATTGATGAGACCAATAAGATCAAGACCCCATTGCGAAAAAGGCCACAAATCGCTTTGTAGGTTGTAAAGCTTGACTAGGGATGTGTGTGAGATTGGAATGTTGTTGACACTTGACACATTTCTTAGTGTATTCACAAAGCAATCTCGATTAAGAGAAGGCCGATAATATCCCAAGCGTAAGATGCGTTTAGCTACTGAGCTAAGCCACTAAAATGTCCACCACAGATACCGTCATGGACCTCCTGGATAGCTTTAGATGATTCATGGGTTTTGAGGCACCGAAGCAAAATACCATCAAAGCCGCGTTTGTAAAGAATCCCGCCTAGAATAGTATAGCGATTAGCGCGTTGGATAAAAGATCTTCTACCATTGGAAGTCAGATCTGGAGGAAGCACCGAATGAGATAGATAATCAACAATCTGTTGATACCACTCATCCTGAGTATGGGTTGTGACAGCATGGATTGAAGTTAGTTGCCTAAGATGAGATGGTTGATCTAATCGTTGTACAGCCACATAAAGTCGCGAGTCTTCGGTAAAAGGTGGGATAAGTGAGGCTAACGAAGCCATTGTATCTGCGAATCGATTTGCAGTGTGAGGAATAGCTTGGATAGTGAATTTATCGAAAGATTGGAGTTGAGCAAGAACGATGTCACGATATTTTTGAAGGATATCATTCTTGCATTGATAGACACCCGTGACTTGATTAACGATGAGTTCAGAATCACCAAAGATGTCAATATGGCGTGGCGAGATTAATGGCATTTTGAAGACCCAAGACAAGAGCTTCATATTCAGCCATATTATTGGTGCACTCAAAGTTCAATTTGTGTGCGACTGGGATAGGCGTACCCCAAGGAGGAATCATCACGAAACCCGCACCTCCCCCTTGCTGGCATTTGGATCCATCAAAGAAGAGCTTTATTTTAAATGGAGACAGACCAAAATCAATTTGTTGGATATATTCATCGGGGAATTGAGCAAGGGGGTTTTGAGTGTCCGGAAGAGGAGCATCAGCTAATTGATCTGCAATAACCTGACCCTTGATAGACTTTTGCGGGATAAACTCGAGGTCAAATTCTGTCATAAGCATGAGCCAACGAGTGATACGATCATTGTGATAAGGCTTTGCATGAATTGTCTTGAGTGGATTGACACTTGTGACAATGTAAGTTTTGTGATTAAGGAGGTAATGACGAAGCTTAGAAGTTGCGAAGAAGAGAGCACAACACAACTTTTCAGCTTCAGAATAACGTGTTTCATACTCATGGAGGGTGCGGTGATGTAATAGACAAGCTTGTTCTTTACCACAAGTGTCCGATGCGAGATCATGGCTCCCGAGAGCATGGTCGATCACGAGAGATATAAAGATAGAAAGGCTCCCCCTCGCGTGGAGGTGTAAGCACGAGTGGAGAAAGAAGATAAGCTTTGAGATCATCAAAGGCCTTTTGGCAATGTTCATCCCATTCAAAATGAACATTCTTACGGAGGAGATGGTGAAAAGGTTGACAACGGTCCGACAATTGTGAGATAAAAGCAGCGCTTGATTGAAGGCGTCCTTGGAGCTGCGGAGTTGCTTTAAGTTAGAGAAGGGAGGCATCTCAAGGATAGCTTTTATTTTTGCGGGGTCACTTCAATACCCACGATGGAAATGATAAAACCTAAAAGTTTACGGTGAGAAGCCAAACACGCACTTAGATGGATTTAGGCGAAGACAAAAGCGGATAAGCCTCTCGAAAAGAGAGTGCGAGGATGAAAAGATGATCTGGCGGCGTTTGGATTTACGAGGAGATCGTCAGCGTAATCTTCCACAGTTTTGTGTAAGAGATCATGGAAGATGTAGGTCATTGCTCGGTTGATAGGTTGCTCTGCGTTCTTAAGACCGAAAGGCATGACACGATAACAAAAAGGTCCCCGAGGAGTTATGAAAGAAGTCTTATGTTGGTCTTAAGTGCGATGAGAATTTGATTATATCGAGAGAAACCATCCATAAGAAAGCATCTCATGACCCTTGATTAAATCCACGAGTTGGTCGATATTAGGTAAAGGAAAATCATCTTTTGGACAAGCAAGATTAAGATCCCGGAAGTCGGTACAAATTCAAATTTTCCCAGTAGCTTTAGTTACTGGTACTACATTGGAAACCCATTGTGGATAATCGATGGGTTGGATGAAGTTAGCGAGGAGCAAGCGCTGCAATTCTTCTTTAACAAGAAGGGCTACTCTAGGGTGCATTTTACGTAATTTTTGTTTAACTGGTTTGATGTTGGGAAGAGTAACGATATTGTGGACCACAATATCGGGATCGAGTCCTGGCATATCCTCATATGACCAAGCAAAGGCTTGACGATGGTTGGAAAGAAAAGTGGTAAAATCTCCTAACTCCTGTGGATTAAGGGATTGGCCGACCTTAATGATGCGAGGGTCTTGAAGTCCCTATATTAAGGTCGCAGTGGCTTCGTTGAGAAGCGTAGCGTGTCGAAGGAATAGTCTTGGGAAGATATGAATCCTCTGCCCCCAGATAGGTGAGGACAGAATCATCATCCACACAGTGGATAGTGTTGATAGTAGGAGAGTCGTCTCCAACTATTTCGGGGAAGATTAACGGTATGGAAGTGGACCTGTTGTTAGTCTTATAGGCTAGCGGCCCTAAGGAAATGGTATTGATCAAAAAAAAAAAAAAAAAAAAAAAGTTAGGCGGGATGGAAATGTCATCGTCCACATCGAGTGATGCTTCTGACTTAGCGGGAGAAGATGGTTCCTCAATAGGAAGAGGCTCATCGAGAATAGTGACGGTGGCTTTTGAAAGAGGTTTAAATCCTAAACCAAATTTTGATGTGGCTTGAGAGTTGGAATGGATGTGAGGTCATGCACACCTTGTTCATATTTTCCGAGGCCAAAACCCTTCCACGCGCATCGATATAAATAAGTTTTTGCAAGCGTGGGATTACGTAGACAATCGAACCTGTTAAGTAAGGTTTGGTCTAGGAGGAGAATCGGGCGATAGTGAGGCGTATCAAGACCACCGTAGATGAAATTAGTCATTGATTGGGCGAGACCAATGGTGACGATGCGGCCGAGACTGGTTGATATTCGGAGTTGTTTATGCGGTCTACCATACTCACTAGGTTTGAGATGGTTGTCGAAAGAAAGGAGAGGAAGCTCTCCCTAGTGAGAAGCGCTCTGATGTCTCTTCTAGATTTTGTAAATCCGGTAGTTTGGTTGCAGGTATGGAAGAAGATGAGGCCCGTCGGGAGAGCAGGCATTTTCCTTTAGAGGGAGACCTTGTGGTCATGTCGCATTGTGCGGAAGGAAAAGGATCTCTGGATGAGTATATATTTTGCCCTCATATTGATATTTTAAGCATCGATGGAGGGTGGATGGGACACTGATGCATTGCGTGAATCCGGGGGCGTCAGAGGATCATATTATAGTGGAATTTTCCTTGACAATGTAGAAGAGTTCGTGAAGCGACTTCTTACCTACTCGAATGGGTAAGACCACGAGTTCTAAAGTTTGCTAGCTGATCGTTAAATGATCGAAGGCGAAAGGCGGGGTGACACTACGTTCTTTGGTAACTTAAGTTGCTCGAATGTGTGCGAGGAGATGGCGTTGAGTGCAGCTCCTTTATGTGATCATAGCAGCGTTTTAATGTAGTGTTGTCGATTTGGTGTGATAAAGAGGAGCCTCGAATCCTGCGAAGAAAGAGGAGGAATTTCGAATCTTCAAAAGAAATGGCGGTTGATGGTCTATTCAATCCAACAACCAACTCGAAAAGTTGAGGGCTCATCTGAATTCAACTTTGCGATGCGGCGTGATTATCAATCGAGCTTTGGCGATGTTGTGGAAGGATTGAATGAGGTCAAAAAGAGACATTTTGACCGGAGCACAGGTGAGTTGTTTCATAACACTCTCCTCGGCCCGACACGGGAATTTGAGCCCGAGGTGCAGCACGAATAGAGACCCGAGGTCGTGGGGCTAATGAGGAAGGAGGAACTCCTTCGGGGGCTGCAGAAATGACAACCCGTGGTCGAGATGTTGTAGATGAAGATGGATTATCATAGTGTTGGGTTCTAGTGGCGATATGGATTGTGTCAATTTGAGAAGGTGGAAGATCAATTGGAGTGGAATCACTAGAGGTCTGAGTGGATCGTTGGGGCTCAGATGGAGCTAAGATGACAGGAGATACTTGTTTCTCCTCCTCCAGCAAAAGATCACTTTCTTCCAAAAGGTTGTTGACGACAGATTGAAGAGCTTTACATCCCTCAGTATCATGACCCGGGGTACGATGGTAAGCACAAATCAGATCAGAGTTAAACCAGGTAGGTTTAACTCCTTTAGGGTTATAGGGTTTAATCGGAGGAAGAGATATGGATGAAGATTGGATAAGTTGGCGGAGGATTTCGGTGTAGAACCCGGTAGACGAAGATGAGGACAGAGATGATGAAGGCGCCTCTTTTACTTTAGCAGATTTGCCGAGGTAAAAAAGAACTGCATGTTAGGTTTGTGAGTCTTTTTAGGGATCATCTTATTTTTTGGACATACGGAGGAAGAGTCTTGGGCACTTGAGATGGAAGTAAGTGAGACATGATTGATTTTGGTGGAGGAGCCCCTAAAATAGATTTTGAAGATGATGGAGATGTGACAAGTGTTGTGGTCTTTAAAGATAAGGAGGTTGCTTGGTGAAACTAATAATGATTTAGATGATGTCGATTTAGATGAGGAGAAGCTTCCAAAGTAGGTGTAATCGGAGGAACATAGGGCGCCTTGGTTTTGGTAATGAAGATGATGATCGATAAAAGAGGTAGCGTCCTTTTAGTAGGTAAGTCCACTTTCGGGGTGTTGGTGAAGAATGTGTTGTAGAAGAAGATGATGGTTTTGATAAGTGTGTAGAAGAAGACGCCTTCTCGGCGGACAAATCCAATCTTTTATGGGCGTAGAGAGAGATTTTTGTGGGAAAGCACCGAGGGTCTTGATGGTTGAAATATGGGCTTTCCTTTTCGAGGATGGTGACAACTTCAACGGCATAAGGTGATTGTAACCTTTTCGGGGGAAGCAAATGGGGAGGTACTGATGGCGCAACGTTAGATTCTGGTTGTCTCGGTCTAAGTTCAGGAACCGAGCGTATAGGTGTTGGTGCTACTTCTTTTGATTTTCCCTTAATAGGCAAAGTAACATTAGTGATGGAAGAAGTGAGTGATGAAGAAGCAGTTCCTTGCGAAGGGACTACTTCTGGTGCTAGTAATTATGGGTGAAACTACTGTAGGAAAAGAGACAGGAAGAGTCAAAATCGAAGACGCTTCCGTCGAAGTCGGCACAATTATAGGTACGTTCACCAGGGGCATAGTTGCAGCGAGAATGGGAGCAACAGAAGTAGATGTATCTGCAGTGGAAACTCGAAGGGATGTAATTGCCTCGAGCATTGAAAGAATGTCGCGATGAGGCAGGATGAGGATGACACTTGTCTCGGGTATGGATGGAAGGTCGAGACAAAGGAGCGGAGAGAGATGAATCCGTATCTAGCAATGTAGGAATATTCAAAGCGGGCTATCGAAGATGGTGGAATTCAGTGATTGCGAAGTGGAAGGAGGTTACGGTTCGGTCGATGTGTTCATGAGATGGCTTAGTTTGAAAAAGATTCTTGAGTAGAGATGAAGTTGATAGTATGAGTGTTTGGTTTTGAGACTACGAAGCATTATGGTTTGGGAATGATTAGGAAAAGGTTGTTTAAAAACATCCGAGTGCTGATTTGGGGAGCATTTGGGTTATCGAGAATGAGCTCGCCTTTATCGATGAATTCTGGACAAGATTTTTGAAAGTCGACATCGTTCGATGTCATGACCTTTGGTTCTATGATAATGGCAGAAATCATTTTCCCTATACGAGAATGGGCGTTCTTGGCTTTCATCAATATTCCTAATGGGGAAGTTCGATCATGTGGACTTCAACATTTTTTCTAAGATAGAAGCATATGATTCCCCATGAAGTGAAGATCGAGATGATGAGGACCCTTTTCGAGAAGATGAGGGTCTCTTCGTGGTGTTTGATTAGAAGTGGTATCGGCTCGTGGTGTTTTTAATACGATAGCGTTGGTGGATCCCTGATTCTTGTCTTTAGAAGTGGAAGGATTTGATTTGGTAAACGAGAAAAATCTGGTTTAGATTTAGAGCGAAGTTTTAGCTTCCCTTGTTGATAGCGCGAGATTCAAGTTTGCGTGCCATCGTAAAGGCTTCTTCAAAGGTGTGAAAAGTCTGGATCCTTAAAGTGGAAGAAATGTGATTAGCACAAGATCGAGTAAACAACTCGATCTGTTGGGATTGAGGAAGGGAGAAAGACAATTGGTTGATTATCCCTCTCAGCGGCGTGACAAAGTCTACTGCAATAGACTCATCATCGAATGTGAATGTTATAAAGATCATGTCGAGATCTTATGCGCGATATTTATTGAAAAGTTTTCAACAAACATCTGGGCCAATTGAGAGAAAGAAAACAAGGAATGTTGAGGAATGTTATTGTACCGAGTCTAAAGCGGGACTGCTTAGAGACATAGGAAAATACGGAGCATAAGCTCGATCACAGACTATGAGGTAGCAAGCATGTTTGAATGCTCGCAAATGTTGTTGAGGTCCTCTCGACTATGAAATTTTGAAAATTTAGGAAGTTCCCATTGGGGAGGATAAGGCTTAAAAGCCCTTTGAGGGATGAATGGGTTCATTACACACTTCTTGAAAAGGAGTATGAAGGGCGAGCCCCTTTTGTGGAGGCTTCCAAGTCTGCGATTTTCTTGAAAAGAATTTGAACCACGTCGAGAGTTGAGGAGGAGGCACCTTTGGCATGTCCTACATAAGAAGCAAATGGTGGATGTTGTTGAGGTGTCAGCGGGGATTCATCTGTTGATTGATAGGATGATAAGAGGAGTAACCGGGCGTTACAGGTGACACACAGTGGGGTATTTCTTTGTGAAGGAGCTTGTGTATAGGGCGGGTTGTGGGATAATAAGTGGTTGAGAAAATGAAGGTTGGATGACGGATGGAGCTGTGATTGGTGGACTCCTATGCTTGTTGATTGAATCGGGACAGATTGAGGAACATGAGTGCGATTTGATTGGACATATTGGGAACAAGACACTGAAAGAGGTTTTCTCTTGCCGGATTAGGCATTAAGGAGTGCCGATCTTAGAGGATGGGCGAAGGTCACTTTATTCTTTGGAACATTGGAAGAAAGACCCCTTTGGAGGACGAGAAGCGAGGAACCAGCGGCTATTCGGAGGGTTGGCTCATAAAAAGTCTTGACCTTGGGACACGATGGAGGGCATAGATGAATTAATGCAATATGCGGGTGCGTGACGCACTCATTATAGCGAGGGAGAGGACCTCTCGAAGTAGGTTGTGGAATATTCGAGGTAGCTGCGGTGTTAGGAATAGGTAAGACTATTTGAGAACTAGTCGATATGGTCGGTGGAAAGAAAAAGGAGGCACGGGGGCCCGCCCTTCTCGTGACTCGAGGCGAGAGAGATGATGCTAATTGTTCTACAAAGGCACAGGATGGTTCACGAGAATAATCGTACACTTGCTTTGGATTGGTGGTCCTTGATCGAGATATTTGAATAGACTTGTGTACTAGGTAGTCCATGAGAACTCCGGATTGCGATCGAGGCGCACTGAAAGTCGGGATCCCCGCGAGGAACATACTACGAGTCGAAGTAGATGATATTTACGAAGGACTAGGGAAGCTGGACGTGATGGGGTTGCTTTGGCTTGATAGAAAGGATTATATGACCGGGATGGGGAACCGACTAACAGCGGTCGAGGAAGATTTGGGGGTGCGAAACATCCACACTAGTGGTAATCTCGGAAGAAGAAGGGGCGGTTGAGCCATTCTTCTAGATTGTAACAGTGATGACCGTCGTAAACACGCGAAAAAGAAGATTGACCTAACTAATGCCTGAGACAATTCAAGCGGCGCGGTGATTATCTCCTTTAAGTTTTGATGCTTTTAAGAAAGAAAATATTAGGGAAGGCTTTTAGAGCAGGAACTACTCGAGATAGCCAAACTAAGGATGGTTTGGGAATGTTTGGTGAGGAGTCGAAGGCACTTGATAAAAGACCAGTCGTGGCTTGATATAGGGGCCTACCCCGCACTTCACACACCAGCTGCGATAAGGGAGTCGGGTGCTTTGCCAATATATACGAGAACTTAGTGAATTTATAGCGCGGCCGAGTACCGCGTAGGCTCTTCCTCTTGGATGTCACTTCCAGTAGGCGAGGCCGGGGAAGGAATTTTGTTTAAATGCTTTATACCTAGTGATTTTGGCTTTGTGTGCAAGGGTGAAAAATAAAAATCAAATAGTGTCACTACGATTTTGATCAATTTTCCACCTAATTAAAACTAGATGAGAAACATACGGCATGATGACAAAGAAAAAGTTCTTTTTAAGCACTTAAAAGCGAAGTGTTTGATTTCGATGAAGACAAGTCAAGCAGATTCTTTCCCAAATGCGATTAAATTCTTTTTAAGCACCAAAAATTGAAATGTTCGAATGTGATAGACAACAAACAAAAAATTTTTTTTTTTTTTTTTTTTTTTTAGTTCTAAAAAGGAGAAAACACCGTAAAGAGAAATACTGTAGATTTAGCTCTCGAGGTGTGTGGACTTCAAAAAGCGCGTTGTTGAGCTCTTCCCCTCGAAACAATCCACGAACAAGCAAAGTGCTCCAAGAAGAGGTTAAGCAAACACCAAACAAAATCGAGAAAGATATATCCGGATAATGGTGAAGCGGAAATTTCTATTTCAAGGAACTAGAAAAATTTCAAGGAAATAAAAATTTCACATAAAAGCAAGATTAAAAGCGATGAAAGAAAATGTTCGAGAAGGTGATAGAAATCGGTGAAGAAAAGAACAAAGCTCAAAACTAGAAAAGAAATGAACTTGCCGATAAGGGACTTTGGTTAGGTCCCAGCAGTGCGTGCGAGAATGTAGATCAAGGATTTGCGCTTGTTACTGTCGAGTTAATGCACCAAACTAAACACAAAAACACTGAAAAACTCAATGAAATTGATACACGATGGACAAGATCCGAAGATGTAGACGGATAAGGAAGTCGATGTAGATAAGGCAGGCGCACACGAGCAATTCGCACATGTAGATCCGAGTAACTGCGAGACACCGATGCTTGCGAGAAAAAGACCACGTTAAAAGATATTTAGGTGGATTTGCCAGAAGCGGGTCGGGGAAGCGATAAGCTTCCTCGGCGGATGTCGATCCACGTTTTCAATTAAGTAAAGAAGCATACATGATAAAAGATGTACGTACAAGACTAGATTTTACGATCAAAGTAATAAAAGCGAGAATCTAAAGCAGAGCGGTGAAAGCAACGAGAAGCGGGAAACTATGAAAAAAAGCTGGATTTGTGTTACTGTGTCCTTTTACTATCTGCGGGATGATCGGCGTCGATTATGTAGAATCGGCGGCGTCGATTATGTGATCGGCGTCGATTATTGTAGATCGGCGTCGCTTTTTTAAAATCGGCGTCATTAGATAAAATCGGCGTCGATTATTTAGATCGTCGTCGATCGGGAGACAAAGTGCGAAGATTTGGAAATCGGAAAAGTGAAGGCAAGATCGTAAATGAAGGCAAGATCGTCGATGTCTGCTTTGGATGTGCGGAGAATCGGTGAGATCTTTGAGAGCAGAGTCACGAGAAAATCAATGGAGGCGTGTGATGTTGATGTGATAAGAAGCGGAGTATGCGGTGCTCCTCTCGGGATTGATTTGGACAAGATCGCTCTCATTTGATAGATAATGTTCTTGATGCTAAAAGATCTCTCGTTCTCTCTCTTTCACGATGTGTTTTTCTTTCGCGATCATCTGTCTCTTTCTCTCTCTCGTGTTCGTGCGTGTGTTCTTCGTGTTTTTCTCCCCAGGCGAGTTACAGGCTTCTATTATAATCGGCGCCGCTCTAAAAATGGCGTCGGCCGTGCGTCGGCGCCGATCATGAGCAGAACTCGAGATGGCCAAAATGAGCGATTTCTAGAAAGATAAGAGTTATCCCTCCACCTCAAATACGGGAAATATCCCATTTGCTTGATTGAGGAGGAGGAAAAATAGGAGGGACACATGGATAGGATAGATATGGGGTAGATAAGTGGTTAGGATACATGTGAAAGGTGTAATTAAATAGTTAATATTTAATTACTCATGGGTAAAACATAAAGGGTGAATTAAACTTAGGATAGGTGTTTAAAATGCAAATTGAATAATATCCCAAGGGGATAGTGGTGATATAAACGTGCCCCGAGGTTACGAGAGAGAGCAAGCGCGCCTGAGGACACTAAATTGGATAATCAATTTTTTTCTTATTTGAATATAACAAAAACACATATGCAGATCAAGGAATAGAACAAAAAGAATACGAGATACAAGAAACAAGAGAAATATCTTCTTCTGTATTGATCAGATTTCTGTGTATTACATTTCAATCATCAAAATCCAACCCCTTACAATGATATGGAATTCCTTTTTATAGCCACAAGGAAGTTACAACTAAATTCCTTCGGTTTCCTTTCTTTTAATCAAACATTAATACTTAATCAAAAGTATTATACTTGAGTTAACTCTAATTACAAATTACATTGTCAAAACAATGCCAACTTTGAAATACATTAAATTAAAAGAAAGGCCTATGCACTAGATGAAGGAACATTTGAGGAGGAAGCTGCCATGGTCTTCATTTTGAGAATTTGGTTCTTGAACTTTACAAGTGCTCCAGTGATCTCCATGCCCTTTGGAATAGTTGTATTGGCTGTTGCATTAGCCCAGCTGTTTAGGAAATCTTCCATGTCTTTTCCAAAGTCTGCATTTTGTGAATAACCTTTATTTTCCTCAATGACTACAGTTTGCAGTGCACATACTTCTTCCATATTTTCTCTAGTTATGGTGTCAGATTTGAACAAGTTTTCTTTGATAAGTGCTTTGAATTCTGCCTTAATATCTTGCATTGTATTTCTACTCAGAGTCTTCCTTGAAGAATTGCAATGAAAGTCCTAAAACTCATCCAATACACAAGCTTTGAAGGCATCACCTTTTTGGAACATATTCTTCAATTCATCTATTGCTTCTTCTAGAACTTTTATTTTCCAATCTACACTATACACCCATTTCTTTGAAAGATTATTCTTTGAGTCATCAAATATCTTATTTGCAATGAGAATTTTCTCATCAGTATTGCTCATTTTCCTGAGGTCTTGTATGCATTTTGTCCACAACTTGAGCTCCTTCTCTAGGCCTGCAATAGTTGAGGTGAATCTTGGACTGAATTGAACAAATGTTATCATATGCTTTATATGCTTCCTCAATGAAATTCAAAGCCAAAAATCAACATTCCATCCACCATGGCCTCAATTTCCTTTCCATAAGATGCATGCTTATGAATATCTTTGATGTTTTGTACCTCCTCATTAGTCAAGACAACAGGGGTGGCATTGAAGTTAGAGGATCTGGATCAATACTTTGTCACTTGCCAATAGAGACTTGATGAAATCAGAAAGGGTTTGCACTTGCTCTTCTCAGTTGTTCTTGTGTCTGCTTCCCTTTCTCAACTCTTTCAATGAATTTTGACAATTTATTTAGGTTATGAACCTCACTTTTAGGAGTGGATTCACCCAGTGGGATCCTTGTCAGTTCTAGATCAGTCAAAGTCAAATCCCTTTCATCTTTTTGTCTTTGGTTTGGAAATCTCCAAAAATTGTTTTCCTTTTGAATCAGACACCAATCTTGAAGTAGTTTTAGCTTTCTTGATAGATGGAGTAGGAGTTGTGCTAAAAAGGAGCAGCTACAACATCAAATTTGGGAGCAACAATTTGAGATGAAGCTTTCCTTTTCTTACTCTCAACAAAAGGTTGAACCCAAGTGAAGGTGGTACTAGAAGAGGGGGAAAAGAGGACCCAATGCAAGTGTGCTCATGGAGCCAAGATTTTGTGCAACTGATACTTCCATAGTAGATGTTTCAACACTAGAAGTAGGTATCTCCTTGACATGAGTCTCTAAGATGCTCACTATTTCAGCTTCTGATTTTACACTCTCTTGTTTATCCTTCACTTCATCTTTTTTTCAGTGCTACCTCCTTCATAATTACTTTCTTCTTCTTGGCCTTTTGATTCCTTCCCTTCCTTTGAAAGATCAATGATTTTCTCAACTTCATGGACTATCTTTGTCTGCTTGGGAGAAGGAGGTTGTTTTTTTCTTCTTCAATTAATTCTTTTGTCCTTTCAACCTTTTAGCCTTCCCTTTCTTAGTGTATACTAGAGTTGAAGATTCAAGAGGAGAGGGAGCTGATTGAGTATGTACTTCAGAGACATTGAGGTAAGAATCTCTCTATGGGATGTAGATGCTTCTTGAGAAGGGGACCACAACCTACCCATCTTATATGTTTTTTTTCTATCAAACCAAACCTTTGTTCTTACCATGACTGGGTTTATGATTTCTTGTAAGTCATCCTTCTCTTTTTGAACTAATTCAATGGTGGTCAAGAGGAGTGTTCTTGATAGATTTTTTGTATTCAAGAGACTACAAATCTTCATCATCATCCTACAAATCTTTGGTACTTTGTAGACTCCAAAATCTCTAATTTTTGTAAGGAGAGTCTGCCATAGTACCTTCTTCTTGCCTCATAATCATCTAAGAAATCTTCCCAATAATCTTCTAGATCATAGGGAGGTGATAGAAAGACATCCTGAAATTGTTGGAAATGAAACCTTTGAGATCAAAGCAAGACCTCTTCTGAAAAGAGTAAAATTGAAGGCAACAATAGTTCTCTCAACATTTTGTGCATCAAGGGAAGTTCTACAGGTATAATTACCCAAAGTAATTGGGAATTGAATGCCAATTATCTTCTTATCTCTATAGGTTCTATGTAACATATCAAGTTGCCTACAAATTTCTACAAGAGAAATTTGTCACTACAAAACATTGGGAGTTTAAGAGGTGTTCCCTCAAATCCTTGCTAACCTGATGTAGGAGAATCTTCTAAACTGAATGAAAATATCTACCATATATGGAAATTAATCTCTTTGCCTCAATAGAAAATATTTCAACTATGTTTCCCTCAAGAAGTCTGACAATATACATGGTGAAAGCATCATTGAATCTCTAAAGTGATGATTTTTTTTCTCAAAGTCAATTGTGGGTAATATTCATACACTGGAGCATTATTTTTACCATCCATTAGAGAAAGACCCAACCATACTCTATATGTTGCAATGGTATACATCAGATAAGAGGTCATATGGAAGACTTTGGTTCTCTACACATTAGCCAATTGTTCACTGAGGTTTTCACAAATGATTTCCCATTCAAACTTTTTTTTCCTTCACAAATGATATTTAGGTATGGGCACATCCAAAAGTGGAACTCATTAGTTGAAGGAAGACCCATGATTCTGGCTAGGAGGGTGATAATATCTGAAATCTCTTCTTTAAAATCAACTCTATACATAGTCTTGGGAAACCTTGGAGGCTCCTTTCTTTGGGACTTTAAACCAAGACTTGGCCACCATGTGCTTGTATTTCTCACTTTCTTGATCAAATAAATATTGAGCTTGAGCCAAAGTAAGAATATTTGAATCTTCACTACAGGAATCCCAAAAGCACATTGATGCACCTAACATCAATTTGGAAATTACTTGGCCTTGAGGGTCTTTGATTTCCTTTGAGCCTGGATCAAAACAAGAACCACAAGCCAAGATATCTGCACATTTGAAACTGGAAATCCTCCAAGCATGAGCTATTCCACAATCTTTGATAATTTGAGCCATAGGAGAGGGATTATCACTATTAATTCATGCCCAGAAATCATTGAAATCAATATGTTGCACATCATTTTCCCTATGTTTGGTATGGAGGTCTCAAGGGAGGAGAGGTGTTCATGACCCTTAAAGTGGTACTTCATGATGGAAAATGGATTGAAAAAATAGACACTTCAGGAGGAAAAGGAAGGCTTTAAAAGTGATTTTGGAGAAGAAGAAAATGTAATAGGGCACAAAATAAAATTACTCCAAGTTCTCACAAAAGGCTTTGAAACCACTAACCTTGATTGTAGGATGAAAGGTGCAACCTTCTTTCAAGAGCACAACACACTTTGAAATTTTGAAAATGGCTAAATAATGCTCTACTGTATGGCTAAAAACAGCTTGGGAGGAATGGGAATGGAATGCACGAAGCTTGAATGTAATTTGCAATGGTAAAAATGACCAATTTCATCTATTTTATATTACCCCATTTGAAAAGGTCGGTGGAGCACATTAAATGGAGGGTTTAATGCATTATGGAAAACAAAGGTGTTTGCAACACATAATGTCATCTTGGCCTTTGGAATGCGGGTATGGTGGAAGAAAGAAGCACGGGAGGCCCAAGATTATATGGGACATTTGGGACACAAGAAGTTGACATCTCTGCAACACAAGGAAAACCATCTCAATGCAGAAAAGGTGGGTCTAGGAGAACCGAGGGTCGGGATGCACTTGGGACATCTGGGACAAGGAAGGAAAAAAATTCCACAATACACCAATGTCTAATGGAAAATGGGTAAGTCGGGTGAAAGGTGCACAAAAGGCCCATGGGACATAGGACGCAAGTTCTCCATCGGCCCAAAAATTCCACGACATAAAGAGGACTTAGAAAATTTTGAAGAGGGCTTGTGGGTTGGCAATGTGTGGGAATGCATGGAGATGTGGGAACTAATGGCCGGGAGGCACAAGGGTGCATGGGTTGAAAAACTGAAAACACCCAAAATAAAAGGAAGACAAGTCCATTACAGAAAAGAGATGGAGAAATGGGGAATGGAAGACCCCACAAGAACATGTGGGACATGGAAACCTAAAAATACCCATAAAAGAAAGAAAAAGACCCCAAAACTTTAGAATGTTTTAAAATTGACTAACTGTTGGGAAATTTTCTCTTTTTCCCAGACTTCACAAAGGCAAACAAAGACCTCATAAGAGATAACTTACCCAAAATTTTTGAAAATTTGACAAAAATACACACATTTTTGGGGTACCTTCATTGTTTAATGGTAAAAGAGTTCTAATAGGAATTACCTTTGGGTGAATGTGAAATCTATAAATAGCCAACTTGTTTTCAAGCAAATGGCCCCTCAACTTCTCATTTCCATTGTTTAGTCTTTCAATTTCTTGTTTAGAGCTCATTTTGTTTTCATGTTTGCATCCATGCTAGTTTTCCTTTGTTGTTAGAAGCCATTTGATCTTCTTGCTTCAGTCTTGTTCATTGTTGTTCATACAAATTAGTTTAGAGTAGAGTAGTGTCATTTGTAGATTGAATTCATTAGAGTTGTAGGTTGTGTTCTTCATGAAGGTAGATTCTAGAATCTCTCGGTACACTTGTGTTGTATTCCCATAATAAATCCCGCTAGGAATTGCATACGCCAAGCTCTGTCACTTGCGTTGTCCCTCTCCTACTCGCATTATATTCGGTCTATATCCAAAGCTGCCATTGTTCAAAATACCTTTTCTGTTGATGCTAGCATATACACGCTCTTCTGGATTCACGTGAACATGAAGGAACGAGGAGATCATTCTGAGGGGACAAAATCATACACTACTGGATTCGCCATTGTTACAAATTCTAGGTTTTATCTATCAAAGTTCTAGTTAAAACATATCAAATAGAGTAGTGAAATATTTCATTTCAAGTTAAATTTCATTTTGATATTGCCGGGGAAGCTGTGGGGATTGATAGTTTCTCAGAAACTATGATTCATTCCTCACTTCTGAGGTAGGATCGAGAATCTTTCAATTAAGTTAATCAACTATCTAGTTATTTAGGATAAACTCACAACTGCATAGGCAAGTAGCTACACTGGGCTACCTTGCTTGTTTTAATTTTGTTATTAGATTAGTTGTCATTTTCTGAATATATTAGATTAGTTGCTCTTTCAATTCTATTAAAAATTCTATCAAAAATACAAAAATAGATATATATATATATATATATATGTTGTAGATATATCTTGCATAATTAGTTTATTTCATTTCAGTTAGGTTTATATTGATCTTGTATGACAATCACGGGACCTAGGGAGCCCAGGGAATACGTTTTGAGCCAATCGTGCCTCAACCAAATCTTGTTGTAGCATTAACTGACATAGACCAAAATCTCATAATTCAGGTCTTCGAACAACATAGACCTACAAGAAATCAGCACATAACTAAGAGGATTAAACATAGAAGATGACAAAGCACACACGTTCTGGTCAAATCAGCCAAATTATAGACTGCCTTGATAGATATCCGTATGATTGTAGAAGGACTTAAAAGAGAGCAAACATTCGGTTGTGATCCACTAGTCCCACAAGCTAGATGTAAGAGACCTCCTCGTTGATATAGACACTAGCTTACGTATCCAAGTTGCCAGAACACCTATTAGGTACTCGAGAAAATCATGCAACTTCTAGTTCTAAACGTAGAGGCCGAAAAGGCATATGATTACTGGATACTCTGGAATCAGGGGTTGACTCTTCATATGACCATAGGAGGTCCACAACAACCATGAACTTACGGTTGTGATCCATAGGTCCCACAACCCAACGGGCCTACAAATCAATCAAATATTGATGTTGGTTTGTGAACATTAGTGTTTAGGTCCTCTCCACTTCCACTAGACATTATCACACAACTATCATTATTAAACGTAGCAGCTAATCAAGCTAAAGATTTCTGGACTAGACCAGAGAATCGTCCATAAAACACCAAAAGATCCACTACACATTTAGCCATTCCATTTTCATGACCTTGTCGGGAGATATATATGAAGCACCCATAGGTCATCTTCCACGTATCCCACAACCCATAGATCGGATCATGGTAGAGCTCGATATTGATTGGAGCCTTCGAGCAGCTATCCTCGCCATGAACGATCTATCACACCGGTTTAGGTTAGGAGGGCCTTCTTTGCCTTAGATTCGTAGATCCCATTATTGCGTGTTGAAGACATAAGATTACCTAACTAGTTTATCTGCATCCCACGTGTATTCCATCCCCACCGGTTGTCTCGGCACGACCTCGGGAGGTCGGGTGCGAGGAAGAGTTACTTGTAGATTCTCATGCTTGCATGTCACTTTTCCATCATACAAAATTGGTGAACCCAACGTGAAACCTACCTTTGATTGGAGTCTTATTTCTACTTGTTCTTCCAATTAGTTTACTTTTCATCTTTTCCACCTCTTTAGCCTCCACATCAGCTTCACCAACAAAATTGGTGAACCGACGTGAACTTCCTACTTTGAACATGAAACAATTAGTAACTTTTTCTTCACCTCTTTTTCACTCTTCTTTTCAAACTTTTATCTCACCTTTCATCCACCTTCACTCTTTCCCATTATTGTGGGTATTCATATACCCCCGAATATGTCGGGATACGATGCATATGGCAGACCTCTCCTAGGTCTTGAAGCATACTACGATCAACTAAATAGACAACCATCACCCTCGCTCTCAGCATGGGGTGACAACTATTCAACTAACCAATTTTCAACACAAACTCCACCTCAAAGGACTAGATATAGTTCTTCTTTCCAAATAGAGGAGTTGGATCAGCTCACTCAAATCAACAAACAGAGCCTTCAGGCTCAAACAATATGATGCTCACTGGAGAATCTGGTTCATCTCCTCGGGTGTTGCTTAGACCACAAATTAGTAGACAGTCAGATCCATATCTATTTTTAGATGATGAATACTTAGCACGTTATGCTAGGAGTGAACAACGCTCTCAAAATATGTACCCACCTATAGGAGGTTTGCAAACACAACCCGAGGTCTCATTCAAGAAAACACCCCCATTCCTCCACCTATAGGAAATGCCCTCGGTGAAACTTGGCAGGGCACCGATCAATTCATAGCAGGGTACCATATGCCTATATAACCTCAAGATATACAACAAACACCACTAAGGAAAAATACCGTGTCTTCACCAAACGAGGTCATCTCAGCCTTAGTTGAGAAGGTTAGAGGGTTGGAACTTGCTCAAGCAAGTCAAAATTCATAGTTCATGCAAGCAGGAACTTCCAATCCTCCACATCATCCTAGCCAAGTAGACCTCCTCATAGGAACAGGCACGTTGGGCATGCCTCCTTAGTATTACAACAAATGCCAACTAGAACCACGTTTTCTAACGCCACTCTAGTTGAAAATATAATACCTCCCGGTTTAGTACAAAACAATCCATTCCTGAGCAATGCTCCTCCATACTTAAACATGTATTCCAAATCACCACAGGGAGATATGTTCTCTTCTCCGGCATGTTCACTCAACCACAGGGATTTCCTTATGCCCCTATGAAATACATATGCTACGCCATATCAACAACCCATTCCACCTCCACCCCCTCAGCAAACACCATCAATGGTGAAACCTATGCGATAGGGACTTATTCAAGAATATTTGAAAGAACCTTTAGACTTCACTATACGAAGCGTCATGCTTCCAAGACCTCTCCCGATCTACCCAAGTACAAAGGAGAGGGAGACCCGAATGCACATATTAAGGCCTATGCCACAACCATTCGAGAACTGCTCCCTTGGGATGGAGTTGTTGCTAAAATATTCCCCAAAACTTTAGAGGGTATCGCCCTCGATTGGTATTACAGAATACCTGAAGCCTCAATACATTCATTTAAACAACTCATTTTAGAGTTCATCAAGGCGTTTGACATGAACAAATTGTTGAGAATAGGAATCAGGGAATTCTTGCATATTAAACAAGAACACAATGAATTTGTTGCTCATTTCATCCAAAGATGGCGTACGAGTCCTCTATTCTTTCAAGCGCGCTCAAACATGGATCGGATGGAACTATGTGATTTATTCCTTCATTCTCTCGGAGAGAGATAAAGGAAGAAGTCAGAAGTTCCCACTAAGAACTTATGATGAAGTGCTCGAGAGCGCTCTCGAATAGATCAAGCTGCTGTAATAGATAGTGGTCGCAAGACATATGGAACAAATGGGAGGTTAATCATCCCCAACCAAAACACTACGACTTATCCTACTACCACAAATGCCAATCAAGGACCTAAAATCCTTAACAAAAACCGTGGAGTGACAATAGATGGAGTGACTAACCAAACAAAAAAAAGCAAACGTTGTAAATGTTCCACCACCAGTTAACAATCAACGAAACAACAATTTTACCCCAACAATCAATGTGGTGGATTTTAATCGTCCCCAATGACAACAACAACAACAACAACAACAATGGAAGATCCAGACACAGGGTCCAAGTCAAAACTCAACTGGATATCAAAACCAAAACCAAAGGCAACAAATGCAAAACTTTAATCCTAATAGTCAATAGTTTAATCAGAGTTTTGGACCACAACACGTGCCAAACCAACAACCTAGGAGTTATAATCCTAACTCGTATTGTGGTTTCCACAAAATTGAGGCCATGACACTAGGACTTTGCCATGATTACAATAAGTTCATGCAATGTTTTCTAGAAGAACAAAGACAACTCTTCATAGATATGTTCTTAACAGATTCTGTGACACCTATGCCAAATACTTTCACAGGGCCAGTTTCCCCTCAAAATGCACCTCTTAAGATCTTCAATGATCCACTTCCAAATCACAATAACAATAATAAATTAAATCCAAATGGGATGAACAAAGGTGTAATGACAGGAAATAATGATCATGAAGCCTCAACTTCACTAAATCCACTTGTCGCACCACAATTAGGAAATCAGCCACGAACCAAGATAGTTGGTCTAGTGGAGTTAGATACTGAGCTGCACGTAGAAGCCATAACAAGAGCATGAGAATATTCTTCTCAACCAAATCCAATCTATCCACTAGAGCTAGATAACATTCAACAAATGTTGGTAAAACCCATAGGTGCTTATGATTTAATTAATGACTTAACAAAGACCTTCTCTCACATCTCCTTTTTGGACTTGTTGAAAAACTCTCCTGCCCATAGGGCTGCTCTTTTAGAAGCACTAGGTCTAGGTCATTTAATTAACATCACTCCACCTCCCGAAACACAAGTAAACCATATAGACTTCGATATCCACCCTCTGGGGCAGCCGGATAGGGATCGAGTTTATATTCGACATAAACAAAATGCCAACAGATGCTGAAATTACACATAGAGGTGATCGGCCTTGCATTTATAGGTGTGGGTTTATAATAATTACGTTAAATGTGTAATGGTTGATGATGGGGCAGCAGTTAACATTGTCCCCTTCTCTTTCCTTCAAAAGCTAGGATATGGAGAAACAAACTGTTCCACAACAAGAAATACGCTAAGAGGTTATGATAGCCTTAAAGCTACTTCAATTGGGACTATAATACTACCAGTCACCTTAGGACCCAAGACAATCCTCACTGAGTTTTATATCATAGATTGGGAAACCAACTATAATATGATCCTCGGTCGACCATGGATACATCGCATGAAAGCAATCCCTTCTACGTTATTCCAGGAAATAAGATTCTTACACCTAGGAAAGATATTCGTAGAAAAAGGTGACCCAAAACCATTCGACATACACCTAGCAGACCTGAAGAAAAGACCAGGCATTCACTCTGAGTTTGAACTCCCAACAAACCAACTTAACAAACCAATCGACTCAAAACCGGAAGAAAAATTAATACCTACAACAGAACTAGAAATTATGAACCTAGTCAAGGGCATCCCAGCCCTCAAGGATGAAGCTAACGTTGTAGAAACAATGTCATTAGGAACTACTAAAAAATTGTCGAATTACTGGAACAAGATCTACCAATTTTCCTACCATTTGATTCCATAGGTATGGGATGTACCCTAGGAGTTGGTTCTCTTCCAGTAGAGGAACTTTGCATGGTAGAAGTAACCAAAACAGAAGAAACAGATGCAAAGAATGTCCCAGCATCCATTTTCCTAGTAAATATTGGACTCTCCACTTTGATGGAGCTAGATGTCGCTATGGAGCCGGGGCAGGTGTGATCTTTACTTCTCTGAGGGAAAGATCCTACCTTTTGCTTTTAAGTTAAACTTTGAATGTACAAACAATGGCGTTGAGTACGAAGCCCTCCTCCTTGGCCTCATCATAGCCAAAAGGATGGTGTTAATGACATCGAGTGTTAGGAGACTCACGATTAGTTCAAACCAAGTCTACGAAGTATATGAGACTAGAGAAGTGAGCACTTACTGACTCTATAAAACAAGTGGTATTAGATCTAAGCAAAGGATTGACTTCATATCCATTGAGGCAATCCCATGAGAATAGAACCTTCTCGCAGATTCAATAGCAACCTCAACTTCACGTTTTACCCCAAGTAATGAGTTGGAAGATACAAGTTTCAAGGTATCACTTCATACTGAACCATTGGTGAAGAAAATGTCAATGAACCTCTCTCTAACACTGTTTGAGAATGAATCTTCTATCTTACATCATGTTGACAGTGATAAAGTCACTCTCGAATATCTAAATGCCTATGTAGAGCTACACCTTGCTCACCCTATAGTTGATCTTTCCCTAATACCACACTCCTCTTCCTACTTTGGAAATCCCATGGTAGAGTCTCCTCCATAGAAGGATCTCGATATCTATGAGATAGAAAATGGAGAAAGCTTGGAACTACCTCCAGCCCCACCTGAATTTGAAGAAGGTAATGCTTCTTTGATAGAAGAAACCATTGACATAAACATTGGAATGGAGGAAGAACCAAGAATTTTGAAGTTGGGATCCTCGCTAACTCCGGAAGAAATAGAAATACACACCCAAATCCTCAAAAAACATCAAAAGGATTTTGCATTTAATTATAAAGAAATGATGGGTATCGCACCACAAGTTGCGGTACATAATCTTGTCACTAAACTAGATGCGAAGCCAATTAAATAGAAGTCAAGACCAATGAAGCCAAAAGTGGCTCTCATGGTAAAAGAGGAAGTAGTAAAACTTCTCCAAGTAGGATTCATCAAGCCCATTGACTATTCACAATGGGTGTCTAATATCATTCCGTCCTAAAAAAGAATGGGAAGATACGCATTTGTATAGATTTTGGGATATTAACAAAGCTTGTCCCAAGGATGATTTCCCATTACCATCCATTGACGTTATCGTTGATGCTGATATGGATTTGAACTATTGTCCCTCATGGATGGGTTCTCGGGTACAATCAGTTAAAATATCCGAACAAGATCAAGCCAAAACCACATTTATAACTCCTGGGAACTTATTGTTATGTTGTCATGCCATTTGGTCTTAAAATGCAGCGTACACTACGTATCGGCGGAAATGACTTATATATTCCATGATCTTATCCATAAAATTGTGGAATCATATGTGGATGACTTGTTGGCAAGGCCAAGAAACATTGTGATCATCGGAAGTGCTCGTATCATCCTCTCATGACTAATTGAGTATGGTGTCACATTAAACCCAGAGAAGTGCGTTTTCGGTGTAATAGGAGGCAAACTTCTAGGATACATTATATCTTCATGAGGGATTGATGTTGATCGGCCAAAATATGGGTTGTTCTTGAAATGATCCCACCTTCGGACGAGTCTGGAATCAGGTCATTTCTTGGGAAACTCGGTGCAATCCGAAGGTTCATCCCAGATTTAAGCTTTGCCATTCATCCAATCAACAATCTACTCAAGAAAGATTATAGTATCGATTGGACTGAAGATTGTAATGAGGCCTTGAAGTAGTTAAGCGCTTCTTGTTGTCACCACCCATGCTAATGCCTCCCAAGCTAGACCGCCCTTTGATCCTATACTCTCGAGCCACTCATGTCTCATTGGCCTGCATGTTGGCTCAAGAAGATGATGATAAACGAGAATGCGTGATCTATTTCATTAGCCGAACGTTGCTTGATTATGAAACATGTTACACATAGGCAGAGAGAGAATGCCTTGCCATAATTTTTGCAACAAAATGTTTGAGACATTACATGTTAAACCAGGAAACAAGGGTCATTGTAAAGATAGACCATTTATGAACATTTCTCACACAAGGATCTTTATCTAAAAAAGTTGGCCGTTTCATAACCCTAATGGGAGAATTTGAGTTAACATTCGTAAACCAAAAATCTGTTAAAGGACAAATCATTGCAAACTGGTTAGTTGACAATCCACTAGATGGAGGCGAGCTGGTAGATCTAGACTTTCCGATGAATGTGTATACTTTGTTGAAACCAGACCCCCCATTTCTACATGTCCCTGGTATTGATATCATCAATTTTATCATGGACCATACATACCCAGAAAGTGCCACGTCACAACAAAGAAGGCGGTTACACATTATTACCGCTAAATATGTTGTTTTAGACCAAGTGCTCTATCGTAGAGCCTTCGACGACATGCTTCTAAGATGCGTCGACATAGAAGAATCCAAGAGGATTCTTCATGAATCCCATAGTGGGATATGTGGGGGCCACTTCGGTGGTCATGCCACCGCTTCAAAATACATCGGATGGGCTATTTTTGGCCCACTCTCGAACATGACGCAGTGGAATTTGTACGTAAGTGCCACAAATGTCAAGAATTCTCTCACGAGATTCACATGCCAGCACAATCCCTACAACCAATAGCGACTCGTGGCCCTTCTCCACTTGGGGTCTAGACTTAATAGGGAAATTCTCTCCCTCATCAACCGATGGCCATAATTTTATAATCACAGCCATGGAATATTTTACCAAATGGGTGGAGGCCATGCCTCTCACCACTGTACCAGGTTCGGTGATTGCCAAATTCATTTTGAACCAAATTATCTACAGGTATGGTGTCCCACAAGTCATTATCTCAGATAATGGCACGTCCTTTAAGAATGATGAGGTTCGTGAGTTATGTAGCAAGTTCAAGATAAACCATCACATGACCTCTCTTTACTACCCTCAAGCCAATGGGCAGGCTGAAGCGACAAACAAAATGTTGAAAGCTATTCTCCTCAAAACAGTAAAGGAGAACAAATGAGATTGGCATTTAAAATTATATCCGGCCTTGTGGGCCCACCGAACCTCAATAAGAACACCAATAGGAGCAACTCCTTTCTCGTTGGTATTCGGAGCAGAAGCAGTTCTCCCACTTGAGGTTGAAATACCCAGTCTCGCATCTCATTACAAGGGATTCTGGATGAAGAAGCTTATAGGGAGGCATGCCTCTCTCAACTAGAAAGCCTTGATGAGGCCAGGTTAAATGCCGAACAACGGCACATAGAGCCTATGTTGACCGGATGTGCGGTAGTATAACAAAAAATTCTATGAGTGAGAAATATATGAAGGAGATCTAGTTCTAAGACTAGACAGCCGGATCGATAAGAAAACCGGTGAAGGAAGAAAGTTCGGCCCAAATGGTTGGGCCCATATCGAGTCATGAAGGACTACGGAAATGGTGTGTATCTCTTGTGCACACTAGAAGGTGAGGAATTTGGTGAAACTGTCAATTCCTTGCACCTTAAGCGGTTTTACGCATAAAATGTCAAAGTCATTGCTAGTACATTATAGCTACCTACATTGCATTAGTCTTTTAGCTGCTTCATTTGTCCATTTCGTAAAAATGATAGTTAGGAGCTTACTCTTAAAAAAAATCTGTTACAAATTTATGAAGATATTGGAAAAATATTCATATCACATCTCTTCAAACATCATCAAATATTTTCAAATCTTCTCATCAATTTCGATAAAAAAACATTGATGGAAACCATACCAAGACCTGCATACTTGGCTTTGCTCTTTCTTTCTACTAGGTAAAGTTGTCCTTGCCTACGGTCTATTTTGGAAGCTTCTTGGTGTCACATCTATCCCTCTTAAAATCTCTTGGAATGAAAGGATATCCCAAAGTCTTAGATCAGAAATGTCAAAATCAAATGAAATCAAAAGCACCAAGCAAACAAAATATTTTATTTTACACACTTCTTTGCCCCATCAACCTTCGGTGATAAGCCCACATCTCTTATTGGTGATGTGAGGTTGGGAAAGGAAAGAAGTGCCCTTACTCACCTATATCTTGCCTTTGGTGACAAACCCATGCTTCTTACTAGTGGCGTGAGGTAGGGTGTGGGGGTCAGTCACACAAACTAACAAATCTTGGTATGCTAAAAACACAAGTCAAATTATGTTAGGAGAAAGCAAATATCCAAACATCCAAATTCCAAAGAGATCAAATCCTCAAAACCAGATTTTGTCAACCAGGTTGCCATTTATGAATCTAAGTCTAGATAAATTGAAAAGTAAGTGGCCTTCTAAGCTTGGTAGTAGTTCTGAGTAGGGTGGGTGTGTAGGTCCAAATTTGGTTCTTGTTCTTGGTTTGTCTATCTCTCATCATTCCATTCAATCAAACTCATACAACTTGTGCCCTTCCTAATTCTTGGTGTTGAGCCCTCGCGTCTTACTAGTTGCGTGGATTTGGGATTGGGGCAAGTTCATCTCTTTATCACTATGCATTCATCACATTTTTCCAATATAAGAAGGAATTACAAACATTGCCCAAAGAGTTCAAAAGTTCAAGTACTACCATATGTTAGTATCATCTCATATCATCAACATTGCGAAAAAACATATAAAGTAAAACATTCTATTTACTATCATTTTTGTCCATTGCATACATTCTGAAACATGAAAAAAAATATTCAAAAAACATCTAAAAACACATTTAGAAAATGAGTCACAAAATTCAAGATACTAGAGAGTCTAGATATATATATATATATATATATATATATATATATATATATATATATATATATATATATATATATAATCAAAGTTTCATGTACAATGCCATCATGCACTAGGCATGGTCAAAATGCTCAATGAGCCTAGAAAGTACAAAAATACTCATATAAAAACCTAACAAAGGTCACTACAAAAAGAGCCAAGTGGCCTCTCAATCCCTATGGGATCCCTCAGAAGGTGCACGATCACTGTCTAGGACTCGGCTACGCCGGTGCTCTGAGTGCACTGAGGGCTCATGGTCCCAAACAGTAGCTGTAGCCTCTATGAGAGCGGCTCCTCCTCATCAGGCACTCTGCAGCCCTATACCTAGCTACCTCGGCATGGAGGGAAGTCACCATCTTGGCCACATGCCAGACAGGGGAAAAAACATCGGTATGCCTACCAGCTGCTGAAGGCTCCCCTGCATCCATGGATAGCTCGGCATGAGTCTTCTCCGTGGGGAGCATTAGGGTATCAGTACATACCCAAAGCGAATCAAGTCTCGCCACTCATCAAGTAAATCTCTGCAAGAAAAGGAGAAAACAAATTAGAAAATGATCAAAAGGTGAAACCAAGGATGAACAAAAAGAGAGATAGCAACTAAGGCAATCCTAGCTAAAACAAATATCAAAAGAAGAGTGACAACTCACTCGGATCTTGGGCCTCCAAGAAGGATCTCTAGGATCGCAGGTGCCTGCCTCACGGATGCCACGGTTTGACGGCCCGATGTCCTCCTCCTACATCTGGGACAACATGGCATCCTACCATGGACTCATCCTCTCTGCCTAGGTCTTGAGAAAGTAACTCCTCTGAGACTAGAGTCACCCTCTCGTGCTCTGCTCTGCCCTCTCATCTGTAGGATCTCTTGAGTGTCATGCCACTTGGGATCGTTATCCTTCCCCACCCGACTCACGTTGATCTCCATGTCCTCGGTCTCCTCCTCCTCCTGTCTCTCCCCCTGTGAACTCCTCGGACTCGAGTCTATATCAATGGGGTCATCATTATTGGGTAGACCGGTGGCAATCCGAAGTAAAGGTTCTGAGGAGCACCAGCTCTCCTTGAGCAAAATGAGTACCACCCTCCTAGCTCCAATAGGGATGCCGGGAGTATGATAGTCCAACCCGGCCTCTAGGACCTCCCCTAGCCTCCCGAATGGATCGAACACTGGCACCGATTTGGGAAGCATGTCAATATAAGCAAGGCTAAGCTGCTGAGGCACTCGATCAAAGGGTGTGTCCTACCTTCCCTTAGATGTTGTCCACAAGCTTGCCCTATGTAGAGAGTAGGAAATCAAAGTAAAGGTCTCCTCACCCCACAACCATGCCATGGCACGATAAGGTGTGGCCTCCATATCCTCGGGTAGTAGTGGAAGCAAGCTAGGCTGGTGGGGTGCTCTAAGCACCGTCATCTCTGTCCATCTAGCTGCCCTCATGGCCTTTCGTGATCCTCCACCTCTATGCCTCTCCCATAAGGGATGATGCGCTCATAGACCCAGCTCATAACTAAGGTCGGATGGTATAAGAATGTGTGGTGTATGCGAACCACCCTATATAAGTCGTGATAGGTGGTCCCAAGTATATCGGCTCCCCAGGGCATAAACACCATGTGCCTCATAATCTTCTATGGGATGCATGTATAGGAATACATTAGCGAAGAAAAGTATCCCCTCCCATGTAGTCTGATCAAAGGAGAAAAACAAATTAGAAAATAATGGCCACGGGTGAAACCAGAGGATGGGCAAAAGAGAATAGAATGGACCTTCACCCCCTTCTTAAAACTAGTGGCTAAAATAAATATCAAAGAAAGGTGACAACTCAGTTTGAGTCATTAGAGAGGATCTCAGGATATGCTGATGTTCAAATGAAGTCTCCTCCGGGCAAATGCCACACTGGGACTCCCAAAATGCGGTAGACATCCCTAGGGTGATAGTCCACTCACCCCTAACACTGGAAATCAAAAGTGTTCAAGGATCTCGTATCCCATCTTAAGAAAATAAGTAACATAGTATCCTCCAGTGGAGAGTGTAAAGGTATGGACCCCTCGATCCTCAATATACCGTAATCCTTTGAAGAGTATACTGCTCACTCTAGAGATAGGCATCCAACTGGGCTGCATAGGGATGCCGAGTCATCTGAGCCCTCTCTCGGCCTATCCACCCTAATGTACTCTTCCTTATTCTACAAAAACCCAAGAAAACTAGCCTAGGAAGTGTCAACAAGTTAGCATCAAGCTTGCATTAGAAAAAATCATTAAGGGGCAAGTAAGAATCTCCCATGTCCAAAAGCTAAACCTGTAGTAGAGTGAAATCAAAAGTGAGAACCACCACTGCCGGGCGGTCTATTCCATAACCCCCAACTTTGAAAGGTGGCGGTAAGGTGTGTGGCCTTCATCATCCTCGTCTTGTCATCAACTACAAGCACAACATGGCATGCCCTAAAAATGCTCAAAATAAAAATTGACCATTTTAGCTAAAACAAAAGCCTACCCATGGGATCCTCCACCTCTACGCCCCTCCATTTATAATGGATAATGCGCTCATACCCCCCCATAACTAAGGTCGGATGGCTCATATTTACATAATTAGGTGAACCACCCTGTATAATTCGTGATAGGTGGTCCAAGTATATCGGCTCCCTAGGCATAAATCGACCATGTGCCTCAATCAGTGCGATGATGGGGGCCCAACAGTAGAGAAAAGTATCCCCCCTTGTCCCGATCAATCTCGAAGCAAGGATGCCCATAATGGCTGATGGATCGGAGGGATGGGCAAGCCAGAATAAAATGGACCTTCACCCCCTTCTTGAATAGTGGAGACAATATGTATGTCTCCCATATAGGTGGCCCACTGAGTCATGAGCTACTGGACTATATATATATCAAATGAAAGTCTCCTCCTAATAATCGGGACTATAAAATGTGGTAGACATCCTCTAGGGTGATAGTCACACTCCCCTAACACTGGAAATCGGAAGGTGTTTCGATCTACATCCACATAAGAAAATAAGTCATATATATGTGTGGTAGGTGTCTAACATGGGGGACCCATGCGATCCTCAATATACCGCCCTGAGTAGAGTATATCCTGCTCGTACTTTGAGAGAGTGCATCTAACACTCTTTGAAGCCAATCACACACTCTCTCTCGGCTCCATCTAATGTACTCTTCTTCTTCTTTGCAAAACATACCAAAAACACGGGGTTAAAAAGAAGCAAGTTAAGTTAGTGCAAGATTACATTGGAAAAATCATTAAAGCAAATAAGAATACTAAAAATGCAAAAATAAACTCAAATAGTGTTGTTTTAACACTAAAGAGGACCGCCGCCCTGAGAAGGGCGGCGGTTCCGTAACCACCACCTTAAAAGGTGGCGGTCCTGTAACTACTGCCCTGCTCAGGGTGGCGGTCCTGTCCCATGACTACAAATGGGTCGCATGCCCTAAAATGCTTAAAAATACAAAAAAATTGACCATTTTAGCTAAAACAAAAGCCTACCCATTAGGCGTCCCCCTAAGAGACACATTTAAAACTGACATTTCTAAAAATAACCCCCACAACAAAGATTTCATCATTTTAACATTTTGGGTGCAAAAACGTTAAATCAAGAAGAACTAACCTGGGATCTCACGGGTTGAGGTTCTACTCATGGAGGCATGATCACTATCTCGATATGAATGTTTTGACTATACTCTCATGAAAACCATCACCGTGGGTCCCAGAGCTCAAAAACTATCAAATCAACATATATAAATGAATAGGAAAATATATATATTTATATATATATATATATATATATATGGTGTTTTGACTCATTTTGAATGCCCCTTTCGTAGGTTTAGAGCGCTAATGGAGGTAAGTTCTCATCCCCGCGCAAATGGTAAGTCCTCATTTCATACTAATTTAGTATTTATTTTTGATTTATTTTATCTATCTACACTTGAGTCCTCTTTCCATTTTGCAGGTAGCGGGAACTCGGATGGCGACATTTCGACACACGGGTGTGTTAGGTATAATTTCTAGCTTCCCATTTTGGGACCGCCATACTCGGACCCACCATTTTACGCCTCTTCATGGTTAAAATGCTTCTCAGAGGGGAAATATGTACGTACCCAAAATTATAGGGTATTGTACCACGGAACGATGTTACACATGCCCCAATGATGATACAGGTCACCTCGCAAGGTGTTCGGGATCTAGAGAAGCTCACGAAGTATATGTTAACATCCCAAATGCTTTATCCAAGTTCCTTGTGCTTTGTTTTATCCTCTGCCTTTCTTTTCTAAGCTTTTTGACCTTGGTGTGAAACCGCAGCCTGCCGGCTGGTGGAAGTCCTATAACCCGCCGCCCTTTCGGGCGGCGGTCCTTCACGCATTTTCCAACACGCTCCTTTGATCGTGACTTGCGTAATTTTTCAACTTTCACCAGCTTTTCTCAACCACCTTAGCTCGTATTAATGTTTTATGTTCCCTGGAATAGTGTTTCTTCATTGTTTAATGGTAAAAGAGTTCTAATAGGAATTACCTTTGGGTGAATGTGAAATCTATAAATATCCAACTTTTTTTCAAGCAAATGGCCCCTCAACTTCTCATTTCCATTGTTTAGTCTTTCAATTTCTTGTTTAGAGCTCATTTTGTTTTCATGTTTGCATCCATGCTAGTTTTCCTTTGCTGTTGGAAGCCATTCGATCTTCTTGCTTTAGTCTTGTTCATTGTTGTTCATACAAATTAGTTTAGAGCAGAGTAGTGTCATTTGTAGATTGAATCCATTAGAGTTGCAGGTTGTGTTCTTCACAGAAGGTAGATTCTAGAATCTCTCGGTACACTTGTGTTGTATTCCGCAATAAATCCCGCTAGGAATTACATACGCCAAGCTCTGTCACTTGCGTTGTCCCTCTCCTACTTGCATTATATTCGGTCTATATCCAAAGTTGCCATTGTTCAAAATACCTTTTTTTTGTTGATGCTAGCATATACACATGCTCTTTTCTGGACTCACGTGAACATGAAGGAATGAGGAGATCATTCTGAGGGGACAAAATCATACACTACTGGATTCGCCACTGTTATTTACAAATTCCAAGTTTTATCTGTCAAAGTTCTAGTTAAAACATATCAAATAGAGTAGTGAAATATTTCATTTCAGTTAAGTTTCATTTTTGATATTGCCAGGGAAGTTGTGGGGATTGATAGTTTCTGAGAAACTATGATTCATTCCTCACTTCTGAGGTAGGATCGAGAATCTTTCAATTAAGTTAATCAACTATCTAGTTATTTAGGATAAACTCACAACTACACAGGCAAGTAGCTACACCGGGCTACCTTGCTTGTTTTAATTTTGTTATTAGATTAGTTGTCATTTTCTAAATATATTAGATTAGTTTCTCTTTCAATTCTATTCAAAATTCTATCAAAAATACAAAAATAGAGGAATATATACATATATTATATATATATATTATATAATTAGTTATATTTGCATAGTTTTATTTCATTGATTAGGCTTATATTGATCTTGTATGACAATCACGGGACCTAGGGAGCCTAGGGAATATGTTTTTGAGCCAATCATGCCTCAACCAAATCTTGTTGTAGCATTAACTGACATAGACCAAAATCTCAGAATTCAGGTCTTCCGAACAACAACAGACCTACAAGAAATCAGCACACAACTAAGAGTATTAAACATAGAAGATGACAAAGCACACACGTTCTAGTCAAATCAGCCAAATTATAGACTACCTTGATAGATATCCGTATGACTGTAGAAGGACCTGAAAGAGAGCAAACATTCGGTTGTGATCCACTAGTCCCATAGCCAGACGCAGGAGACCTCCTCGTTGATATAGACACTAGCTTACATATCCAAGTTGCCAGAACACCTATTAGGTACTCGAGAAAATCATGTAACTTCTAGTTCTAAACGTAGAGGCCGAAAAGGCATACGACTACTGGATACTCAGAATAAGGGGTTGACTCTTCATATGACCATAGGAGGTCCACAACAACCATGAACTTACGGTTGTGATCCACAGGTCCCACAACCCAACGGGCCTACAAATCAATCAAATTGATGTTGGTTTACAAACATTAGTATTTAGGTCCTCTCCACTCCCACCAGACATCATCACACAACTATCATTATTAAACGTAATCAGCTAATCAAGCTAAAGATTTCTGGACTAGACCAGAGAATCATCCATAAAACACCAAAAGATCCACTACACATTTAGCCATTCCATTTTCATGACCTTGTCGGGATATATACGAAGCACCCACATGTCATCTTCCACGTATTCCACAACCCATAGATCGGATCATGACAGAGCTTGATATTGATTGGAGCCTTCGAGCAGCTATCCTCGTCGAACGATCTATCACACCGGTTTAGGTTAGGAGGGCCTTCTTTGCCTTAGATTCGTAGATCCCGCTATTGCGTGTTGAAGACATAAGATTACCTAACTAGCTTGCACGACCTCGAGAGGTCGGGTGTGAGGAAGAGTTACTTGTAGATTCTCATGCTCACATGTCACTTTTCCATCATACAAACACATCGAGTTTAATGGACTATGAAGTAAAGCATGTGATTACATGGCATGGAAGTCCTTCGACCCACCCTACTATAGCCACAACACCTTAGCCTACGGATCATGAATGGTCTACGTGAGGGAACATACAACAAATGAAGTATATAAGAGTCCATGTGCAAGACAGGTGATGTAAAAGTAGTAGAAAAAATGGACTAGATGTAGGAATGTCTTACTTGATTAGAGGTGCCCCCATACCAATGATAGATATAAACACAATAGATTTAGGCTTGGGATCTTGAAACAAAACTTCCACACGAGACATAGGTGAAATAGATGTAGATAAAGTATTGATAACTTGAAAGGGATATTTCCATTGGATTGTTAGATATTTGCGAGCTTTAGACTCGAGGAGAAGTTTGAGGATTTTATCAATGTGATGAGGATTTTCTTGGAGACCATTATGAAAATTAGATAAGAAATAAACATGTTCAAGGCCAACATCATCAACTTCATAAGGATGGATCTTTTCATAGTTTTCAAATCAATTAAAGCCAATTTGAATATAATTGTCATTATAATGCATGCGGACATCATTATTTTGCATGTCTTTAATGATGATTTTGTCATTAATATTGGGAGAAGAAATGATATCAATCATATGCATACTCTTCATAATAGTACATATGGAGATTGGATGTGCTCGATGAACCCGACCACTAATCTTAAGGTATTATGCCATGCCTAAAGGGCATAGAAGACCAACATAGAATACAAAAAAATGTGACCCAAATATGAAACCGTAAAAAGAGGTCCTAACAAGAATGTAAGGTACACATAAACCATGTAATAAATATAACAAGGATGAAACTATAGAGAAATTTTGGAAGGTCATCTTTGAGATATAGATATCATAATCAAAATTTGAAACAAAACTCTAGAAGAAAGAAATATAAAACCCTAAAGGTTAATGGAGGTTGTTTAAGATCAATAAGGGAGCTCACCAAATGATTACACCTAAATTAGAATTTAGAACCCTTCATCGAGTGAAATAATGAAATCTTAGAAACTTATGTGCATCAAATTAATTAATAAATTCTCAAAGAGACATAATTGATTAATACTAGTAAAATGATATTGAGAAGTTACATTCAATTAGGGCACAAGCTAAATATAGTAAAACATAAAAATATGAGTTTACTTATCTTTTATATTGTTGTGTGGGCTAATCTAGTTTTGAAACTTAATTAAATAAGTTCAGAGAGGGATGAATGTGTTTTATCTCTAAAACAAAGTGTTTAAACCTTGGACACTAGCGCTAAACTAGAAACTAGAGTAAAATTCTTCTACGTGACTACTTCATTCTAGTGAATGGTGCTACTATGCACTTCCTTGATGATATGGGTTGATTCATCTTCATCTTTACTCGTCTCCTATATTGTAACTTCTTAAAAAATACTTGTATCTTATTTTGTAATGATCGAACCCTATTTTCGTGTACTAACAATAAAATAAACAGTAATAACAAAAAGTGTTGTGTAGTGGAGTTGGATAGCCCTCATTGGAAACCCCTTGTTGGTTATGACCAACCGTCACACTATATTTCCCAAATGAGGGGCTCAAACTCCATGTAGTTCTCCTAGTGCTTGTGTAAGAGTGAATACAAGTATATACTACCTTCCTCATGTTTTCCCTTGTGCCTAAACACTAATAACATGATTATCTAGATATACTTGAGATATACCCTTCATGGGTATCTGAAACAAAGTGTTATTTTTTTTCCGAATATTCCTATGGAGAAGCCCTAGCCTCAAAAAAATTCCTATTATAGTTCATGATTGAACTACAAATCATTGGACATAACAAGAAAAGTTAAATGCACATTATCATGCTACAAAAACCAAAAACCTACCATATATAGCAATATATATATATCACCGAACTCGTAATGACCTAGAATGTAAACAAAAAGTGAAAACCACTCCATATTGAATGATCCTAACCTAGAGGACCAAATTCATTCTTCCTCTTTTCTTGGCCTTTTGCCCTTGATTCTGAAACCGCCGCTTTGGCCTGCTGGCGGTCTCGTGCCTCACCGCCCACTGATCGAGGCGGCGGTCTGCCTAACCGCCGCCTCGCTCAGGCGGCGGTCTTACGCGTTTTCGAGAAAGTGCTTTGGCGACTGACGTAAAATATCAACGTTTCTGACTTTCCTTGCCGACTTGGGCATGCATTTATGTTTTTGGTCCCTGGAATAGTGTTTGGCCATTGTTTATGGTTTTAGAGTTCGGTTTGGTTTTGATCTTTGGGTGAATGAAAGCTATAAATAAATGGTTTGTGCACAAAAAAAATCAAATCTTTTGCTCTCGATCATTTTTCTCATTCATCCTCTCATTTTCCATAGTTAGTTTATTGTTATTTTGTTTAGAGCCATAGTTTAGTTCATTTGCAGGCTTGTTTTATTGTGATCTTTGTTGGTAAGCCACATACCTTGTGCAAGTGTTATCTTGCCCCTCATTCACTTTAGCTCTCATTTTCATAGTTAGATTTTTGTTGTTGAGCCATAGTTTAAATTCTTTGCATGCTTATTTAGCATTGTCCATTTGTTGGTAAGCCACATATCCGACTTGTGCAAAATGAGTGTTGTTGTTTTATCCATTCCATTGAAGTAGAATAGCTTAGGAAGCCATTAAAGTTGCAGGTTTTGCTCTTCAAACGAGGATAGTTTCGGGTTACGGTCACTTTATGTTGCATGACTCATGATAAAATCCCTTTAGGAATTGCATAAGCCAAGCTCTGTACTCTTGCGCTATCCCTCTCCTACTCGCATTTTCGAGTCTGCATTACGAGCTGTCCTTGTCCCAATATCTATTTACGTCGATCGATCTTTAGCATTACACGCTTTTACGGATCACGTGAACACGAAAGAGCGAGGAGATCACTTGAGGGGACAAGATCACACACACCATCGGATTCGCCAGCATTACTGCGGAATCCGGGTTCTAGCTTTCAAAGTTCTAGTTAGAATCATATCAAATAAATAGTTAATTGCTTTCATTTCGGTAAATTTCTATTCTCGATATTGCGGGGAAGCTGTGAGGATTGATAGTTTCTGAGAAACTATGATTCACTCCTCACTTCTGAGGTAGGATCGAGAATCTTGCAAGTAGATTAGGAAAGTTATTGCATTATTTAGAATAAATCTACAAATCACACAGACAAATAACTACACTCGGTTATCTTGTTTGTTTTAAATTGTTATTTAGTTGTTATTTCTAGATACGTTTAAATAGCTGCTTTCCTTAAACTCTTAAAAGGTTTCTCAGAAAAATAGAAGTTATATATGTTTTAGTTTTATTCCACGTAGTTAGAATTTGCTTTGTTACAGTTAGATTTACATTTTATTTTGTATGACAATCACGGGACCTCGGGAGCCCAGGGAATACATATTTGAGCCAATCGTGCCTCAACCAAACCTCGTCACAGCAATAGTTGACATAGACCAAAATCTCAGAATACAAGTATTCCAAACAACAATAGATTTACAACTGATCAGTTCTCAGTTGAGAGGGTTAAAATATAGAAGGCGACCAAGCACACACGTTTTGGTCAAATCAACCAAATTACAGATTACCTAGACAAACATTCACATGGTATTTGTAGAAGGGTTCGAAAGAGAACAAACCTTTGGTTGTGATCCTTTGGTCCCACGACCCAGTGCGGGAGACACTCTCACGAGACATAGATACTAGTTTAAGGATCCAGGTTGCTGAGCACGCTGTGAGATATTACGAGAAAATCACGTAGTTGTTGGTCCTAAACATAGAAGGTGAGAAAGCATATGATTCTTGGATCTAGGAATTAGGACTTGATTTCGTATATGACCATAACGGGACCGCATGACAACCAGAGTCTACGGTTGTGACCCACAAGTCCCGACCTGACCTAGCGAATCCATAAGTCAATCGAGATATAAACATTGGCCTACGCACACTAGTATTCCAATCCACTCCACTTCCACCCATCATCATCGAACAATTGTCCTTACTAGATATAGCGGCTATGAAGCTAGAAATTGCGGACTAGGCGAGAGAATCGTCAGTAAGTCAATTGTTTCCACCATCCACCATATGACCTTATGCGGAGACATACGAAACTATCCCGAGGTCATTTCCCACGTATTCCTGACCCATAGATCGAATCACGCCAGAGCTCGATATTGATTGGAGCCTTCGAGCAGTCATCCTTGCCGATCGATCTATCACACCAGTCCAAGTTAGAAGGGCTTTCTTTGCCTTAGATTCACAAATTCCATTAGTGCGTGTCGAAGACATTAGACTGCCTAACTAGTTTTGTCTGCATCCCACGCATATTCCATCCCCACCAGCTGTCTCGGCACGACCTCGGGAGGTCGGGTACGTGGAAGAGTTACTGTAGATTCCCACGCTCGCTTGTCACTTTTTCGGCGTACAAAATTGGTGAACCCGACGTGAAACAAACAAAATTAGTGAAGCTGATGTAAACTTCCTACTTTCTCGTTCGGAGTCATAGTATCACGTGTTCTTTCACAAATCACCTTCGCTCCTTCCCATTATTCTGCGGGTATTCATATACCCCCCGAATATGTCGGGATTCGATGCATATGGCAGACCCCTCTTGGGTCTCGAGGCATACTATGCCCAACAGAATAGACAATCATCACCCTCACTCTCAGTATGGGGTGACAACTATTCAACTAATCAGTTGTCAACACAAACCCCAAGAAACAGATATAACTCGTCTTTTCAAACGGGGGAGTTAGATCAACCCCCTCGAGCATGCAACAAGCAGAGCCTTTGGGCTCGAACAATATGAGCGTTTGGAGAATCTGGTTCGTCTCCTCGAGATCTTACTTAGACCACAAATTAGTAGACAATCGGCCCATACTGGTCTTAGATGATGAGCAGTCAATACGTTATCCTAGGAGTGAACAACATTCTCGGGGTATGTACCCCTATAGGAGGTTTACAAATACAACCGAGATCTCTTTCAAGAAAATACCTCTATGCCACTTTGCATATAGGAAATACTCTCGGAGAAACTTGGCAAGATAGCGATCGGTTTATAGTAGGATATCACATGCCTATCTGACACCGGGGTATACAACAAACGCCGCTCGGGAAAAGCACAGTGACTTCACCAAATGAAGTCATTTCAACATTAGTAGAAAAAGTGAGAGGGTTAGAACTTGCTCAAGCAAGTCAAAATCCTCGATTCATGCAAGCAGGAAGTTCGATCCTCCATATCACTCACGGCCAAGTAGATCTCCTCACGGGAGTAGGCACGTTAGGCATGCCTCCTCAGTATCCACAACAAACGCCAACAAGGCCTATCATCTCTAACATTATTTCTCCGGTCTAGTATCAAACAACCCATTCTAGACAATATCCCGTCATACTTAAACATGTACTCCAAATCACCACGAGGAGATATGTTCTCCTCTCCCGCCCCTTTTTCTCAAACACGGGGACTTCCCTATGCCCCTGCCGATGCATCGCTGCCATATCAACAACCCATCCCACCACCACTCCCTCGTGACCACCATCGATGGTGAAAACTATGCGATAGGGACTTATTCGAATATCTGAAAGAACCCTTAGACTTCACCATACGAAGCGTCATGCTTCAAGACCTCTTCGATTTACCCAAGTACAAAGGTGAGGGAGATCAAATGCGCATATCAAAAGCTTACGCTACTGACCATACGTGAATTACTCCTTGGGATGGGGTTGTTCTAAAATATTCCCCAAAACCTTGGAAGGCATTGCTCTCGACTGGTATTATAGAATACCTGAAGCCTCCATCCATTCATTTAAACAGCTCGTATCAGAATTCATTAAGGCATTCGACATGAACAAACTGTTGAGAACAGGAATCAGGGAATTCTTGCACATCAAACAAGAACACAACGAATCTGTCGCCCATTTCATCCAGAGGTGGCGTACAGTTCTTTATTCTTGACAAGTGCTCCAAACATGGATCAGATGGAACTATGTGATTTATTCCTTCATTCTCTCAGCAAAGAGGTGAAGGAAGAAGTCCAGAAGTTCCCACTAAGAACTTACGATGAAGTACTTGAGAGCGCTCTTCGAATAGACCAAGCAGCGATAGATAGTGGTCGTAAGACATATGGAGCAAACGGGAGGTTAATCACCCCCCCAATCGAAACACTACAAATTATCCCACTACCACAAGCGTTAATCGAGGACCCAAAATCCTTAACAAAAATCGGGGTGTAACAACGGATGGAGTAACCGACCAGCCCGAGAAGGTAAATGTTGTCAATACTCCATCACAAACAAACAACCAAGCGAAACAACAACTTTACCCCGACAATCAATACGGTGGATTTTAACCATCCACACAACAACAACAACAATGGTGAAATCCTATCTGAGGGCAAAACAAAACTCATTTGGTTATCAAAACCAAAGCGAGAAACAACAAATGCAAAATTTTAATCCTAATAGGCAACGGTTTGATCAGAATTTTAGGCCTGATATACACCAAACCAACAAAAGCAGAATTCTGATCCCAATTCTTATTGTGGTTTCCACAAAGTCGGGGTCATGATCTTAGACGTCGTGACTCTGATAAATTCATGCAGCGTTTACGAGAAGAACAAAGGCAGTTCTTCGATTTGTTTTTGGCGAGATCCGTGTCATCACCACCAAATACGCTCGCGGGGCGAGTTTCCCCTCGAGAATGCTCCTCTCAAGATCTTTAACGATCCACTCCCAAATCATGATAATAGGCTGAATCCAGCTGGAACAAACAAAAAAGTGCAATGACGAGGAAACAATGATCATGAAGCCTCGACTTCACTAAATCCATCGGTTGCGCCACGGTTAGGAAGTCAGCGAGACCCAAGATAGTCGGTTTGGTAGAATTAGGCATTTGAACTACCTATCGAAGCTATAACAAGAACACGAGAATATTTCTCTCAACCCAAGCCCAAGTCACTGCGAGAAGCAGATAAGAGTCAACAAATAGTAGAAAAACCCGTAGGTGCACTATGATTTAATTAGTGACCTAACAAAGACCTTCTCGCACATTTCATTTTTGGATTTACTAAAGAACTCTCCTCCTCATAGAGCTGCTCTTTTAGAAGCATTAGGTCTAGGTCATCTAATTAACATCACTCCACCCTCTGAAACACAAGTAAATCACGTAGATTTTGATATCCACCCTCAGGGGCAGCCGGACAAGGATGTCGAATTCATATTCGAAATAAGTAAAATGCCCTACGAGATCTTTGAGATCGCATGCCGAGGTGATCCGGCCTTACACTTACAAGTATGGGTTTATAATAACTATGTAAAAAGGCGATGGTTGTGATGGGGCGCGATTAACATAGTCCCTTTCTCTTTCCTCAAAAACTAGGATATGGGGAAACAAGCTGTTCCACCACTCGAAATACATTGAGAGGCTATGATAGCCTTAAAGCCACTTCGATAGGAACTATAATACTTTCCGGTCACCTTAGGACCCAAAACAATCTGGTGAGTTTTATATTATAGATCGGAAACTAATTATAATATGATACTCGGCCGACCATGGATACACAGAATGAAGGCAATCCCTTCTACGTTATTTCAAGAAGTAAGATTCTTGCATCTAGGAAAGGTATTTGTAGCCAAAGGTGATCAAAACCTTTCGATTTGCACCTAGCTGATTTAAAAAAAAAGACCGGTGTGCACTCAGAATTTGAACTTCAACAAACCAACTTAATAAACCCAGCTTGACCCAAAACCGGAGGAGAAGTTGGTACCTCTGACGGATCTTGAAACTATCGGCATAGCCAAAACAACCCCAACCCCTAACGATAAAGCTAAAGCGGTATCATTAGGGACTACTGCAAAAATCGTTGAGTTAATAGAACAAGATTCACCAATGTTCTTACCATTTGATTCAGTAGGCATAGGATATTCCCTAGGTGTTGGTTCCCTTCAGTGAGAGGACCTCTGTATGGTAGAAGTAGAGTGTGCAAGCGCGTGAGTGGATGCCCTGACATCTATACTCCCGACTAAGTATTGGACTCTCCATTTCGATGGAGCTAAATGCCGTTATGGAGCGGGGGCAGGTATAATTCTTACTTCGCCCAAGGAGAAAGTCCTCCCATTCGCCTTTAAGTTAAACTTTGAATGCACAAACAACGGCGGCTTGAGTCTGAAGCCCTCCTCCTTGGCCTCACCTTAGCAAAAAGAGGGTGGTGTTGATAACATCGAGTCTTAGGAGACTCATGATTAGTGGCAAACCAAGTTTTAGAAGGTATCTGAAACCAAAGCCGAACACTTGCTGACTTTACAAAAATGTTGTATTAAATTTAAGCAAGGCATTTAACTTCATATCCATTGAAAGCAATCCCGCGAGAGAAAAATCTTCTCGCCGATTCAATAGCAACTTCAGCATCACGTTTTACTCCAAGCAATGAGTTAGAAGATACCCAGTTCACGGTGTCCATTCGTGATGAACCATTGATAAAAATAATGACAAATCCACTTTCAAGCGGAAGTGAATCTACCATCCTAGACCGTATTGATAGTGATGCGGCTACTTTGGATTATTTAAATGCCTATGCAGCATTACATCTCTCCTATCATATGCTAGATTTATCCTTAATTCCACATTCGTCTTCTTACTTTGGAAATCCCATGATGGATCTCCCTCACAAATGGAACCTAGCATATCGTGAGTAGAAAATGGGGATGATTTGGATTTACCTCCGGCACCCACGAGTTCGAAGAGGGTAACGCCTCTTTGATCGAAGAAGCAATCGATGTCAACATCGGGGACGGAAGATGAACCAAAAATCTTGAAATTAGGATCATCCTTAACCCCGGAAGAAAGTGGAAATACATACGCGGATCCTCGAAAAGAACATCGAGAAGGCATTTGCATTTAATTATAAGGAAATGACGGGAGTTGCACCCCACATTGCGGTGCTGACCTCGTCACTAAATCGAGATGCAAAGCTTGATTAAACAAAAATCAAGACCCATGAGCCCAAAGTAGCTCTCATGGTAAAGGAGGAGGTAATAAAACTCCTTCGGGTAGGATTCATCAAGCGATCGACTACTCCCGATGGGTATCTAACATCGTTCCCGTTCTCAAGAAGAATGGAAGATACGCATCTGCATAGATTTTCGAGACATCAACAAAGCATGTCCTAAGGCGACTTCCCATTACCATCTATTGATGTCATTGTTGATCTGCAATTGCTGGTTTGAACTTTTGTCTCTCATGGATGGATTCTCGGGATCTGATCAAATCAGAATATCGAGCAAGATCAAGCTAAAACCACGTTTATAACTCCTTGGGAACCTATTGCTCTGTTGTTATGCCATTCGGTCTCAAAAACGTTGGTGCTACGTACCCAGCGGGCTATGACATACATATTTCATGATCTAATTCATAAAATCATGGAATCTTACGTAGATGACTTATTGGCTAAAGCAAGAAGCGTTGTGACCATCGAAGTACTCGCGTCATTCTTTCACGTCTAATAGAATACGAGTCACACTAAACCCAAGAAATGCGTCTTTGGTGTATGGGAGGAAGCTCTAGGTTATATCATATCGTCACGAGGATAGATGTTCGATTGACCAAAATCGGGCTGTCCTCGAAATGGTTCCACCTTGAATGAATGCGGAGTCGGAGTCATTTCTCGAGAAAAGCTGGGTGCAATCGAAGATTCATCCGGACTTAAGCTTCGCCGTTCATCAATCAACAATTTACTCAAGAAAGACTATAGCATTGATTGGACCAAAAGCTGTAATGAAGCCTTTGAAGCGGTTAAGCGTTTCCTATTATCACCACCACCTACGCTAATGCCACCTAAGCTAGATCACCGTTAATTCTATATTCACGAGCTACGATGTCTCTTGGCTTTGTATGTTGGCCCAAGAAGGCGATAACAAGAGAGAAGCGCGTGATTTATTTCATCATCGAGCGAATGCTTGCTCGACTATGAAACACGCTATACACGAGAGAACGAGAATGCCTTGCCATAGTCTTTTGCTACTAAACGCTAAGACATTATATCTTGAATCAAGAAAGCTTGAGGTCATGGTAAAAGCGGACCATTTACGGACTTTCCTCACACAAGGGTCATTGTCTAAAAATTTGGACGTTTTATAACCTTAATGGGAGAATTGAATTAACATTTGTAAATCAGAAGTCGGTTAAAGGGACAAATCATCGTGGATTGGTTGGTGATGACCCATTAGACGGAGGTGATTTAGTAGATTTAGACTTTCAGGATGAGTGCGTATACTACATGAAGCCCGACCCTCTATCTACGAGTGTCTTTGGTACATTGATATCATTAATTATATCATGGACCATACGTACCCAGAAGGAGTTACACCACAACAAAGAAGGCGGTTACGCATAATCGTAGCTAAATACGTCATTATAGAGCAAGTGCTCTCTATCGAAAAGCATTCGATGGAATGCTCTAAGATGTGTCGACACGGAAGAATCAAGAAGATTCTCCATGAATCTCACAGTGGAATATGTGGAGGCCACTTCGGTGGCCACGCCCTTTGCTCGAAAAATACATCGAATGGGCTATTTACGGCCCACTCTAGAACATGATGTGCGATAGAGTTTGTCTGCGAGTGTCGTAAGTGCAGAATTCTCCCATGAGATCCACATGCCGGCCACAGCTCTACTGACCAATCGCTACTCCATGGCCCTTTTCTACATGGGGTCTAGACTTAATAGGAAATTCTCTCCCTCATCCATGAGATGGCCATAATTTTATAATCACGGCCCTTTGAATATTTTACCAAATGGGTGGAGGCCATGCCTCTTACTCTTTGTACACAGTTACTGTGATCGCCAAGTTCATTTTGAACCAAATCATTTGCGAGTACGGTATCCACAAATCATTATCTCGATAATGGAACTTCTTTAAGAATGAAGAGGTTCGCGAACTATGCAATAAATTTAAGATAAGCCATCATACGGCTTCCTTGTATTCCCGAAGCCAGCGAGACAGGGAGTGAAGCGACAAACAGAGACTTTGAAAGCCATTCTCCTTAAAAAAGCGGTGAAAGAAAACAAAGCGAGATTGGCATTTGAAGTTATATCCGGCCTTGTGGGCCCACAGAACCTCAATAAGAACACCAGCGGGGAGCAACTCCTTTCTCTTTGGTATTTGGGGCGAAGCAGTTCTCCCGGCTTGAGGTCGAAATACCCGAGTCTCCGCATTTCACTCTGAGGATTACGGATGAAGGCGCTTACGAGAGAAGCACGTCTTTCCCAACTAGAAAGCCTAGATGAAACTAGGTTAGATCTTTGAGCAATGGCATAGAGCTTATCTTTGACCGAATGTGCGGCAGTATAACAAGAAGGTCTATGAACGCGACATATACGAAGGTGATCTAGTTCTAAGGCTAGACAGCCGGATCGACAAGAAGACCGGCGAAGGAAGGAAATTCCGGCCCAAATGGTTGGGCCCATACCAAGTCATGAAGGACTACGGAAATGGTGCTTACCTCTTATGTACGCTAGAAGGTGAGGAATTTGGTGAAACAGTCAATTCCCTGCACCTCAAGCGATTCTACGCATAAGCAACTAGCACTACTTGTATAATTATCTACATTGCATCTTCATATAGATTAAGATCATTTTGTCCACTTGTTTCTTACATAAATTGTGATCAAGGAATCTATTCTCAAAGCAATTCACTACAAACTCATGATGTTGTTGGCATAAAGCTCTTTAATCATACCTCTCCATCTTCATATATCATCGAATCATCTCGGAATCTTTTATCAAATAAAATCAAACATGACAAAGTCTTAACGGTAACCATACCAAGATCTGCAAGTTTATTCTCGCTTTGATTTCTTCTTAGGATAGGTGTCTTGCCTATGGTCTATTCTAGAAGCTTCATGGTGTCACATCTATCCCATATATATATCTCTTTGGAAATAAGCACATACTGACATTTTACTCAAGAAAACAAGTCAACAAGTGATTAAACAGAAAATTTTAATTTTACACATTTCCTTGCCCCTGACCTTCGGTGATGAGCTTGCGTCTCTTACTAGTGACGTAGGGTTGGGAAAGGATGGAAATGCCCTTACTACGCCTATACCCTTGCCCACGGTGATAAACCCACGCTTCTTACTAGTAGCATGGGGGGCAAAGTGTAGGGGGTCCTCTTGACAAAGCAAAGCGTTAAAAGTCATAAACAAACAATTCAAATTGAAACTTTGAGTCAAAAACAAATGAATCAGATGTGCAAAATCCCAAAAGAATTAAAATCCTAAAAACCTAGATCTTGTCTACTATGTGGCCATCTACGGGTCTAAGTCTGGATAAACCAAAAAGCAAGTACATTCTAAACTATGAAGTCATTCGGGTAGAGTAAGCTTGTAGCTTCCAATTTGGTTCTGCCAAAGCTTTGTCTATCTTTCATCACTATCGTTTCACCACATTTCATAACTTGTGCCCTTCTTGACTCTCGGTGATGAGCCCTCGCATCTTACTAGTTGCGTGGAGTTAGGAATGGGGCAAATTAATCATTCATCATCTGGTTATATTCATCACTCAAAACAAACATGAGGTATCCAAATTGCTCACAGAAGCTAAGATTCAAAATCACAATATATCTACAATATCATGTATCAGCATCATGAAACACAAAAAGAAAGCAAACATTTGCATCATCATTCTCCATTGCATACATTCTAAAAGCATATAAACATACATCGTAGTATACACTGAAGAAGCTGGAAATAGAAAGGAAAACATGAGTGCGAGCTTTTAATCCAAAACGAATGCATATATATAAATAATCAATGTTTATATACAATGCCATCATGCTCTAAGCATGGTCAAAACGCTCAAAGAGCCCGTGATATACAAAGAATATATAATACAAAATACACGAGAGCCAAATGGCTTCTCAATCCCTGTGAGACCCCTCCGAAGGTGCACGCCCACGCCTAGGACTCGGCTGCGCCGGCGCTCTGAATGTACGGAGGGCTCAGGGTCCCGAGGGGCAGCCGCGGTCTCACCACGAGAATGGCTCCTCATGAGGCGCTCAGCCGTCCTGTAGCCCGCTAACTCTGTGCGGAGGGTCGACACCATCGGCCCACGTGCCAAAAATGGGGCGAAGACATCGGTATGTCTACCAGGCTGCTGAGGGCTCCCCGGCATCTACGGATAGCTCCGCGCGGGTCCTATCCATGGGGATCATCAGGGAATCGGTACATACCCTGCGGATCAAATCCCGCCACTCGTCAACAGTCTCTGCAAACAAAGGAGAAAAATGAATTAGAAACCAAGCAAGAGGCTAAAAGATACAACAATAGCAACTAAGGAGAGCCTACATATAAACATTAAAAGGGAGAAAGGGTAACTTACTCGGATCACCAGGCCTCCAAGATGGGTCATTTGGGACCGGCACCGCTGCGGATGCCGCTTGCTGCCGGCGAGGGCTGCTCTGTGGCGGGAGCAACGTGTCACCCTGCTGCGGACTCATCCTCTCCACCATGGCCACAGGAGAGTGGCTCCTCACGAAACTAGAGTCACCTCTCTCTGCTGCTCTGCTCGGCCCTCTCTGCTGCATAATGTCACGAGTGTCATGCCACTCGGGATCTTATCATCGTCTCCTCCTCGACCCTCCCTCTGAGCTCCTCGGAGTCGGAGTCAATATCTATGGGGTCATCGCTGCTATGAGCGGGACCCGCTGGCAATCTGAAGCAAAGGTGCCGAGGCGCACCGGCTCTCCCTCTAGCGCGAACTATCCTCCAGGCTGCGATAGGAATGCGGGAGTAATCCTTGTCCGACCTCGGCCTCTAGGCCCCCTGCAGCCTCATGGTGATCGTAAGCTGGTGCCCTTTGGGGAAGCATGCCCGTATATGGAAGGCCAAGCTGGCTTTGAGGAACCGGCCGAAAGGATGTACCTCCACTCGTCCCACTCGATCGATAAGATGCCCTGTGGTGGAGCAGGAGATCAGGGTAAGAGTCTCCTCGCCCCATATGCCGGCCATAAGCTGGTACGGTGTCGCCTCCATGTCTGCGGTAGTAAGGGGAGGCAGCGGGCGATGAGGTGCTGCGAGCAGCGACATGTCCATCCATCGGCTGCCCTCACGGCCCGGGATCTGCCACCTCCACACCCCTGCCATAAGGGATAAAATGCTCATACACCCTGACTCATGACTAGAGTTGGGTGGCTCAATATTTGTCCTGTAAGCGGACCACCCTATATAGATCATGGTAGGTGGTCCCAGAATATCTGCACCCCAGGCGTATATCCGGCCATGCCCCTCTATCTGTGCAATGATGGGGGCCCAACAATATAACAATGTGTCCCCTCCCTTGTCCCCGATCAATCTCGAGGCAAGGATCCCCATGATGGCCTGTCGAAATACGGGGATAGGCAAAGAAGGAATGGATCGAACTCTCACCCCCTTCTTGACCCCAATGGAGATGACTGCATCTCCCATATAAGCTGCCCACTGTGCAATCTGTGCCCGTGAGCCTGCTGTCTCTAATGTAAGTCACCTCCCGATGATCGGGACCCCCAGAATGCGGTAGACATCCTCTAATGTGATGGTCCACTCACCACGGACCCCTGGCAGTCGGAAGGTGTTCGATCTGCATCCCAATAAGAAAATAAGTCACAAAGGATGTGACTAGATGGTGCAACGTGGGGCACGCGCGATATGCGCAATATGCCGGCCCTCTGTAGTGTGTCCTCCTCATCCTGTGAGAGGGCATCCAGTACCCCTGAGAGCCAATCACACTCTCTCTCTCTGCTCCATCTAATGTACTCCTCTCTCACTGCATACACCCAAAAACACACAAAACAGAGCAAGTTAATATCGAACAATCAGAGAGAGTCATAAAAACACGTAGAAAGGCTAAAAATACAAGTGCAATCTCAAATATAAGTTCCTTTTGCATTCTGTGCAAAACCGCCGCCCTGAGCAGGGAGGCGGTTTTGTAACCGCCGCCTTAAAGGCGGCGGTCGTGTAACCGCCACCACTGAAAGGCGGCGGTCATGTAACGCCGCCGCCTGGCGGGGCGGCGGTCGTGGTCGACCCACGCGGGTTTTAATCTAAAAACACCTAAAAAGTCCCAAAAATGACCATTTAACCTAAAAATGGAGCCTACCCAGTAGGCGCCCCCCCTAGATGGACCTTTTAACACTAGCATTTTCAAAAATAACCCCCCCATTACAAAGTATTCAGCATTTCAAATTAAAGGGGGGAAAAACACAAAATTGAAGAAAACCAACTTGTGATCTAGCGGGGCGGTGTTCCGCACGTGGAGGCATGATCACGATCTCATTGCGGACGTTTTGACTCTACTCACGCAAGAAACCGTCACCGTGGGCCCCGAGCTCAAAAACAATCAAATCAACTCATGCAAATGAATAGGAAAATGGGCCCACTTTCATATATATAGCACTCTGTTTCATTTTAAAATGATTTTTCACAGGTTTGGAGCGCTGATGGAGGTAAGTTCCTATCCCCGCACGAATGGTACGTTCTCATTCCCTATTATTCTTAGCGTTTATTTTTCGAACTATTGTATCTATCTGCACTTGAGTTCTCTTTTCATTTTGCAGGTAGCGGGAATTTTGGATGGCGTCATTTCAACACACGGACGTGTAAGGTATAACTTCTAAACTTCCCATTTCGGGACTGCCATACTCGGACCCACCGTTTTATGCCTCTTCATGGCTAAAACGCTTCTCCGAGGGGGCAATATGTACGTACCCAAAATTGTAAGGTAATTATCTTCGGAACAGTGTAACAAGTGCCCCCTGATGATGATACTGAGTCTCTCGCATGAGGTGTTCGGGATCGGAAAAGCCCTCGGAGTATGCGTTAACATCCCGCATGCCCCGCTTAGCCCCGCGTCCTTTGTTTTCCCCTTTTTTCCTCTTTTCTTGGCCTTTTGCCCTTCAGTTATGAAACCGCCGCCCTGCTTGGGCGGCGGTCTCGTGACCGCCGCCCTGCCTGATCGGGGGCGGCGGTCTGTGCCGCCGCCTGCTCGGGCGGCGGTCTGCTGCGCATTTTTCAGAAAAGCTTTGACGCGACTCACGTAAAATATCAACGTTTCACTAGCTTTCCTTGCCGACTTGGGCATGCATTTATGTTTTTGGTCCCCTGGAATAGTGTTTGGCCATTGTTTATGGTTTTTAGAGTTCAGTTTGGTTTTGATCTTTGGGTGAATGAAAGCTATAAATAAATGGTTTGTGCACAAACAAATGGGTCTGATCTTTTGCTCTCATCCTCTCATTTTCCATAGTTTAGTTTATCATTTTTTAGAGGCCATAGTTTAATTCATTTTGCATGCTTAGTTAGCATGTCCATCTTGTTAAGTGTTGGTAAGCCACATATCATAGTTGTCAAACAATTGTTGTTGTTTTATAAGCCCATTCCATTGAAGTAGAATAGCTTAGGAAGCCATTAAAGTTGCAGGTTTTGCTCTTCAAAGCAGGATAGTTTCGGAGTTACTGGTCACTTTATGTTGCATGACTCATGATAAAATCCCATTTAGGAATTGCATAAGCCAAGCTCTGTACTCTTGCGCTATCCCTCTCCTACTCGCATTTTGAGTCTGCATTATGAGTTGTCCTTGTCCCAATATCTATTTTTGCATCGATCTTAGCATTACACACTTTTACGGATCACGTGAACACGAAAGAGCGAGGAGATCACTTTGAGGGGACAAGATCACACACACCATCGGATTCGCCAGCATTACTGCGGAATCCAGGTTCTAAGCTTTCAAAGTTCTAGTTAGAATCATATCAAATAGAATAGTTAATTGCTTTATTTGGTAAAATTTCTATTCTCGATATTGCAGGGGAAATTTGTGAGGATTGATAGTTTACGAGAAACTATGATTCACTCCTCACTTCTGAGGTAGGATCGAGAATCTTGCAAATAGATTAGGAAAGTTATTGCATTATTTAGAATAAATCTACAAATGCACAGACAAATAACTACACTCGGTTATCTTGTTTGTTTTAAATTGTTATTTAGTTGTTATTTCTAGATACGTTTAAAAATAGTTGCTTTCCTTAAACTCTTAAAAGGTTAAATGCAAAAATAGAAGTTATATATGTTTTAGTTTTATTCCACGTAGTTAGAATTTGCTTTATTATCAGTTAGATTTACATTTTATTTTGTATGACAATCACGGGACCTCGGGAGCCCAGGGAATACATATTTGAGCCAATCGTGCCTCAACCAAACCTCGTCACAGCAATAGTTGACATAGACCAAAATCTCAGAATACAAGTCTTCCAAACAACAACAGATTTACAACTGATCAGTTCTCAGTTGAGAGGGTTAAATATAGAAGACGACCAAGCACACACGTTTTGGTCAAATCAACCAAACTACAGATTACCCTAGGCAAACATTCACATGATTGTAGAAGGGTTCGAAAGAGAACAAACCTTTGGTTGTGATCCTTTGGTCCCACAGCCAGGTGCAGGAGACACTCTCACAGACATAGATACTAGTCTAAGGATCCAGGTTGCATGAACACTTGTGAGATATTATGAGAAAATCACGCAGTTGTTGGTCCTAAACATAGAAGCTGAGAAAGCATATGATTACTGGATACTAGGAATTAGGACTTGATTTCGTATATGACCATAACAGGACCGCAACAACCAAGAGTCTACGGTTGTGACCCACAAGTCCCACAACCTAACGAATCCATAAGTCAATCAGATATAAACATTGGCCTACGCACACTAGTATTCCAATCCACTCCACTTCCACCCATCATCATCGAACAATTGTCCTTACTAGATATAGCGGCTAATGAAGCTAGAGAATTGGACTAGGCCAAAGAATCGTCAGTAAGTCAATTGTTTCCACCATCCACCATATGACCTTATGCGGAGACATACGAAACTATCCCAGGTCATTTCCCACGTATTCCACAACCCATAGATCGAATCACGCGAGCTCGATATTGATTGGAGCCTTGGCAGTCATCCTTAACCGATCGATCTATCACACCGATCCAAGTTAGAAGGGCTTTCTTTGCCTTATTCACAAATTCCATCCCTACGCTCGCTTGTCTGCTTTTCCCCATTAACTTCCTCAATTTATCGTAGATGGTCATCTTCTATGCTTTCGGCCATGACCTAACTTGCTTTAGAAACCCCTCATGGCAACATTTTTAATTCTTCCATTAAGCCACTCTGAAAAGGATTCACCCAAATATGGATCTGTTTTAGCTCGGCACCGCTTCCTCCCAGCAGCCACCCGCAAAGTCACCATCGGACACCATGAGAGAAGAAGGAGGAACAACCAGACAAGCTTTAACCCACCAGACACACCCTGAAGGCAAACCAACCAAACTACAAAAGAAGGAGCCGAAAAAATTGACCCAAAGATTACTAATGCTTAGCTTAAAATCCAAACACCGTCCCCAAAGCCAATGAATGATTTGTACAGTGCCACACTCCAAATCCAAAACCAAATCCTTCCCTTAATAAACCATCAATGTCGGGAGGGGAGGAAAACAAGGGGTACGACCTTAGTGATTAATATTCCCCTCTGCACGAAGCCAAACACACATCATTAACCAAAAGAGATTGAATGTCGTTAGGGAAAAGTGACTCCCATGATTGAGCCGTCACCCGACCCTTATTCCAAAGCATGACACCAATATTTGCTAAACCATCCACCACCTTATTGCCTTCTCGACAAATGTGAGAAAATTTCACCTCCTCAAAATCTGCAAAATTGCAGAATGTTATCACAAATGGATTGTAATTGTCATGCATGAGTTGAATTTCCTTGAAATATATTAATGGTAGCCAAAGAGTCGCCTTCAATCCAAATTCTAGACCATTTCCTGCACTTAGCTTCAGTCAGACCTAGCCATAAAGCCATGCCTTCTACAAAATTATTAGAAGCTACACCGCAATCAAATGCCATAGTTAGGACAGGCTGAAAATCATCTTTACGAAACACACATCCGCATCCAACGTCTCCAAGGTTTCCTTTAGAGGCACCGTAAAAGTTGAATTTGATCCAACCCACGTAAAGAGGACACCATTGTGTCAACATCTTATCCTTACTCCCTTTATCGGAGAAAGTCCGAACAAAGTGTTATAATAAGGTTCTTTTATATCAATAAATTTTCTAGAGTAAGACCCCCTTAAGGTGTTCTTTGGTGCGTAGATACTTGATAGTGCTCGAGCCTTGAGATGTTCTTGTCTTAGCTTGGTCTTCCCTTAACTTGGTTTATAGTGTTTTAAACTTGTATGGAGGTAGCTCCTAATGTCTTCTCTTGATTTAGGGCGATTTAGGCAACTTTTCTTAAGACTAGATAAGTATTTTCTAGAGGATCTCTTGAGAATGGTAGGCGGGTAAATGGGTGTGTCCGATATGCTTTTATACCTTTCTACGGGATGTTATTTTGCATTGAGGTCCGAATAGGAAGTGGAAATAAGAGAAACATAAAAATGTGATTGCTAGGCCACTATAAATAGAAAAATTCAATAGGGATATAAATGTACAATGATTAATATATCCAACTTAGATGATAATGTTTAAGGAGGTGAAACAATATAAGTGGGAATATGAAGAATTTTGATAAGAGATATTAGATGTACATATGATCCATGACATCGGACATGTAGGTGTCTAAGTAATGGAGTAGGATAATAAGAAGTATTTACAAGCATTAAGAGAGAAAAATAATGTGTTTGAGCTCTGTTTGTGTGCACAAATAAGGGTTAAGGGATATAAGCCAAACCAATATTGTCGGTGTAGTGGTCAGAAAAGCTATATGTAATAAATAACCTCGAGATATAAATTAAAATTTTAATTATTAAAAACTCTAGATAAAATGAATTAATTATGAATCCAAGTCCAAACATCACAAACTTTGAGGAAAATTATAATGATTGACTAAGTACATGGAGCGAGTAAAGTCTCTAGGTTTAAAAATCACCATAGTTTTTAATAGAAAAATATTTAGTCTATTAGAAAGAAAAAATAACAAATGTAGGATAAATAGTATATCATTCAAATAAGTTTGGGTGACTACACAATTTTATATTAGAATAATAATATAAAACATAGTCATTCTCACACTTAATCATGGCTTTTTTGAACATAATACACTCAATCCTTTATCTCTAATAGATTCAAATGTACTTTTGACAAGATGAGAAAGACTCAATGTGTCACATGCCTTCTAAAGATCAAATTAACAAAATCCATAATATAATTAGCCATACAATAGACACACATATTAAACTTGCATATAATATGGACAAATCCAATAAAAATTACTTCATATATTAAATGTCATATGCTTGTAGCAATTTTATCCACTAGGTTTTCTTACCTTATTGAAGGAATATACAATAAGATTTCAAAAATCTTTAAGCACGAAAACATTAAGACCATATTTATTCCCAAAATCAAATCGAGGAAAGCCATAAAGTTAACAACAAAACTTATGGATCCAAGTTCAACATTTGTGTTTATAGCGTTGAGTGTTAATGTGGGCACCGTAAATAGGGGAAACATGTGGATTCATCCACACCGAATAAAGAATCATATTATGGACATTCGATTAGAGAAAGGTAAATTGGCTTTAGTAGAGCACTCATACTAAACTAAGCATTCCATTTGCATTGAAGATACCAAGGTAATTGCAACCCAAAATCATTTTCACAAGCACTAGGGGAGGGAGGCAATTGAAATTGGTAAACACAAACACTATTGAATAGAGAGGAGGGCTTTGACTTAAGTCATGCTTAGAGGCCAATTATCAATAGGTTAAAGATGATTAATACACTTTAGAGGGTGGATGAGGACAAGGATTGTGGCAAGGGTAGGGGATTTAATGATTCACATGAAGTTGGTACAATATTTAATACATATTGTAAAGGCTAGTTCACATTTACTTTTTATTCTTAAGGGGTCCCATTTGATATCAATGTATTTTAGTAGTTATTTATTTAATGAGCTCCACTTGATTGTTCTTACATAATATTTTTCTTGTTGATGGATTACAAAATCTGATTTGAAACATCTTTTAGTTATATTATATTTAGTTTCTTTCAACATACAACCCAACAAAATGAATAAATGTATTCATCACTAATCAATTTTGAACCACAACCATCACATTGCGACTGCGTGGTCCTCAAGTTGTATTAAATTATATGTAGTTTCTTCCAACATAGACCCCAACAAAATGAATAAATGTATTCATTACCAATCAACTTTAAACCACAACCATCACATTGCAACTTGGTGGTCCTCAAATTGTGTTGTGTTATGGATAGGGCACATCCTTTGGGTTTCATGTGGGTTAATTATACACCTTATACACCTCCCTCTAAGGGTACAACATGTGCAAAAGGTGCTCACATTCCTCACTTCATTGACCTGACTTATTTGATGTTGGCACTCTATGGGCCTGGGATATTTTGAGAACATTACAAATTTACAAGCCAGCGCGTCGCTAAAATAACTTATTAGATGTCCTTATTTGCAGAAGATTACAAGCAAACATCGCTAAAATACATAGGTAGCGTGTTATCGAGTTTGGTGGTTCCAGCGATATGGGTAGGCGAGTGGAGGGCTTTCATGTCCTGTTGCAATCATTCTCATCGTGTTAAAAGGTAACCTTTTTAAAAATTATTATCTTCCCACAATGCATGGCACACAATCCGAGTCTTTCCCACTCAAGAATTACCATTTTTATTTTTGCCGGGTCGATGTTTTCTGCACACTCGAGGTAGTGATATGCAATCACACTCGATTATGGGGATTGTTGTTCCAGGGTAAATAATATGCGATTGATGATTAAGTGCAGCGACATAGCTATCGATGGCTGCCTACAAGACAAGAGTTCCGTCGTACTTGCTTCTTCTCATAGTTTTGGCATTTGCTCTGGTCAGTTTTGTGGGCTTTGAGAAGATGAGGGATATGCGCATGGCAAGTGATCTGATTAGAAAGAAAGAGGTGGAAATCGAGAGTCTGCAGGAAGATTTACAGGTACCCAATTCCTGTCCTCTGTTTTTTTGGGTAATTTATTTTGGAAATGCATTGCAGCCGTGCTTGCAGATAGTGAAGTATACATCAAGTTTCTTGAGATTTGAATAAACATAGAACCCACCTTTAACATTTTAATTGTGAAATCTGAGGGTTGAATCCTCTTTTTTGAAATATGGCGAAACATATATCAGCAAGTTTTGAGAGATTTGACTAGACATGAAACCCGCCTTCAAAATCCACTCTTGGAATCTGCTCCTTTTTTTTTGGGTAATTCATTTATAAAATGCCCTGCAGGAGTGGTGCAGAATGCTCGCAGATTATGATCATATGGTGTAACATTCATTGTCAAGTATCCGGAGATTTGAGTAAGCATGGAACCCGCCTTCAAAATTCAATCAAGAAATCTGTGGGTTGACTTTTTTTTGAGATATGGCAAAACATACACCACCAAGTTTTAATAGATTTGACTGAACATGAAAGCCACCTTCAAAACCTCATCTTGAAATCCGCGGGTGGTTCATGTTTTTCTTTCAAAAGTAGGATGATGTTACCAGACAGATGTATTGTGCTTGTTTTTTTGGGTCAACACACATTATTATTGCCATTAAAAAGCGGGGTCAGAAAACCAAACCCATTTACTTGAATTTGATCTTCTCTCCACCCCTCTCTCTCTCTCTCTCTCGTTTCATGAAGAAATGTATAGAAGTATGATGTCTGTGGCCTGATGATCAGGCTTAGGGGAGTTTGTTTAGGATTTTAAGAATCCTCCTAAATTCAATCTTCATTCCAGTGGATTGATCTACCATCTCAAAATGACGACTTTTTAATTTATGAACTGGTAAAGACTCAAACCCTCTGGGGATTGTATTATAAAACTCAGGCTACAATTAGGCTAAGAATCCTTGTCTAAGGAGTATCTTCCCTAATCCAGCAAAAGCTGTATGGAACTTGGACCTAGCCTCATCTGGGTTTTGAGCTACATTATCAATGTGAGCATACAACCCAATGGAGCTAAAGACTTGGTCATCATTGTGGCATTGATTTACCTTACCACTTAACCATGGCTTGTTGGACTTCACAATGTTGATTTTGTTTGTGTAGGGTCCGGCACCAAGACAGTGGGTCGCCTTAGTATGATGTGGGCATGACAGTCAGTTGGATTACACAGTTGCAGAGTTACCCTTTTTAATATTCCACATCCTCTGTGACATGCCCTGCAGGCTGTGGGCCGCCTTTATTACTGTATGGGGTCTTGAACCTGGCCAGTCTTACTGGCCGCCTTTATTACTGGGGTCTTGAACCTGGCCAGTCTTACTGGCCGCCTTTATTGCGGTGTGGGGATTTGAACCTGGCGATTGTATGGGCCACCTGTGCCGCCTCTGTTGTGTCATGGGGATTTGAAACTGAGTTACTCTCGTATAGATGCAGCCCTTTATCATTACAACACAACCCTTCGGTTGACAATGAAAACATCAGAACGCAAAAAAGGGCACCTAGAGGCATAGTTGCCAAATCCGGCCGGATTCAGATTTTTTCAGCTGACTCAGATAAATTCGGTTCAGGTCGGCCCTAATTTAGGGGAAAAATTATTTTTTTATTTTTTATTTTAATTTTTGGTAAAAACAGTCACCCAAAAATCTTATATAATATATATTAAATAATATAACATTTTACATTACATTATTAAAGTTTTTCGTTCTATCTGTCAAGTTTTTCATATATTATAAAATTAAACTTATATATATTTCGACTGGAATTTCCCGAACTTTCTCAAGAATTCGGATTTTCAGATTTTTCTGCCATCCCAAACAGATCCTGATTTCCAGACTTGGTAACTATATTTCCAACGGAAGTACTTTTTTTCTGTGTACTATACATAGAAACTATAAAGCATGGTTCTTAGTCCACACACATTTCTGGTTCCAGCTTTTGACAAGGTGGTAATAACCAAAATGCTAACTGCATACTGTTTTGCAAATTTTCAAAATGCAATGCAATGCTATCCCAATAATGCCAGTTTCCAAGATTCCAAAATGTAGAACATATGCAAATGCCACTATGTGATATTGTGTAGAACTTTACATTCAGTGTGGTATTTAAAAAAATAATGCTTGCTGCAACCTTCCGATGGGTTATGTTAGCCCAGAAAACAATATTTCAATATTTGTGCAAAATTTCATAATTTAAAAGCTAGGTTCCATGTGGATGTGTTCCCACCCCTCAGTCCTGTATCCCCATCCCCATCGCCGTGCTATATTCCTATTCAAATATTGTTCCTAGGATTTTGGGGTTATCTCTAGGTGCCGTCTTTTCGCATTCCCCACAAAAGGGGTCTTGGTGAACATGGTTTAATAGAAGCTAGCCAGCCTACAGGGACGAAGATTGGATTTTGAAGTTGGTTCTGGGTTTTAAATCCCCAAGGATCTGATGATGATTTCCAGGCCTTCTTATGTTTTACATTGACAGATCTCTTCCATTGAGTCACAAGCTCATAGGCTTGGTATTTACTGTCTACCTTATCAACTCTATCCAACCTGGTGAATAAAATCCTTCTTCACCACTTGAAATCTTTCTTGAGATGGCATGAAGTTCCTTTTTCTTTGCATTTTGAGGTGCAGATTTAACAGGAATGTTTGTAGTTTTCTTGAATGCACAATTTGCACTGCTGGAATATAACATAAATTACATACTTTGCTGTGCAAATTTGTGGTTGGGAGGATACTGATGAGGATCTGATGACAAATCCCAGGCCTGCTTATATTTTACATTGACAGACCTCTGCCATTGACTGATTAGCTCACAAGCTTGGTATGTATTATCTACCTTATCGACTCTTTCCAACCCGGTGACAGAAGTCCCCTTCACTGCTTGAATTCTTTCTTGAGATAGCATGAAGTTCCTTTTACTTTCCATTTTGAGGTGCAGATTTAAGATGGATGTTTGTAGTTTTCATGAATGCACAGTTTACACTGATTGAATAAATTGTATATTACATACTTTTCTCTGCAAATTTGTGGTTGGGAGGAATCTGATGATGAATCCCAGGCCGTCTCGTATTTTACTTTGACAAACCTCTTCCATTGACTAACTAGCTCACAGGCTTGGTATGTATTGTGTACCTTATCATCTCTTTTCAACGCGGTGACAAAAATCCCCTTCACCACTTGAATTCTTTCTTGAGATAGCATGGAGTTTTGTTTTCTTTCCATTTAGAGGTGCATAGCTAACATGAATGTTTGTAGTTTCTTGAATGTAGTTGCACTGATGGAATATATTGTAAATTACTAAATTACATACTTTGCCATGCAAATTTTTGATCGGATGGAATGACAATTGAGTAAATCAAGATTAAACTTGTGAAGAAGCCAAGAGATATTTTAGCAGAAAACCTGAATAAGAAAAGGCAACATTGTAAACCAAATTCCCGTGATGTTTAAAGCTTGGTCACAAACGGCACCCAGGTACCCATAGATAGATAGGGCCGCTCTCTATATATATGGCAACGACATAGATTGAGCTTAAAATAGGTCTCTTTAATATAAGGATCCTCTAAATAAGAAAAATGTAGAAGACCATTCTAGATCCAACTCAAGCAAGACATTGACCCAAAATATGGTCCGGGGCTATATGTAAGAGCTGTGTAAAAAGAGGAGGTTGGATTGAGTCTATAAAGGGAACCTACACACATAATCTCCAAGAAGATAAAGGACGGAAGACCTTATTAGATTTAGGGTGTCATTAGATGCTGAAACAAGATCTATGTAATAAAATGGTGCCACAAGGTGGTAAAGCAAGATCTGTGAATAACAATAATATAAAAGATAGCAATAAAGTAGCAAGCATATACTATATTATACTATCAAATACATGAAGTGCGTAACATCTAAAATATCTACCAAAGTATAAATGAAAGACAGATTAGGGTTAGGGATACTTACCTTCAATTGAATTGTCGATGTATTAAACTATCCCTTGTGTTCTAGCACTTTGTGAGAGATGCTTGTAGGTGAAGTCAAGATATATGGGTGAAACCCTAAGTAGACCAAAGTTGGTTGGGAACTCCAAAGATTTGGTATATCTTGCTGGTGCAGCTCCTATTCTTAAATTTTTCAAGACCATTTATGCTAACATGTCTTCATGGGTGTAAGCTCCTCTTAACCCTAAATGTCTATTTCAAAAGAGGGAGACAAGTTTAAGTTTTTGCATGCCCACGAGGTGTGTACAAGCATGTTTAAGTGCTGGCTATAATCTGGCTGGTGTTGTTAGATGCATCTACAGTCACACAAACAGGTAGGGAGGTGCAGGGGTTTGTTTCAGTAGGTGGTGAGTGGAGGAAGAAGGGGTCAAAATCTTCGAAGTTCAAATAATTTATCCAACACACAAATGGAAGAGAGAAGTTAAAGTTGTTCAAGAATCTAAGTGACTAGTTTATATAGGTTATAAGAAACAAATTTTGTCTAGCACAAACAATAAAAAATAAAGAATAATTTACCTAATTCTGAGAACAGTTTTTGTAATGGAAATATACGTAATAAAAATAAAAGCTCAATTTATCTCAAGTATGAGAAAAAATAGATAATAGAATCTTCAACTTCAAACAGAATAAATGTTATGCATGTCGACTAGATAAATGAAAGGCCATAAGCAGAAATCATTCAATATATTCCAAGTTTCTGTCGGTCTTATTGCTTTTAGTTTTAGCATACTGCCATGATGAGGGTAATACACAAAATTTTGCAGAAATCCTCTGTTATTTGCAAAGTGGCCATCACTCTTGGTTCATCCCACTCTCCAGATTAGTGGGTTGATACACTTCAACACACAATACACTAGAAAAATATGCAGCAAGCTCCAAGGGCGTATCCCTTTTCATCACTTTCTCTCTACCGGCTGCTATTCTGGTATGCTCTGATACCACATGATGTTTTTCTTGTATAACTTGAAGAAATCAATATTTATTTATGAAAAAGAATACGAGCACAAAAACATGAAGACATGGTTTTTTCAAGGCTAATGAGCTTGTCATCTTGGAAAAACCAAATGTCCATAGAACATACATTAACTCTTGACATTCATGACCTTCAGAGGCTTTATATAAATAACCCTTTGAAATTTTAATGCTACCCTAAACCTTGGAAATAAAAGCCTCTATGACTCCAATGTTTACATATTTACATTTCATCATATATAGATGGGATAATCACCCCAAGGATGATAAATTAAACATTCTCTCACAATAATCATCCTGGAAGATGTTGCTATCTGAAATCGTTTGTCCTCGAAGTTGCACATTCTTCCTATATATATGTGCTCACATGGTACCGAGAAACTGTGTCATATCCTATACAGCTTGCAGAACTCATGGAACAACTTGACAATGCATTCCTGGATTGATCCCTGTTGAGTTATGGCAAGCCAGACAATCAAAACCGTAGACACAAAGTTCCATTCAGCCGAGTCATCCAAGTTTTAACTCTAATGTGCCCATTCTTGCTTAATTTTTTTGCCATCCTTTTCAAGATGCCCGGCATCACCGTAGTAATGATATTTTCTTATTTCTTTTATAAACTTTGGTTGAACTCATCCATTTCCTTGTTCCTGGCTTATGAATATGTGCACTTTGCACGTAATCATCCTGTCCATTATTTGTTCTTTGTGCAAAAGAAATCATACAAATGTATCAAACTACATGTGTTTTGTAGCTTGCTTATACCTTTACATTCAAAATTTCAATCCCATCTTGAATGCTCTAAATCAGTTTGGAAGGCTGTTTGATGTAATTAGCACCATTTTTTGTCATTGTCCTTCTCGCCAATAGCTGCTAGTTGATCCTATACCAACTTTAATTGTCATATGATTGGAGATTGATTCCCTCTCATCTTTGTGTTGATTATTAGAATCCTTAAAGTGCATGAATATCATTAAGTTTGTTGCTTCATACAATATCTTCAACGTTGCCCACACAGTTTGGGTATTATCCTCATTTTCTTATATATGGAAGAATTTCATCACATAGATGTTACTATCATTTTAATTTTTTTGAAGTGTCAATGGCAGGGAAAAATTAATAAAACTGAAAAGATGGAGTCACAGTCAAAGGTAGTTACAAGCTATTGCATATAGGGCATTGGACTGAAATATAGATGGCCGTGAAAAATTCTGAATCCCAAAGAAAATTTGTAAATTGATGAAGTCCCAAAGACAAGTTTGGGAATTTGGATTTGGGAGTTTCTTATTATGACATACATGTCGCCAGCATGTCTTTAAAGATCGGAAAACACTGAGCAGAATTGTGAAATTTGCTAAGTTCATAACGGTTCAGATTTGGGTTTTAAGAAATATCAGTTACATCATACAAACTCCATATAAACGGTTTCTTAAAATTCTCAAATCCTAAATGAGGTGAATTGACTGAGTCACGGTAATTGTTTGGGAGGCAGGATTTAGGAAATGCAAGGTACTCAATATAACATTCTGAATCCCAAATAAAATTTGTAAATTGATTAAGTCCCAAAGACGAGTTTGAGATTTTGGATTTGGGAGTTTCCTCTAATGACATACATGTCGCCAGCATATGTCTTTAAAGATCAGAAAACACTGAGCAGAATTGTGAAATTGACTAACGGTACGTACCCCACAGGGTATGGGTACCAGTATGTACCGTACCCAGTGCATGATATGGGTACGATACGCAGTGGGTACATCCAGGGTACCTCCTGCAGTGCCGGTACGGCGGGCACGTACCCACAGTAAAAATAGCAATTTTTTAATTAATTTTTAAATTTTTTTTTTTGGGGTCAATAAAGGTCAATAGATGGGATCACGTAAATGATTCAACTGTGGTAAAACAAGGGCATTCACAGAAGTACCTAAAACAATGGCTGAAACTGCAACAGTTGAGATGAGTTTGGGTAATGTAGGATCAAAAAATGCAGTGGCAGCATCTCCACTAGCAAGTAAGACTAATGTAAGAATAATAAGAGAAACCCCAAAGGAATCTGAACTGCCAGCATTGGAGGGAGCTGGTAATAGCCGGAATTCCAGTCCAGTTATGTGATTTGTTATTATTTATGATTATAATTGGACTATTAGTATGCTGATTTATCTTGATTTTTGTGTATACATTGTAACATTTGGAGTTTGAACAATGTACTTGTTCTAAGTTTGATCGAGTGCGACGACAATTGCATTGAATTATTAATATGTTATTTGGCTATTTCACTAATTTAATTATTTGTTTACTCTATTCCTCAGAAGCACGGAAATGCCCCAGGGGGTCACGTTTCGTGGCAGAAACGTTTCCGAAACCGGAAACGGAAACGAAACGTGGTGGAAACATGCCAGACAACGTTTCGGGAAACGTCTGGCACGTTTCCACTGCTTTTTTAAAGTTTAAAACATCAAAACTTTAAAAAAATGAAAAAAGTTACATTTAATAACCCTAACCCTAATCTACCTACCTAGACTTGCTAAAGACACTTCCTAAAAGCTATATAATGATGAGTCATGACTCTTTAGAAGTTCAAATTTCAATGAATACAAAATATTTTGAGTGCTTTATCAATTATCTCTTATGGTCTACAATTATAAAATGAGTATTATGCGCACGAGGAGCGCGCACACTCACACACAAAATATATTGTACGGACGTTTCGGTAACGTTTCGTATTCGTTTCGTTTCCGTTTCTGTGCAACGTAGCGAGTCTATTCATGTATAAGGCTGAAATTTTACTTATTTGGCTATATATATATATTTTATGGCGTACCCAAGTGCCGTACCCGGCCTAGTAATAAAACAATACATCTTATTGGATCTTTACTTAATTTACACTCGACGAATATCAAGAATAGAAGCAAGGGAGAAAATTGGTATCTATGTTAAAACTTAATATACATTTAAATACTCTAAAGCTATTTTACAAGTTGGCAACCAAATAGTAATGTATGCAAATAATCATATTAGTACCGACAATGCCTCCTTTACTAGAAAAGCTATTAGAAAAAAATTAAGTCCCAAAACCAAGGAAAATATTGTCCATAAACTGTAGGAAGACAAGGATGTAGTGAAATTACTGTTTACTATGAACATCATTGGCACATGTACAATAAAAAACACAGAAATTTCAATCAATACCTGATTCAACTGTGGTAAAACAAGGGCATTCACAGAAGTGCCTAAAACAATGGCTGAAACTGCAACAGTTGAGATGAGTTTGGGTAATGTAGGATCAAAAAATGCAGTGGCAGCATCTCCACTAGCAAGCAAGACTAATGCAGGATTAATAAGAGAAAGCTCAAAGGAATCTGAACTGCAAGCTTTGGAGGGAGCTGGTAATAGCCGGAATTCTAGTCTAGTTTCAAGATTTGTTGTAATTTATGATTATAATTAGACTATTAGTATGCTGATTTATCTTGTTTTTGTGTATACATTGTAACATTTGAAGTTTGAACAATGTACTTGTTCGAAGTTTGATCCATGAATATCATGACAAAATGCATTGAATTATCAATATTTTTTTGGTTATGTCACTTATGTTTTGTGGCTATTTCACTTATTTAATAATTTGCATAGTTACTAGGTTCGGCCGGATCTGTATGAAATCCGGTTCGAACTGTATTTTGAAGCAAGCAATATAAATTCGGTTCGGTTCGGGCCTGTTTTTGCAGGGAAATTTTTTTTTTCCTTTTTTGGCATAATTTTTTTGTGTGTGAAAAAATCGTGTGGAAAAAAATTTGCCATTTTTGGAAAGGGTCCGGGAAGATGTAGCAGCAAAAACTTGCATGTGCCATAACTTTCATTCTGTGGCTCCGTTTTAGGTGTCGTCTTCTCTAAAAGTATATATTTTCTCGAGCTCTACGCATTGATGGCAATATTTTTCTTATTTTCATAAAATCCATTTTTGTACCTTTTTGGACCAAGCAACTTCTTGCAATCTTTTGAAAGAATCATTATGATGATGATGATTATGGTAGATGGATGCTTTTTTGTATGATTTGTCTATATATAATGATATAAGTATACAATAATATAAATTTATAATAATATATGTATATATATTCCGAACCGGATTTTTCCGTATTTTTTCGGATTTTTTCGAGAACTCCGAATTTTCGGATTTTTTTGCCCTTCCGAATTTAATCGGATTTCCGAACCTGGTAACTATGATAATTTGTTTACTCTATCATGTATAAGGCTGAAATTTCTTATTTGACTATATATATATATAGTATGGCTGTAGCCAAGTGCCATACCTCCCCAAAAAGAATCACCGTACCAGCATACCGGATCCCTGAACCCATACCCAAACAGTACCCTGTACTGGCTACCTAGTAAAATTCTCTTATCACTTGTGTACCTAGACATGACATGGTGTAACGGGTATATTATGCCCTTGGATGTATAGTATTTTATAATGTAGAAGGGCACTTAGGATCTTTATGTAATTAGCATAGTTTCCAAGAGATGGGTACTGGTACTGGTATTGGTATTGGTATGGTACTGGTACTGGTACTGGTATTTGTATTGGCACCCATACGAGGAGGCGGGGAAGGGTATTGCTAGTTTTAGAAAAATGAGAGATGGGTACTCGGAGATGGCCAAAAATAATATATATGAAAAAATAACTAAAAGTTCATGACCAAGGAGGTGTTGAAGGGGTTATTTGCTGAGTTTGGCAATGAAGTTCGAAGGGAAATTTAGTCCTTGAGCGGCAGCCTGAGCAGCGAGATCCAAAAATTCAAACCATTGGAGCACCATTATTGAGGACAAGGAAGAGGAAAAGATCAGCCCTTGGGGGGCCCTTGATCATGTTCCACTAGATCAGGAAGGGGCAGAAAGCTCACAATGCCCCTTTTTGACCTACAAATGAAGATCCCACGGTATGACTTTGGAGGTGGGATGGAGTTGTGCCTAAGGCCTAGTAAGCTTAGATTGGCCTTTAAGGCGCAAAAGATAAAAAATCGAAATGGCAACTGAATGTGGCCCTGCAACATTAGGACGGTGCTGCCCACACATGGGGAGAGAGATGGGTTCCAAACTCTGTTGGGGACAACTGATTTCGCCCATTCTTCGACTCAGAGGGAGGATTGTAACCGGGACAAGCCAGATCATGACCAACTTATGCACCTGTTTCAAAGAGACATGTCTGTGGAGGAGTACACTGAAAACTTTCAACTTTTGGAGTCCAAGATTTCTTTGAATCTGGTGTAGAAGATTTATATTTCCAATCTGCAAGCAAACATCCGAACTGCCGTAAGATTGTTTGAGCCAGGCTCTTTAGAAAGAGCTATTGTTGTAGCTAGAAGGGAAACAATATATTGAAGCACTTAAGAAGAGAGTTGTAGGAATTCATAAGGCATCTTTTTTATCTAATATAAAGGGTAGGGAAGAAGGAAAGTTTGAGCCCTCTTATTTTAAAAGCTGTAGTTGTCAATCAAATCTTGCTTCTAATGCTTATGCTATAAAACCTTGTTGTAGGTCTTGCAAACTATGGAGTAAGGGTTATTCCTATAACCCAAAACATAGCTGAAGATATGTATCCGTTTGAGTCAGAGTTTGAGCCCCATATTGAAGAAATCCTAAGCCACTTGGTGCTGAGGATGGACTTGAAGACCACTCCCCACCTACAATAGAGACATGGGAACCATTAATATCATTGGCTGCTATGATTGGATTAGACTGCCTCAATACATTCAAGCTTTCTGCCCATATAAAACAATCTACTGTCTTGGTCATATGACAGATCCTAGAAGTATCCTTAATATTTTGGACAATAAACAAATCTGCCAGTTAGGTCTTCATGTGTATACCTTTGAAAGAATCCCAGGTCACTGAAATATTCAGTGCTTAGGTGTGACCACACTCACCTTTGAATATTCTTTATCAAAGAGGCTGGTCCGTAGTTTATGTTCTCTAGGAGGGACATATGAGGAACCAACATCAATTATATCTTTGAACATTTGCTTGAAGTAAGGGGAATGTGACACATGAAATAGTATTGCATTGGCAAAGAAGAATTTGGCAATAGAAGAGTCACTACTTCCCGTGATTGCACATTGAACATCCTCGCAACAGTAGTAGCCTTTCTCTTTCCTTTGGTAGAATCCTCTCCCTTTGACTTTCAACATCCATGGATTGGGTAGGCAATTGTGTACCATGCATAGTCTCCAATGGCATCCCTTTTTTTCTTGCCTCACCCTCCATGTGCAACCTAGTCACTTTGGCCTTCTCAGCTAATGTTATTTTTTCACAACCTTTTACCCCTTGTCCAACTATGCCCAAAAGATGACAATAAACCCTTGTGTAGCTGCCCCTAAAATCTTTGTTGCAAATATGACACAACCACACTCTACTCCCTAAGTTTTTTTTTCTTTGTCAATGGCTGTTGTAAATTGTGAAAGGGGTTTTTTAGGATTGAATGGGCCCTTTGCATAAATTTTGAGGAGTTGAGAAGGGCATTCAAATGGATTATTTGAACCCACAATTGCTACAACACTCTCACTCCCTGAAGAAACCCTATTTCTACCTCTATGTTGCATTTGAATCTCTTCACCCTCACTACCCTCATTGCTGCTCATTGTTTTTTTATTGAAAATGCAAAACCCAGTTGCAATTGCAAGTGCAAACAAAAAACAAACAAAATCCTTCCTAAGTCTTTGAAACCTTAAAAAAAAAAAAACAAATGAAAAAAATTGTGTAAATTTGCAAAATGAACAATGGATGTGAAACATACATCAAATAATGTAGAATAATACTCTCTTGCCTTCTTCTCACTACTATTTTCTTTCTTTATCTTCTCCTTCACAATATGGGAAATGACAAAAATGAGCTCCTTTTTAAGTTTTAGTTGTAAGAGATGTTGTTTTAAGTTTAGGTTAGTTAGGAATGAGTGTGGGGGTCCTTGTGGGCCTCCACACCCCTTTTATTGTTATTATTTTTGAGTTTTTTTAAATAAGTTTTTATCTTTGTTGGGACATAGGGGACGCCCAAACATCCTCGGTATGGTCAGGGGACTTGAGAAGCCCCTGAGCCGTATCGGGGATGTCTGGTGTTTCCAAGCGTGGGCCCCTTCCCAAATTCGACATCTCGGTGACGTCCCCAATTTTCTACATAAATTGGGGACGCGTAGGGGATGTTTCCTACTTGTCCCCGCGTCCCCGAAACGTCCCTTGTTGGGGACGGGCCTAAAAATATAGGGGACGCGTCCCCCCGAACATAACATCAAAATTGATACTCTTAGTCATCTTGCTCTTCATCAAGAGCATCAATATCAACATCATGTGGTGCACTAGAACCACAAGCTCCACCACTCCCGCCAACTATATTATGTCTCCCACGGAGTCAATGTCAAACAATGACTGGTGTGAAAGGAAAGAATTGTGTCAACGCCCTTGGGATTTATATCCCAATGCTTTGACAACTCCTCATTGTAATCAAGCTTCTTGTGGGAGATAAGGTGCAAGTTTGAGTGTATGTAGACCAAGTCCTCGGCCTTTTTTGCTATGAGATTGTTGTGCTTTTGTGAGTAGATGAAGTTGTATGTGCTCCAATTCTGCTCACAAGAAGATGAACTTGCAACCTATATTATAATTTATAAAAGGTAAAAGTTAAAATTCAAGTCATGAACAAAATTAAATAGAAAATTAAACATTTAAAAAAATAATAAACTTACATGTGACAAGACCTTGATTTCAAGATTTTGAATGGTTGGTGTTGCTTGGCCATGGAGGTGCCACCACATATGTGCATCCTTCTTGTATTTATCTTGTATGACACCACGGCTTTGACCTTGGGAGGTGATGAAATTCCCAAGGTCGGTCATAAATGTGTCTTCTACCTCAGGGTCGGGAAAAATATTGGCTAATGCCAACTTGAACCCTTCAGACACTTCCATGTCCCTATATGGTGCCACCCTCCTTGAAAAAGAAAGGATCTCTGTGTTATAAAATCGAGGAGTTAATGCAAAGGCAAGGAGATGTAGTGGGGTGGTCATTTTGTTCCACCGATCGATGAGGATTGAATACACTTCTTTGAAAAAAATTTCCTCGGGATCTTGCTCCTTTGCACTAATGACGACTTTTATCTTCTCAATCATTGAGTCGATGTTGTCATATACTTCTCCCAAACATGGATGATCCATGTCTATGAAACGAATCATGCTCATGATGGGCTCTGTGATACTCAACAAATAGTCTACACGGCCCCACCAATCATCATCTAGGACCATATTTTTCAATCTTTGGGCCCATTCTTTGTTTGACTCTTTCCATATAGCCCACATGTTGCTTATGACCATGCGTTGTAGTGCCTCTTTCACCTTCACAAGTGTCTCAAGACGATTGTGTGAGAGGTGAAGCTTGTCTCCCAACCTATTAAAAAAATAAAAAAAAGAAAATTAAAAACTTATAAAAGAAATCTACAAGTAGATACTAAGTATTAAACAAATTTTAAAAATAAAAAATAATTACAATTTATTAAATAAAATAAAAAAAGAAATTTACGAATACCTTTAGCAATTCCAAAGAAGAGAAGTTTCTAAACATGGCTTGGGAGAGGTGATGGCTTGTGATGAATATCTCAAATTCTAAGTCTCCTCTCCTTGATATACACTTGGCCTATCCACAAATTTGTTTTGCTTGCGTTATGCGTTATCTGTAATGACTTGGATAATGTTTTGAGACCCCATCGCCTCAATGGATTCAATGAGGATGTTGGCAATGAACTCCCCATCCTTCACACATCCCTCGCAATCAACGGCCTTCAAAAACATTGCCCCTTTAGGGCACACTGCAACCACATTGATAAGAGGCCTATTGCTTGCATCTTTCCATCCATTAGAAATGATGGAGACCCCATTTCTACCCATGAATCCCTAATTGGCTGCAATGAATTGTCAACATATTGTTTCTGCTTGGCCAATAAGGTGGTGCAAACTTTTTCATACCCTGGCCCTTGGTAACCTTTTGGGGCCTCATTCACTGCTCTTATCATTTCCTTCCAATATGGTGACCTAACCACATTGAAGGACAATCCGTTGGCGTACAAGCAACGAGCAATATGCTCATCCGCAAGATCTCTCGCCTCATTTTGAAAAGACCTCTCCAATGGTCCTTTTGTTCTACTTCTCTTGCTTGAAGGAGTATCTTCATCTGTGTGGGGGTGATGGCAAAAATGGATGTCTTGGGGCCACCATAGTAGAACTGCTAGCAGCAGGTGGGGCCATTGGTGGCTTCCTTGATCCTGTCCCTTTTTTTAACAAAGGGTGACCCATTTTCATGGCGTAGGCTGTGTCTCTACTTCTCTTGCTCCTTGATAAATTCAAGAATTTGTGTTTTTGACATTGGAGCAAGACGTGTCCCCTTACATCCTCTAAGACCCGTATTAGGTATGTGACATAGGTGGGCCTTCACTCAGCTATATGAACTATGGTGTGTAGCATTGCACCAGTTGCATCTCCATTTAGCCCCCCACCACTTGGAACCAAACTTAGAACTGTCACATGCCTCCAAAGTGGTGATTGTTCATCATGTTCAAAGTGAAATTGCTCTTGACCCATTGACCCAGAACTAGCTGACATTGTGATTGTAAAAATGTAGCTGCAAGTTAAATAAACATGCAAACTATCACAAAAAAAAAAAACAAAACAAAACAAATACCCTGCAACTTAGAAAAAAAAAGAAAAAAGAAAATTCAAGATTCAAAAACTTACCTTGGCAGCAAATGGGCTCCTCAATCACCTTAGGAACATGATTGCAATGAAGTTTGATGAAGCTTCAACCTTGAGTGAGCAATGGAAAGTAAGTATGCAAAGAGAAAAAGAGAGGATAGTTTTTGCATTACGTTTTGTGTTTTGTGGTCTTTTATTTTTGTTCTTTGTGTTTGAGTTGCTTTTTAGGGTTAGAATGAGTTTTTAATATTTGTTTTATGTTTTATGTTACTTTTTTATTGAAAAAGTAAAAAAATATTTTAAAAACGTTTTACCTCTGGGTACCTTGGGTACCCGGGTATGTCCGTGCGTATGGTATGTCTACAGCATACCTGAACGTGCCCGTACACCCAGGATGTACCCGGGAGGTACCCAAGTGGTACTGTACCCGTACCACGTACCGGGTACAAACCCAAGTTGGGTACGAGGCCTCTAGGGAGGAACCGACATCTTAGCTTATAAAGGAAAACTTAAGTTTTGTACCCTCTCCTATCATTATTATCATGAATCCAATATAGAGAGTTGTCACTTGGCCTCTTGTTTTTCTTATGGACTGGATTAGCATATGTGAATCCATCCCGAGTGTGCAAGTTCCCCCATTGTTTTCTGTTGCATCTTTTTCCATTGTTGTTTGTATTTGCAATTTGTTGTCTTGGAACACTGCATTATGCTTGTTTGAGTATTTGTGCTTTGCTAGATATTTACATATATTAACAAAATACAAATCTTATGTTGGGAAATGTATTCAAAGAAAAAGAAAGGGATATTTTCCCAAGCGTATAAAATGTATGCTAGATATTTTCAAATCTTATGTTTGAGTATTTGAGGTTTGCTGGGTACTTGTAGTTGTATATATTACCAAAACACACATCTTACCTGGGACAATGGATTCAAAGAAAAGAAAGCATATTTTCATGAGTGTATGAAATGTATGCATATATTATTATATTTATGCCTATGACTCACGAGTAACACTAACTATTTTTCTTAAACAAATAACTTTTAAATGTGAGAGGAACTATTTCATTAATTGCTGCTGTATTAAGTAATTTAGGAGGATTTTGCATTGCAGATGATAAACTTGTGGTTACCATGATACGGAGACAGAATGCAATGATTCTGATCTTGTTATAGGCCATGATATCTCATCTTTCTTTGTCTTTTCATTTTCACTGGTAGTGAGAAAGTTAATGATTCACCCATTACAGTACACGTCTAATTCAGTTTTGGATGCTTATTCGTCTAACATTGGTTTCTTTGTCTTTTCATTTTCACTGGTAGTGAGAAAGTTAATGATTCACCCATTACAGTACACGTCTAATTCAGTTTTGGATGCTTATTCGTCCTAACTATTGGTGATATACGTATGATGACAGCATATTAATTGATCCATCTTTAAGTTCACATTTCCTTACAGGGCTCTCTACCCTGTCCATTGTTTTTTTCCTTTATTATTCTTGTTGGGACTCGGGAGCGGGTGAGGGGATCTATCTGTCCTGGAAACATGATCCCTTGTCTTGAACCTTGAGTGATATAATGATAAGACTTATATCTAAAATCACAGTAGTTATTTCTTACAAATTCCTGCCCTAGACATCAGCAAGGCAGATAACTTTCATAGCCAAATGACAATGATTGCATGGAAAAATGCCGATCACAGCATCAAAGAAATTTATCATGGAAAAGTGAGTCTTCTCTAGGCAGTCTTTGGTGTAAACTGCTTAGAGGATGAGATTCCAACAGTTAATACCCTGCAGTAATAAATAACTCCCACACGCATGCTCGACTTATGATGTCTAGATGGAAATCAGCAGTAGAAAATATATCTCAATGTTTTGGATGCTCTGATCATTCAATAGTAAACAAATTTCATAAACAATCCTTTTGAGTTTGATGAACCTTTTTGAGCCGACTAGAGTCTTCTCTAAATAAATGCATATTCACTCTATATAAATGAAGGTCACACCGTGATTAATTCAGCTCATGATCAAGACAAGAGAAATGCATGAACGATGACAAATAGCCATCTAAGGTTTGCGAGGTGTATTTATAATTCACTATGTCCAAGGTTCATTTGTTACCCAACATACCATTCCTCAACTCTAGTTCTTCTATCTTCCAGTGCAGGCGGCCCTTCTCATGGATGACTCTTTCTAGGATTGAGTTGCAATGCTGCTAATGTGAGAACCTTAGATAATGATATGAACAGTGCATGTACTTAATGGATATTTATTATTTGGCTTTTTGCTGACAAGTTCATGTGTTGGGATATTGGTTTCTTTACAAATGCTTACTTCCTACCACTGTTAAAATTGGTTTTGGTCATTACTGAATCTTCTTACAAGATTCAATTGCAGCTACCTTTCTATTCTCTTTTCCTCGGTGGAAGGAGCTTGCTGTGTAAAGGTAGCTGTAGAGGGTTCGATCATTCAGAAAATTAAGATCATACTCTAGTCATTTAATGTAGGAAGCTTCCTTTGGCAGAGATGCCAAGTCTAAAGTGTATTATTCATCCTATGATCTATCAAATTTTCCTGGGACTTGCACCTGGCCTCATCCCATTTGCTGACATGCTATTTGGGCAGACCTCAACAAGAACAGGATGCTGGTGGGGGATATGAAACACTGTCAAACTGGCCAGTGAACTATGGCCTAATCGGCAATATGGAAATCATTTGAATTCTAGTTGGAAAAAATTTAGGTAACTTAAGATTAATGTGCTTCTCCAGAGAGACTTGTACAGGGAAACATTTCAATTCACTGTCTCTGATAGGAAATGTGTGCTACTTCTTCCAAGTGGCTAAAAAAATATGATTAGGTTTCCAAGTATAAAATCCAATAACGAAGAGCAAGAAAATACTGAGGCCTAACAATGAGATATATTTCTTATAAACGAATCTGTGTTACCAGGAAATGTCCCTAGCCCCCTGTACCCTGTCTGAAATGTTCCCGTACGGAAACAGGTATGAAATGCACCAGAAACATCCTGACGGCCAGGACGTTTCTGGGACATTTCTGGTGCGTTTCGGCTGGTTTTTCAGTTTTAAAAGCTAAAAACATTATTTAAAAAAATAATTTTTAACATTTATTGCTCCTAAACCTAATCTACCCACCCAAACTTCCTAAAGACACTTCCTAAAAGCTATATAATGACATCTTTGGTCCATTCTAAATCACACTCTTTTTTTTCTCTTGCTAAATTCAGTTTTCATTAAACTAACATTTAGCATTGTGAAGAGCAAAGAGACATCAAGGAGCAGCTAATCATTAAACTAATCATGTATATATGAAACATTGAAATTGTAACCATGTTGAATGATGAATCTTTAGAACTTCAATGAATACAAAATATTTTGAGTGCTTTATCAGTTATCTCTTATGGTCCATGGACTAAAATTTTGAAAATGAGTACTATGCATATATATATAAATAAATTTAAATTTTTTTTATAATATATTGTATGGACGTTTCCGTAACATTTCGTACCCAAGGTTTTTTTGAAAATCGGCATTTCCATGTTTTGGACCCGTATCTGTAACCGTTTCCTGGCAACATAGAGCCTAGTCCATCAGAATACATAGTTAAGGTATTTTTGGTGCTATTCTTGCTGCTCTAGCCTAACTTCATTTGCTTAAGCTGAGCAGCTGTGATATGAATTGAGCCTGATTTAAAGTATATGGCATATGGCTTGAATCTACAGTGATACAGAGGATTGATTATACCATACCGTATTAGGACCCTCAAATGGTTCTATGGCATGGTATTAGATACTGCATTAATAAAAAGAAATGGTGGTTCATAGCTTTTTTAGTTATTGTATTTATAAAAATTAATGGTGATTATATCTTGGGATTAAAGTCCAGGTTCACATACAACTTGGGCTGGAGCCCATGTGTCTTTGGAGAGACGCAAAGTGGGCCTTGCCTATAACAGCACGACCGCCAACCAATTGAGCTACTCACTTTTGACAAAAGTTATAGTTAATTTATATATTGTTAACCATGTGGGAACTTGAAGCAGTTTTTGGGTATCATTAGTGTTATTTAATCTTTTTTGTAAGACATTGCATGAATTTAAAGTTTGTCTTGGAACCTGCTTTGTTTTTCTATCCAGAGAGAGAGAGAAGCATCAGATCAACTACGTGATGAGCTTGAAGATCTCCGAAAGCGCGCTAATATATTGAGAAGTGAAAAGATGGCATTGAGTAGACAGCTAAATGAAATGGAGATTGTGAAAAGTGCCATTGAAGAAGGGCAAAAAGATTGCAGTCCTTTCTTCAGAATAAAGAGGATCAGATAACTCAGCTGAAGGAGCAGGAACAGAAGTCTATTGAACAGAAAAGTGAAGTGCAAACTCTAACTGAGATCTTAGATAAGAAGGAGCATGAGATTAATGATATGAAAGTACGACTTGCAGAGTTTGAAGAGAGATCTGGAAATGTGCAGAACAACACAGTAGAGAAGATGGAAGCCCACAAGCCCGATGATGCTGGGAGATCACAGCTAGAAAATACCACCTCCGGTAATGCGAGTTCTGAAGAGAATTATACAAATGCAGCTACAGAAGATAAATCTGATACATCAAGAGAAGAAAACATAGAGGGAGATATTTTGAAGGAAGGGTAATGGAGAACATTGAGAAATCTGCATTGGGAGACGGGGCGGCAACTACTACTGATGATGGTGGTGTGCATGATAGGCAGTTTGAAGATTCAAGCAAATTACAGGATAGAAGGACTAAAGATGAAGAGGAAGATGTAAAAGACAATTTAGAAGAAGAGACCGAGGGTGGAAACGATAATTTGGATGATACAAAAGAACTAGATGACCTTGAAGATAATACTGATGATAAGGACCCAGAAGACGAGCAAGGTGTGAAAATGAAAAGGTCAATGATGAAGAAGAAACAGACATTTAGCTGATCACACGAAGTGCATAACAGAAGTGAACCTCTCTGAGGGATTGAGAACACTGCAACAGTGAAGGCACATTTTCCCTTGTTTATAAAGGAAGACTGCTGTGTTCTTCCTTGAAGCATTTTCAATTCTTATTCATCACATAAATAGCTCACTTGCGATAGAAATCTTCAACTATCTCAATGTGTGTGTTGTACAGAGTTGCATACCTTTTCAACAAACTCATTGGGAATCTTCCTAGTAAAACAAGTTCTTGTTTTGAGTGTGGCATGGTATCACAGAATGTATATTGTGATGCAAGTAAGGCTTAGCATTGATGGTCAAATCCTGTATTTTCATTTTATGTAACTTGAGGGAGGCCTTATTACATTTGTCAATGTGGTGAATCTTTGTACATTTTTATTTTCCAATTAGGAGAATCGATATCTGAACATGATTTGATTTAACAGTTTTATCTGTAGTTTTTTTGTTAAATTATTAGTAACCATATGGTCTAGTATGAACTATTCGAGGCTAATAGATCAGTAAATGTACCGAGACATGCATCTATAAAAATATTTTAAATATTTTCCCTTTTAAAGAAAATAAAATGAAAGATGTAATGATATACAAGAAAATGAAATTTATCGTCAAGTAAACCAAAGACAATAATATTATCGATTTAATTTAGAGTAAAATACAAAGGCAGACATGTAAATTTTAATTTAGATACAAGAATAAGTTAATAACTAATGCAGGAAAGAAAAATGCATTTTGAGTTTGCATCTGTTATATGTTATTGTCACTAAAGATTAACTCGTGTGTTTTGGAAATAGAATTATCATTAATGTAATTGTCAGGGTAGTTTCTGCTGTTTTTTTAAGACAGGAAGATCCATGTTATATTGCTAAATTATCAAATAAGCGTAGTGTTTATGAACCATTGTAGTAGGTAATCTACAAGCTCTCCAATTGCCACTGAAAGAAAATACTTCAGATAGGATGAAAATTGAAGTAGCTCTAGAAATGGCACTACTTGGCATAACATCTTAAGCTATAGTTTGAGCTTGGTTTTTCATCTCGTAGTGCCTTTAGTTTGACCTTGGTTTTTCATCCCTAAGTTTTTGATTTATTTTCATAATTTATCCTTCTCAAGTTGTATTTTATTTTTGGTCACAGCCGACATATTTTCATTCTCCTTTTTAATTTCTATTCTTCTTCTTGGCATATTGAGGTAAGATCATCTTCATTCTCTTCCTCAAGCTTATGCTTCTCCCTGATGATGGGTCCAGTTTAGGACTTGAAACTTAAGTATAAAAACATTTTACACAGATTTATCCAGAAAATAAATAAACAATCTTAAGCTATTTCCACAAAATTGTTGCTGATTATTAATACTAGAAAAATCCCCCATCTACTGCCATTTCTAGGCATAATGTTGCTACTGAAAATCACCAAAAAAAAAATCATATATCAAATCAAAGAGTTTCAAGTTTATAATCACAAACATTAAAACCAACAGTCAAATAAGTACCCACTAACTAGCAAAGGACTCCGAGTATTTGCATCAGCACATTGCAGATGAGAAAGCATCATCTTCATCATCTACATATTGAATTCAACGAGCGTCCACACTGCTCAAAAAGGAAACTGTGTCATTTCCACTTCCTTAACCCTATAATTCAAAGGCACAACACCATGGCAGCCAACATTGCCAACATCCATGGTTTATGAGTGCACAAATAATTCTGCATTATTGGATTAGTAAAGGGTATGGTCTTGAAATTGTGAATGACCGTTGGAGAGGCAGCCCCAATATCCAAGAGGAATCTGTAGTGTCTTAAGAATGGATATTGACAACCCTCATTCACACCCTATGTGTCCTGCAATTTCCCCTCCAAGGTGGACATATTCTCGACCATATTGTTGAAGACATTTGTAGTATGTTTCACTGTTATTTCTAACTTTATGGATGCAGTATGTTTCACTGTTATTTCTAACTTGATAGAGGCATTAGTAATACCTCATTCATGGGCTTGTTATGCGTGTAGTGCCCTAAATTTGGTACAAGACACTTGACAATGTTAAAAAATACACTTTTTAATACATTTGGACTATCAACATTTAATTGACCCCTTTTCATATATATCCATTTTTTTATCCGTCTACTAGGTCAACCCTATTTGCCCATTTTTCTTTCTTAGAATAACTTACATTGTGCACAATATCTTCCTAAGCACCTATACAAACACCTCTCCATTATTTGTTTCCGAGTTTGCATCTTCGAGGACAATATTGTAGACCTTAGATGGTTTTGTACCCGATACTCTCTTTAAACAATATTATTACAATACATGTCTTTTCATGATGCCAACCAACCGCCTTCTAACAACTAGTTTCTCAATTTGGGTACCATCATAGATCAGCCTAGGAGTGACTTTCAATTTGGCATTTGAGGGGAATTTAACGGAATTATTTGAGTAGACATGATAAGGCTTTGTGCCTCATCTACACACATCAAACATAAGCACTCTACAAATACACATACTAGGCAATCCCTTGGAGATCATTACAAAGGCTTTACCACGATCATAAATCTCTCAAGAAGCAACCTAGAGTAGTCCGTGTGCCAAATTTGAAGCATCAAGGTCAAAGTTGTGTGTGCAAAGTGAAGGATAATTATACATCACATTATTAAATTTTCTAGTTGCATTCACATAGGGCGGGGAGAGAACTATGTTTGAGTTAACCACTCTTGGAGTAGTAGTATATAGGAACACATCCATCATGGGGGTGTGCTAAGGCTAGTGCAACTCAAAGAGCTAACTTCTTTTAAAGATGTTTTCGATCGAGCACTCATTGGTGTCGACATAATTACTATAACTATTAGAGCTATAAATGATCATGCTATTAGCACAAATGATTTAGTGTACCACATGGCTTGAGATTACTTATCAAAATTTGATAATGATACATTTACTACTATTGCTCCTCACCTACGACATCGAAATTTCAACTAATTGATACAAGACACACATGATTATCCCTTTGGTGGTATTACATGTTAGCACTTCTATACCTCATATGCTAGCTCACTGTGCAAATTATTATACATAGTTTTTTCTCTTCTTGATTTCATACTTAATTAATCTCCCTTGAGTTGATTGGTGCTTCCTCTATTCTTCTATTTTTACATAGAATTTTATATTTTTATTCATCTTGACTATTCTTCTAGGTCCTCAACATTGATTAGTTTTTTTCTCTTCTTGATTTCATACTTAATTAATCTCCCTTGAGTTGATTGGTGCTTCCTCTATTCTTCTATTTTTACATAGAATTTTATATTTTTATTCATCTCGACTATTTGTCTAGCTCCTCAACATTGATTTTTTGTGTATGTTTCATAGGCCCTAGGACCTTAATTGTTTATCCCATCCCAGATATTTGCATCACTAACGTGATGATGACACACACATACACACATTTTGAGGTACCTCATGTTAATGTGCATTGAGTTTTGAGGAAGCCAACCATTATCCATAACACTTCATATTATTCTATTTCATAATCTTTTCCCATTGCCCCTTGTTGACTTGATTTACCCTTGGCTTTACTTGTCTAATTTTCCACTTGGCTCCTAATTTTCTTGTTTGACAATTGTATTTTCTTAAAATATTAACAAATATAAAATCTAGGACATGTATTGCTTGCTTTATTGGTACATGTTTCAAACATAGTTTTGATTATCATATTATATGGTGCTTTATATATCTATTTTATATGCACATGGTTTGCATGGCATGCATTAGTTTAGGTGTAGGAAATGCAAGCTACACATGGTTATGAACATGTAGATATTGACATTACTTACAACGAGGGGTAACCCTCTACATTGGGGCATACCCACTCCTAGGGAAGGTAAGCTATTATTGAAATTCTATCTTTTACACTAGTCCATTGACCATCTTGAGCTACTTAGATTGCTTACATGTCTCCTTGCTTGTACACCTTTGAGTAATTATAGATGTGTTTACACCCAAAAATATAAATGTGTATATATAAAGGTGTAATAATGTTACAAGTAGAATATTTTAAATAAATTAATCCACATTAATCATACAATCCATAATATAGCTATGATACAATGATGAAATGACAATGTAAAACACAAAAAAGATGAATACTTAGATGTGCATAAAGTTACAAAAGTGATATGGGTGTGCGATTGGTTGAAATGCTGATCTAAACTTGGAAACGCTTCATTCCCAAGACTATTCCTTAAAAATGTTTGTACAAAACCATACATATCCGACTAGGGTGTATTACAACACGGTCTTAAATTTACGATTTCACACATGTAAATTATGGAGCTCTATAAATTTTATTATCACGTCATTAACATGGAAATGGTTTTTTCAACATGTCATTAGGGTTTGCACACCTTCAACACCACATGCAATGACCTAAAACAAAATAGAATACCCTAGATACCTACAATAAACTTCATCAAATGATTAGATAACAAAAAGAGAAATCCATGTGTGGGTAAGGTTGGATTGACCTTGGTGGCCAACCTCTGTTGAACCAATCCAAGCATTGCATTACATCCCCTCGAGCGGAAGCAAACCTCATGCAATTATCCTAATGTTGGTGCAAGGAATGTATGCAATCTATGATAACCCCCTATGTTTCCCTCATGTCTCTTGGCACAAAGAATAACAAGCATAACTATAGATAGAATAGAAATGTACCCAACATGGTAGTAGTATGTTGTGATGTGCTTTAGATGCTATAATTTATTCTCTTTGTCCCTTAAGACCTTTTGTAATGCTTGGACTAACTTCTCTCTTTTAAGACATAACTCTATGACATTTGAATGCTTGGTAATGGAGGAAGCTAGACTTTTGAACTTGGTTTGAGTGCTTTAGACTTATGTGGTGGCTTCTCTAAAGGATGCACATTTACTTTTGGAATATTTAAGAGAGCCTTGAGTGCTTTAGTGTTGATATTTTGCAATAAGAGTGCTTGAGAATGCTAGGTGAGTTATGAAGTGCATTTGACTTGCTTATATAAGGCTTCCATAGGTTAGGTATCACATTAAGGTTGACCTAGGGAAGATGAAATGACACACATAAGATATTAAAATTAAAAAGATTCATTAGAAGAGAGGGGATGAGGCTATATAGGTCATCCCGAGCACAATGGTATAGCTGACCTTGTTTTGTACGGTCCCATACTGAGATTTAATGACGACATAGTCATATTTTGGGAAAGATTCATAGAGATAGAATATTGCTTAGGATAATTAATATTGCATGAATGAACGATAGAAACATGTGTATATATTAGCAAGTCATGCGTTAGAGAGAAGGATATGCCAATTAAGATTAGAATGCGAGCGTAAGTATTAGTGTAGGAACAAAGTCAAACTTTCATTACCGAAGGAAATGCTACTAAATTTGAGTGTTTACATTTCCCCCATTTAAGTGTGGAATTGAAAATTGCATACTTAAAGGAAAAACATACCTAAGCGCTGCGCAAGTGCACACTACACACACACACTTTGTCTTTGCTCGTAAGTTTTGTTCTTGTGTTAGTGTTGGCACATTTCATGGTGAAATTTGTAATACATGTAGTCAATGTCCATAGAATAAATTGAACTATAACTCAAATGTAAATAGTGTATAAGTAACTTTGAAAATTGATTTTTTCATAGTAAAATAAAGAGAGGAAAAACTTGGAAGGAATAAACTTGTTCTCTTTGTAGAGGGAGGATGTCTTGTTCTTGTTGTACTTGTGATTTCTTATCTATGACAAAATTTCAAAGGATTGTGGGTGATCAATTCCCAATTACGTTGAAGGAGAAGCCAAAATAGGAGAGGAGTTGAGCGTGCATGACCCAACACTAAGAAGAGATACCATATGACATTTGTGCCAAAAAAACCCCAAAAAGCGAGAAGAGTAGTGTACACGTGATCTAGCCACTTTCATATCTACCCACACAAAGAGAGGGAAGGAATGACAACTAACAAAGTATCTAACCACTTTGATATATTCCACCCTTGGACCGAATCGTTGTGAAATGGATCTAGACCAAATTTGGTAATAACAACAAATTGAAAGGGAATGGATAACCTATCACCCTCATAGGTTTGGTCATAAATGAGTCTAATTATGTAAATTATGAATAATGCAAAGGTGTAATGTCCCCATTTTCGGGTTCTCTAGTAGTGCAGTTGTTGTTGACATTTTGGGTTTGTGTCAGCATGATCCGAGGGGTGTTTTGATATTTCCAATGAACTCAGTTTGTTTAGAGGAGTTAAATGACACTTTTAGATGTTATTTCCGGCTTCCGGTTTGGGCTCCAAGATTCTTGGAGGGAGCGTCTATTTTTAGTAAGTCACCCAGATCAGGCTCATTTATCATCTTTCATCATCGGGATCACTCCTGTGTTGTCAGATTTTGATTCCGATGCTTTTCGGCCATTTCCGCAAGTTGGGTGTAATATGGAGCTATATCTAATTAAATTCATTAAGGTTGCCATTTTAATTAAAATAATTTATCGGGCACCTCAGTGTTATAGCTCTTTGGAAAAGGGAATTAATTAATTAATTAAATGATAAATAGTCCTAAGTCCTATGGGATTACTTATATTTAATTAATTAGTTGTTGGACATACTTTATTTTATAAAGTGACTCTTTAATAATGTCAATGACATATTATAAAGTAAAGTCACTTTTGAGAGGGAAAATAGAATAAAAAGAAATAAAATAAAGTATTACTCTCAAAAAAAGGAAAAGGGTTATAAAAGGAAGAAAAAGTGCAATGAAGATTCATTCATGACTTGTTATTTTGAAAGAAACTTTTCCTCGAGAGCTTGAGAGTTTTGGCTTGCAGGTTCAGGGAACCCTAGGACGAAAACCCTAGAGGTTTTGGCTATTTGGACGAAAACCCAGATCAGCCCACTTGGTGAATTCATCTCAGGATTCACAGTTGCACATCATTGTTCAGTTTCATGGAGATTCAGTGATTTATCTTTGCAGATTTCAGAGTATTGGAAGGTAGAGGGTTTCATGACAAATTTGTGAGATTGTTCCAATACAAATTTGGAGATATATTGTTCAAGTTTCTACCACAACGATTCAGGGATTACTTCTTTATGCTAGCGCCTATGTTGGAGGGGGATCTTTTGTCATGGCATCCATTTTGAAGGCATAAACCCCAACGCAACTCTTCCCTCTTTGGCTATTACATTTGAGGGTTTGTGGTGATTGCATGCTACATTGGAGGCACACCCTTGCAACAATGATTTCAGTCTTGTGGAGCAAACTTGGTATATCAGCGGCTACATCATCCTTGGACAACGATTTCCCATTAGAGGCACATTCTTTCATATCAGCGATTTGCATTTTCAGTTGGGAGTTATCTTGCATGTTGATCGGCCTCTTCCTTTGAGCTTCTATCGGCCATATCTCATAAGGGTTTGAAGGCATTTGTAGGGAGATTCCTGGGTATGTTTGCATGTTGGTTTTTATGCACATGTCTGAATTGTATCAGCATTTGGGACAGCTACAACAACTACACCAACAGGGTTCTAATACCTAATTTCATTGTTTAGAGGTTGCCTATTATACCCATAATTGTATCTACAAGAGGACTATCTATTCCGGGTAAGTTTTGTGATGCTTGTATGGTAAATTCTTTAATTTGAATTACATTTGTACTTTCTGATATAAAAGACATCAGTCTGATTTATTTATATCAGACCTGATTATTATTGCTCTCAATGTTCCTAATTTGGCAAATAAAGATCCTTGCAGTTAGAATATCATTGTGGGTCAATTGGGAATGTTTATTTTACAATTTGTTTGCCTAAATATCTTGCAATAAGTTTATAACAACAGTATACCAGAATCAAAATTCAGAACTTGAAGTCGCATGACAAGTGTTTGACGAAGAGTCAATACACTAAAACTCAGAAATTGGGGTCAGAATTAGACATGGTTCTTACAAAAGGAGAAGAAGTCACATGTCCCCAAACCTTGTACTTGCAATTGTATTTGAGTGATTAAATGAAGGAGTGAAGTATTTATGCCCCTATATTCTATTCTCGAATCGTTTCATATGTATATGAATTTGTGCTAGAACCCCGCAAATACTAAAATTTATTGTGAATTCCCCAACAAAAAAATGTTCGAGTTTGGTCCATAGTGTCCTATAGTTTCATCCCTTAGTGGAGGGTTATGTACCAATGTGAATTCTATCTCTTTTTTTTAAATGTTCCTATTTTTGAGGATCTCGTGCCCTACATAAATCTCTATCTAAGTCTTGTACCTTGTCTATTTCATTTGTATATGTGTAATATACCCTAATGAATGCCACCTCTTTTGAGGTGCGTGAGATATAGTAGTAGATCACATGGATCAAAATAAATGATGTGTCCCCATGGTGGATAAGTCGATAATTTATATTGGATCACATGGAAGGATGTCGTGGTGTCCACCGTTAGGATCTTTCTCTTGCGAGGGGGTATGCATGGTGGAGACCATGGAAAACACGAGATAGCAATAAAGAAACACAAAATAATCACACAAGCAATCATAAATAACTTGGTAAAAAAATGTAGAATCAATCAAGTATACAAGTAATCGACTAATAAGTAAACAATTAATGTCACATATGTTTGTCACACAAAAGGCTTACGAGGTTGAAAACATGGGACACAAAGGTGTCACACACACAAGTATAAGCAAGAGGATATAAAAGCCGGGCGAGGGACACGAAAGTGTCGCTAAAAAACAAAGCAAATGCCATAGGATGCATATACATAAGGAATCAATCAAACTAGCAATTGCGCTTTGAAGGGTGCAATGGACACACCAATAGGTTGAAAGACAAAGGAAAGAAGCAACAATGGATGCGAACGCAAACAAAATGGATGAATATGTAGATTCTTTATAGGAGAAGAGAAAGTGAAGTAGGCACAAAGTTAAGAAGAACATACAGACTAGAAAGTTATCAATTAATTTAAGGGCATGTATTGAGTTTATTGTTCTTTAGATTTGTCCTGGTTTCGAGACCGTCATAAAAATGTAAATAAAAATTGTGCTTTACTTCAACAAATGATATATTTTTGCTTTTAAAATTTGCATTTCATTAAAAACACAAACATGTCATCAAAGATTTAAGGATCATGATTTTGCTTGATAGAAATTCAATCACATTGAAAGTATGTTCGCCCATGATTTTCAACATCTCTAAACATGATTCACTACATGTGATGAATTTGCAAGAATGAATCAAGTATAAAAATCATGGTATACTTTACACCATTTAAGAAAGATTTTAAGTTGTTCCATAATCCCGAATGTGGAATTTATTGAACTTCCACATTCATAGAATTCAGATAGCCATGAGATGTTTTTAATTTATAATGAAGCATAACCAAGGCTATCAATTCCATGTCCATTACCAAACATAAATTTGAAACTTGACGTGTACTAGCCTCAAATATTGTGCATCAAGATATATAGGCGACTCTACAATATCCTAAACATGAGTACCAACCGCGCATGACCCACTAGCATAATAAGAACACCTTTGTCCTCCATAGCTTCACAAAGCTCATATGCCCCAAATGCTGAATCAAAAGAAATATAAAAAAAAGACATGTTTGGAGAAACAAATATTTAGAATCGAGGTAATTGTATCTTGCCACAATCGTGCCCAAAAATTATTGCAAATAGTAAGAAATGGACTATACTTTGCAACATTTTGGAGTTTAGCCTTCACAACATTTTGACATTAAAATCATAACTTTATAATAAACTACCAAGCAAGTCGAAACCTTTGGAAGGCGAAGGCTTCACAAAGCTGCATATGCCCCAAATGCCAATAAGAAATATAAAAAAGAAAATACAAAATGAGTACACGTAGCTAGAAAAATAGATAAAATAAGTGGATTGTAATTTCAAGTGTATGATGGCATAAATGAATAATAAACGGGAAAGCAAAGTACACCTTCAATGTAAGAAAATACGAAAATTTCAACATGATGGCATAAATGAATAGCACCTGAAATAGACTATAGGCAATCTAATATGAAATGGGATGGTATTTGCATAAGATATGTTTTGGTGAAGCCGTGAGAACCTACACAACGAGCAAAGGTAAGTTATGTTAGGTTGAGGTTATGTACCCATATAATGACAGATCAATTAAATGAAAAAGAAGCAAACCAAGATGTAGGAAGTTGTTATCCTTACCATAAGCAATAATCAAAGATTGTAAATATTCCTTTAGAAGGATTTTTAACACGTAAAATTTTATAACTTTTGCATTTGAACCCCTTTCCCCTCTTAGATAAATGTGTAACCCTTAGCATGTAGTAGGGGGTTATCATGTGCTTCTCGTATGGTGTAATTTTTCCCCCATCCATGAATGCTTTTGAAGTTAATAGATTGTGGAGCCTCTCTTAAGGGTATTGGTGAAAGAAACACTAATGCATATTTACTAAATGATTTAAATAGTTCCTTAGAAGAAATTTGAGAAGCATATAGTTGTTGGGTTGTCATGTATTAGGCATTTAATACTTGAGTGTTTAAGAGTGATGAAATGATTTGTTTTGTGCAAGGTCATCACTCCTTGTAGTCATGAATCCCTAAGTGTAAATTATGTATCATTTGAATTACAATTGTTCTAAAACAATGCCAATAGTGAGACCAAAGTGTGATGTAAGTATAAGAGTAAACAAGATTTTGGGTTAGGAATAATGTCATACTTGAAGTCCTTATAACTCAACTAGACATTTTCATGTTGTTAAAAATAAATATGAATTGCTTTTGGTGAGATCAAACTTTCGAGTAGACATATATATATATATATATGTGTGTGTGTGTGTGTGTGTACACACACACACACACGTATGTATGTATACATATCTACACACACATATATGTAGATATGTATACATACATACATATATACATATCTACATACCGTGACGAGGAGAATATTTATGGAAGAGGTATCTTGAATCTACATCTCCCTTAAATGAATGTATAAATGTATATACATGTATAAGTGTGATGTATGTATAAATGTATATACATGTGTAAGTGTGATGTATGTATAAATGTACACACACACACACACACACACACATTCTTGATGTGAAAATATTGAATGGATTCAAACAAGTTATTGAACTATAGCAACTATAACAGGAAAATAAAGATACCGTGATAGAAGAATGTTTATGGGAAGAGGTATCTTGAATCTAAATCTCCCTTAAATCCTAAGATTTCTTCCTTGACTTCACGTTAGTTTCCCTTGTGTAACAAGGGTAAAATTTAATCATCGAATAAATGTTTGAGAAGCAGAACCTTAACATAAGAACGAAAAAATTAGGAATTTTGTATGCATTTTGAAATATGAAAATAATTATTTAAATTATGGAGATTATTATAAGGGATAAAGAGCCAAATTAAATTTTCGTATTGTAAGTTGAATGTTAAATGAATTTAAGAATATGTAGGTGGAAAAGGAGAATTTATCCTTGCATGACAAATGCTCTTGGAATTATAATTGTAACTAAGATGTAACCATGATAATGTGTTGTTGTGGATTTTCCAATCATTAGGCCCCTTTTTGTGGTTGGGTCATTGCTAGTATTCATTCATTAGGGAAAGTGTGGCATCAACATGTATATGGTGTTATCATGTTATCTATGTGGGTTGATGTTTTGTGTAATTTTATTATGTGATGTTAAGTTTATCTATTGGAGCCCATGTGGTGTTGTGTAGTGAGCATTTAAAGTAAAAAATAAATTATCCGAATAATTTTACTGTTGTATTTGTGTGTCAAATTGTGGGCTTTACATATGGTATCGAGCAAAGGTTCATGCTCTCGAATCTCTGGGACATATTGGAGTTGTGATGGTTATGCATGGTGGTGGAGGAGATGGGAAGAGTAATGTGATAGATGTTGTTATGTGACCAACGTTGTAATTGTGATATTATGAATGCACATGTTGTACATGTCACTTAGTGCGTATTTATTATCATGTTGATGTGCTTGTGATGAGAGTATTCACTCTTGTTTTTGTGGATTTAGCGTGGAGTTCACATGTTATGTGCCGCATTGGTGTGTGTGAAAATAATGTTATAGTGGATTGTAGAGTGTTGGAGTGTCTTGTTATTCTGTGATATGTAGGTGTGCTGATGTGTTGCATGAAAAAATTGGTGTATCATGAATTGGATTGTATCGTGATGTCACCACCGTGTTGTGATGAATTATGTGTGTCACCATGTTGTGTTGCAATTGACTATAAATTGTAATTTTAGTCACCGTGTTCATCATATGTATAATGTGATATATGTGGTGGTTCATGTCATGAATTAGGGGCATATGGTGATTGTATGACCCTATTGTATAGTACTTGCACTTTGGGTGCATTATGTGGAAACGTGATGTATTGTAACTCGTGAAAGTAATGATTGTGCTATACCCTATATATATATACCATGCGTAAGATGCTATGGTTAATGTGTGTGAATCAACATTGTGTTAGTGATGTAGTTATGTGCTATGTTTTGTACCTTACACTAGATGACCCTAAGGGAAGCAATCGTTAAGAGTGTATGTGTGGAGAGAGGAGGCGTGGACTAGGTTTTCATAACCTTGAGCCAAGTATGAGTTAGGAAGTGGAGTCTCATGTAGACTAAAAACCCACTTCTATCTCGCTTCATATATTTCGAGCTTTCTCAGTATATTACGGATGCGCACCACCTTAGGCTCAAATTATGAAAACTAGAGTCCCCTGCTCTTTCCTATGTGGGTTGTCCATCGAACAATCCTATGTGATTTTGACTATGTGGATCCTCGTATATGTGATTGGGAGATATATGGAGATATGCTCATTTCGGTTATATGTATTTTTGTGAGCTGAGGCTCGATATCCGAGTGCCAACAACTCGATGAGTACCCCTTTGGTGGCCACAGAAAGGCCATGTAGTGATCACTTGTATGAGTTTTTGAAATAGTTACAATCAAAATTGGAAGATGTTGTATAAACATGAATAGTAGAATTTTGAGTCTAGTTTCTAAGCTACTAAATTTTATTGAAAATAGATAAGTTTAAGTGGGTCATATAACTAAAATACCAACAAGTGCTCTGTTTTTGTTAAAAAACATAACATAGTGACTTTCGTGCCCACCATTTTTTGAGCACCATTTATTTTTGAAAACCCTTTGGTAGAAAGATAGCTAGGAGCATCTAGTTTGGGCTACATTTTAAAAATATTTTTTTAGTGAGTATTTTTTTAATGATTTTTCTAGTACAAAAATTTTAAATTTAAAAACATAATGGAGCTTCGACCATGTGCCCCCCTAACTACCTCAAAAAATATCGAAAATTAGATTTTTTTTTTGAATGTGTATAGAATTAGGCCTAGTTTGGGCTAGTATAATTTTTTTCAATTTTGATGAGCAAAAAAAATATATGATGAAAAAGATAGACATGTTTAAACTTCAAAAAATAGCTATAAAAAGGCATTGTTAGAAAATAAATAATATGGAAACCTTATATTAGTCATAAAATTTGAAAAATTATATTTTTAGAAAGTAGAAACTCTTCTCTATGTCATGGTATAATTTTTTAAACGAATCAATCGTTTTATGTCGATTTATGATGGAGGAAGAGATAATTTTGCATTTTCTTGCAAAAACACGTTGTTTGTTGTGTTTTTGCAGGTCCATGCCTCAGGTTTGGGGATCCAAACCAGATCCCCAAGCCTTGAGGCATGGCTTGGAAAAGTAAACAAACATAACGCGTATGTGTTATAACACGTGCACGTTATACGATGTATGCATTTTTGATATAGTAAACATGATATGTGGTTTTGGCATGCTTCTATGTACAAAAATAAATGTTTAAGTTTTTCATTTATTATTATTTATATTTTATTATTTCTTATACTTTAAATTTATTTTAGTAAATATAAGATGTTAGGGTCACTTTGCACCTTATGGAACTAGTCTCATAGCTCCATCTATCACGGTTTAGAAGATAGTTTTTATAGTATAATTTAGTTAGTACATAGGTAATTTTCAGGATTTCAACATTCAACCTAAAGCTTTTAGCGTTTAAATTCTACAATCAAAACCCTAAACCTAAACATAAACCCTAGGCCCTAAACCTTAACCCTAAACCCTAAACCTTGAGCCCTTAACCCTAGACCCCAAACCCTGAACCATGATCCCTAAACCCTAAACCCTAAACCATAAGCCCTAAACCCTAAACCTTAAACATCCAACCCTTACCCGTGATCCCTAACCCCTAAACCCTGAGCCTTAAGCCCTAAACTCTGAGCCCTAAGCCCTAAGCCCTAAACCCTAAACCATGAACCATGATCCCTAAATGCTAAACCCTAAACCCTAAAAACTAAATCCTAAACCCTAAACCCTAACCCAAACCCTAAACCCTAAACCTAAACCCTAAACCGTAAACCCTAAACCTAAACCTAAACCATAAACCCTAAAGCCCTAAAATTTAAACCCTAAACCCTTGATCCCTAAACACTAAACCCTAAAACTTGAACTCTGTGACCTAAACCTTAAACCCTCAACCCTTAATCCTGAGCCCTAAACCCTAAACTATAAACCCTAAAACCAAAATAATAAACCCTAAACCTGAACACTAAATCTTGAACCCCAAACCCTAAACCCTAAACCATTAACCCTAAATGCTAAACCCTAAATCCCTAAACTTGAACCTGATTCTGAGCCCTAAACCCTAAACCCTAAATCTAGAGCCCTTACCCATGAGCCATAAACCATAAACCCCAAGCCTTAAAATCTAAGCCCTAAACCTAATCCCCAAACCCTAAACCATGAACCATGATCCCTAAATGCTAAACCCTAAACTAAACTTAAACCCTAAAACATAAATCCTAAACCCTAAAACCTGACCCAAACCCTAAACCCTAAACCCCTAAACCCAAAAACTAAAACATAAACCCTAAACCCTAACCACTAAACCTAAACCCTAATGATGCAGGAGCATCAAGGAAAAAATGCTATAAGGTCATAGGAGAACATTTCAACATGATTGACTAGGTGTATATGAGTGTTTTACTTGGTAGGTGAATGTGAAAGATGAATAAGCTGTAAACATGTAGTTTAGGTGTATGAATTGTTGTTTTGGGCCTAATTAAGCCTATAAAGATATGTAATAAGTTTTCATGAGTTGGATATAGTTGACAATGAGCTTGAGAGAGATAATTTTGGAGATAAGTTTATCCTATTCTAAGTTTAGTTATGAAGTTAAGCTCTTTTTTTGGAGCTAGAGCTAGAAATTAGCTAGTTTAGTAAAGATATAGGAGTTATTCGATGAAAATGAATCATGGAAGATGATTCAAGGAATGTAATAAAGGTTTGAGGTGAATAATAATATGTTATGTTGGTGTTGTAGGTGATGGAGCTATTGTTTTGTGTGTTTATTGTTGTTTTACATGAATTCAATTAAAACCCATGTCCCAAGCCGAGAGATGAGAGTAGGAAAATCACCATGGGAGAGATTGTTGATCTCTGTGAAGGCATAGAAAGTTGAGGGAGGATAAATGGAGTGCCTCCAAATTTTTGTAGCTCTTGAAACATCGTACAATGACATGTAGCCTAAGTTTCTTGCTCTCGGGCCCTAACTAGGGCATCACCTAACTATAATTCTATCCATAAAAAATCAATGATATTTTAGGAGCATTTCTATCTTGGGGAAGAATAAATATTTGTGGAGTTTTAGGATCCAACTCACATGTGTGAGCAAGTTCCATCAGGTTTTGTAGGTTAGGTTGTATAGGTATAGTGGAAAAGAGGAATTAAGGTGCATGGAAGGTCAAATGATGGATCCAAGCCACCAAAATGATAGACACCCTCTCCATAGCATTCCTGAAGTGGATCCATTAATACTCAGGTGATATTATGGCCATAAGTGTGTATTGTTATGTTTAGGGGTCAAAATAGACCTAATTGGCACCCCACTTTACAAAGGAAGTGCAATTTTGTACAAAGTAACATGAGGTGAATTTTAGGTATGAGTGAGAGCTTGGTAAAGGGTCTATAATCATCAATTAGTCTATGGGGTTGGTTCATGAGAAAGTGAGATAAAATGGCATTTAGGTGTTGAGAAGGCTACAAGCTAATAAGGCCTCAAGGAGAGATTGTAGGTGAGAGAGAAGAATATGACTGTGAATTGGGTCTAAACACCTTGTAATAGGCTAGAAAAATGTCTTAGGAGTGTTGAGGGTGGTGAGAAGCCTATATTATGGTTTTGAGCATCTAGACCTAAGAGGCCTATCTAGACCTAGGTTTGAGTGATAGGAATAAGGTATGTTTTGTGACTAGTTTTGATGAATCAGGATATGTAGGGTAGTAAGAGTATTGTAGAGATGATGGTAACAAGGAGATGAGCATGCAAGAACAATGAAGATACCAAGTAGGACAAGGTAATCTCATGTTTCATGCCTATAGTGGATAGATGAGAGAAAACATTATGATAGTGGTATAGAGCTAACATTGTTATTGAAGTGTATAAGAGTTGAAGTTGGAGATAAGGTCCTCATTTGTAGGGGATTGGGATGAGAACCACCAAAATTCTAAGTGTTCATACAAGGGTTTGTATTCTTGAGGTAAGTATCCACCATTAAGATTAGTAAGGAGAACAAATTGTGTAGAACCCTACACCACCTAAACCCTAAACCCTAAATATTAAATCCTAAACCCTAAACCCTAAGCCAGTAAGCCCTAAACCCTAAACCCTAAACCTTAAAACCTTAACTCGAGCCCTAAACAATAAATCCTAAACCTTGAACTTGCAACCTAAACCTTAAACCCTCAACCCTTAACCCTGATGCCCTAAACCCTAAACTATAAACCCTAAACCCTAAACAAAAATAATAAACGCTAAACCCTGAACACTAAATCCTGAACCCTTAACCCTTAACCGTAAACACTAAACCCTAAACCCTAAACCTTAAACCCCAAACCTTGAACCTTGAGCCCTGAGCCCTAAACCATAAACCCTAAATCCAAAGCCTTGAGCTCTAAACCCTAAACCTGTAACTTTGAACCCCAAACCATGAGCCATAAACCCTGAACCATGAACCCTAAACCCTAAGCCTTAAACCCTAAACCCTAAACCCTAAGCCTTGAACCCCACACCATGATTCATGAGCCCTAAACCCTAAAAACCCTAAACCATGTACCCTAAGCCCTAAGCCTAAACCTAAACCCTAAAACCTAAACCTAGCCCTAAACCTTTAAACCCTAAACCTTTAGCCCTAAATGCTAAATCCTAAACCTAAACACTAAACCCTTAACCCTAAACCATATACCCCAAACCTAAATTTGAGCCCTAAACTCTAACCATAAACCCTAAACCCTAAACCCTTAACCCCCCTAAACCCTAAACCCTAAACCCTAAACCCAAAACCTAAACCCAAAATCCTAAACCATGAACCCTGAACCTCTAACCTTGAACCCTAAACCCTACACCCTAAACCTTAAACCCTAAACCATGGGCCCTAAACCCTAAACCCTAAACTGTGAACCTTGAGCCCAAAAACCTAAACGCTTTACCCTAAACCCTCAAACCTCATCATCGTCTATGTCATGTGTGAAGTATTAAGGCATAATCTATCTTCCATGAGATACATATGAGCAAAGAAACATATAAGAATCTTGAATTTGATTCCATGAAAGGATGATTTTAGAGCTAGAAAAGGTGAAGGGATGATCTTTATATGGAGCACCATGTTTCTAAGAATGAGCAATCATCGAGTTCACTTGATGCAATTCACTTAGTACTATTCATAAAAACTCATTCAACACCTAGTAGTGTGATCACACCTTAAGGAGGAGGCACATTACAATCACCTCATTTTTTCCATAGGACAAGAATCCCATTCAGGGAGCAATCCTCTATCTAGAAAGTGAGGATCTTATTTTAGTAAGAAGTAGACAAACATCATAGAGTTGATTCATGGTAACTAAAGTGAATTATGGACCAAATTTTAAAATTGGTACCAATTCAAGCAATGGTAGTGCCAAAATCCAATCCGGAAGGTCATAAAAAACTACAAAATGACTATATGTTTTCCCAAAACAAAGACCGACTATAATATATATGGCTTGAAAGTTTTAGGTCATTGCTAAAATCTGAAAATGAATAATACTGACTAGATTAGATTTTGAAAAACTATCTTGTACATTATAATGCTAGATCTACGAGACCTTTTCCATTAGGTGCAGAGTCACCCTAACATGTTATATTTACTAAAATAAATTTAAAGTATAAGAAATAATAAAAGAAATATTATACTTTATAGAGTAAAATGCGTATGTGTTTTATGATCATAGAAACAGCGTACGCGTTATAACATGATCATGTTATAATGCGTACACGTTTTAGGTTTGTTAATTACAAAGCCTAGAAAAACATAATGCGATCACGTATTGCAATACACGATCACGTTTCATTCATTTTCGGGTTTTTCGTCCAATTTTGGCCCCCTGACTTGGTGCACTTATCCCCAGCCCGAGGCTTAGGATTTTTGCCACTTTGCATTTGAAACAAATTGTTATGCTAGTTTTAATGTCATAATGTGTTGGATTAGGGTCATGGGATTCACCATGGAGTGGTTGGACCTATGGACCCACTTCATTATATGGGACGCCCTAAGGAGGTCATAGGGTTGTGTAGGTTTCAAACTATAGATTACTATGCCACTTAAATGGGGGCGGGGCTCTATGTGCCTATGGCCATAAGGTGACTTGACCTCATTAAATGGAGACATAAGGATACGGGGATCTATGGTTGAAGTAACCCAATATGGAGAAATAAGAAGACGGGGATCTATGGTTGAGTGACCTAATGGATAAATAAGGAGACGGGGGCTCTATGGTTGAGTGACTTGATATGGAGAATTCGGTGAGGAGGCTCTATGGTTGAGTGACCTGGATTAGTTTTGGCACTATGATTATTTCTCTTTGGGAGGTATGTGGAGTTGTTTTGTGATGCTTTGGGAGGTATATGGAGTTGTTTTGTGATTTTTGGGAGGTATATGATGTTCTTTTGTGGTTCTTATCGTTGGTATTAAATTTTATGTGTACTCTTGTGAGTCTTTTTAGGAATTTTGATGATTGAGGTTTGACACTCCTCTTGGTTGGTCTGTACTATTGGATCTTGTCCTTACACTGTGTGGGTATAGTCATGGTTTTTAGGTCATGTGATACTAGTTGCCTTTGTATCAACATCATGATTCATTTTTGTTAGTCACTTGTGTGTGTTGGATCTATGCCTATGACATAATTGTTGGAAATTCTTTGTTATGTGGACTACTTTTTGTCTTTCCATGGTGGAATTAGAGGTCTTGTGATGTGATACAGTCATGAAAGTATGTAGTAATATGTCTTGTGGACCATTAGTGTTGTGTTTGGGTTTTATGTGACATCTTGAGGCCAATTATTGTTGGGAACCCACAAATATAAGACAATTGAAAATTCTAAACAATGAATATTAAGAGCTTGAGATAAGAAATATTGTAAAGGAAAAGACTAACTAAGTAATAAAGTAAAAGAGAACTATCAATCTTCACAGAACATTAAAATTTAAGATATTACCAAAATTAGTTTGCTCTGTGTGGTCACATTGTACATACAAGTTGTTTTGTTAAATGACATGTGTCATTATTGAATTTCTTTCTTATGTATCCTTTGAGATTCGGTGTTGTTTCACATTGAGGATGATGCTCTTATAAGGGGAGGGAAATGTAGTGCCCCACATAAAACAAAACAAAATAATAAATAATTAAAACAAAACAAAATAAAGTAAAACAAAAAAGGGATTAAGGAGTTTGCATGTGGCAGAATGCAAACAATGTGTATGGAGTGTGGAAGGGGGCTGTTAGGTAGCAGGGTATGGGGTGCCTTTCAAACGAGAAGATGGACAATGACACATCCTCGCAGCCTTTTAGACATGTCTTTTCCTTGCATAATAATACAAGCACTTTATTTGAGATCTAATGCATTAACCATGGTAAAACCCAAGTTAGCATTGTAAATTTAGTAGTAATTGGACAGTTCTAGCCATAGAAAGCATTGTATTTGATAATTAAATAATCAAAATGTGACAAGGAATGTGTTAAATAGATCTCTTTCCAATACCCATCCTAAAATCTGTACCATTGTGGGTTGGGTTAGTCTTTCGCACACGAAGCTAAATCAGTAAACCCTTTACCTTGTTTTTCTTTATGCAAATTTATTGATCTAGGTCTGTATCCATTTTTGAAGTGGTTCAATGTCTCGAGAGGGAAAAAAACTATTGTTTGCCACTTAACTAAGGAAGAAGGAGATTGATGCTAACGAGGTGCTTCATGCAAGTGTAGTTGTATTGATTTTTCTTCTTCGCTTCTATGCACATATGTTACACGCATAATAAATTTGGTAGCACCATTCTCGATGTAAACAACAACAATCAATTCGATATTTCCTACTCTTTTATTTGTTATCCCGAGTAGTTATTATTTTGATTAAGGCTTTGAAAGTGCCATTTCTTGCCTTTCCACTTATTTCTCTACAAGTCTTATCTCTTTCACCTTTCCCCGCACCAAGTGGGAATTGTTGATTCATAATCACAACACACCTAAATGTCTACAAATCGATGGGTTGAAACTCTCAGTGTGATTGCATAACATGGAGCTTTTCCCAAAGTGTGGGACTTTGTAATCGGGAAAGCTCTCCGGATGAAGGCCGGTTCCTATTCCTCTGTTCTGATGCACACATGTAAATTGTAGAGGATCTATTATGAAATCTAATCTAACTTGCCAAGGAGACAAGGTTAAGAAGATACAAGAAAGTAAACCTAAACTAACAAAGGTGATGCACCAAAGGAATGTTGAACACTTGCTTTGCCATTAAACAAAAACCATTGAAATGTAATATAACCACCATACATAGATAACCAAGATTGCAATGAGAGATCAGAGAGGTGCAATGAACACAAGAGAGGGTTGAAAATCATCCATAGACATGTATTATTGCTCCAAAAATTTGATATAATACATTACAATGGCCAAGAGGCAAGATTTGCATTATAGTTTTGATGGGAGGTTTTAACTCCACAAATCCACTTACAGACAAGAGAAGAAGGGAGGGTGCAAAGCCAAATTGTCCAACATTAGAAAAATGCCCCTCCTTACAATATATAGGAAGAATGAGAGAAGAAGATGAGAAGAATTCAAATTCTTGCTTCAACCACCCTAGAATTCATTGAATTTTCCTACAACAATGATGGGTGTCACTCCAAAACCCATGCCTCCATGTATTATTCCTTGTTGGAGAAGAAAGGAACCCATACCTTCATTATTTTGGTAGGTGAGAAACCTGGGACACCCTCTAAAATGGTGAACTGTATTTTTCATTTTGAATAACTTAGTCTCACTAATTTTAAGTTTTCTTGTTGTCGTTGAGTAGCAGATGTTAAGAGATTTCCAAAAAGTCCTTTCTTGTGTAAATTCAAGCTCCCAGTCAAAAGTTATGGCCATCTGAAGGTCGGGGTGTCATTCTACAAAAATGGTAGGTTGATGATCTTCCTCTTTTGGAGTTTGAAATGCATGCAACCTCTGAAATCCCAAAATTAGACTTTCAGACATTTCCATTCTGGAGATTGAAACACTATTCATTCGCCAACTTCCCTTGAGAGTTCCGAAACCCGAAATTTTGAAAGTCTGAAATTTTAGACTTTCATAATTTGGAATTTTAGACATTTTGACTTGGACCCGTGGTCCACACTGTTCATCCGCTTGAGTGCCTTGAGGGTTCTGAAATTTCAAAACCCAAAAGTTTGAAATTTTAGACTTTTAGAGTTTCTGAGTTTAAGAACTTTTTCCCTTTTTCCACCTTCGCGCTCACCAAGATCTCCAAAACCTCAAAACTGAAAGTCTAAATTTTTAGACTTTTAGAGTTTCGGGTTTGAAATTTTCCTCATTTTTTCCCGTTTGGCCGCCGAAACCTCCAAAACCCCAAAACCCAAAAGTTTGAATTTTTAGACTTTCGGACTTCGGGATTTCAGACTTTGGGATCTCTTTTTGCCCACCGAAATCTCCGAAATGCCGAAACACTCCACCTCCAAAGTCTAAAATTTTAGACTTCAGAGCTTCTTCTTTTCCTGAAATTCTCTGCAATTTGCTCATCCTATTTTAACTTTATTCACCCAACTCCAAAATGCAAGCCTCCATGACTGAATCAACTCCTCCATTTTCTTTGTGTGTACAAGTTCTTATTTGTTCAATTTTCCGATGGGAAAAATTGGATAACAAGAGCTTAAAACTACGTGAACGTTTCCCAATGAAGAATTTTTTTGAAGATAAGGGTATCCTCACAAATTAGGGGTGTCCATTCCCAAATATAACCAACAGTTCCTAGGGGACCATTTCACCTTCGCTAGAATATTCTTAGCTTTTATTAAAAGGGGGGATTTGAATTAGAGAAGTCAGTAAGGGTACGTGTAATATGTGTATGAAATATATGGAAGTTTTAGGTGGCTCGCTAATTGATTGACAAAATACAAAAATGCGTTCTCATGGAATTTTGTTATGCAACATTCAAAAGACGTGGGTATCTTCTTATAGCACCACCAATGTTTCAACAATGCAACACTCAGGTGTTTAACCCGCCTAGATCACCTTAGCACCATACTATTAGCTTATACCAAAATAAGACTTGTCAAATAGGGTATGGGAGTTAGCCATGCTCAGAGCGGATAAGGGAATTACAAGATGTCGTTGCTGCAAATGCGATGTCATCCCGTATGAAAAGTGAGGAAGCATGAGAAAGTCACATACTATTACTAGAATGCCTGAAGTTGTTGAGGCCACATTGGCTTTGTTTTGTTGGCAAGCTATATTGGATTTCGAATGTGGCAATCACTATGTTTGGCGGGAGATAATGTGTTGGGTTGGAAAAGGTGTATTTTGTGGCGAGTTGCTTTGGTTGGAGGTATAACGAGTTGGTTGATTTTATGGAAGTTCATTGGTTTAGTGGAGCTCATTGTGCTTAGTGGGATAGCGCATACATGGCCTTTGATGTTGTCTTGAATGGTAAAAATGGAGGGGTTGTGGATGCACACAAATTGTTTGACAAAATGCTAAAAGAGAGTTGGAGCCTTGTGGAATGTGGGTGAACCCACCTGGAGAACCTCTTGCACTACAAATGCTAGTATTTTTAGGCATGGTCTCCTTACCTTCATCTTTTATAATTTTTGTATAATTTGGTTCTTCATTTGCAATATAATAGAAATGTTAAACCATTAGATACTTAAACAATTGGTTATTTTAAACAGACTTGTATCGCAAAACAATAAAACATCACCTTGTAACTTATGTGTTGCAAATAAACCTTGGGTGTAAACCTTAGACTTAAACCCACTTTCTCAGATGTTTTGGAAACTCTGTAATCAAACTAGATATTTCTGCAACCCTCGAGTGGGCTAGTTGAGTTTGAGTTTGCCGTTAAACCTAGCTAACGTTCTTTGGTAAAAGTAGGTAAATTGTGATTTTCGAAGACTCACAAAATAACCTTTTGGGCCCTAGAAAAGGGATGTACAATTTCGTCTATGTCCCTCATTATGTGGGGAGTCGCATCAAACTTTAGATTGACCCCGATTGATTCTTTGGGACGTACCACACCCTATATAGAGATATGACGGAGACTCTACTATACTATAGAATAGCTGGGCTTGAGGGAGGCTATATAGAGTCTCCCCGATGGCCTACTATCTATATTTGGAGCCCTATTTATATATGATATGGGGGATGAGGAAGCTATAAATTACTCTACTTTCTATATAGCCACCCGACTATCTATATAGAGCCCCGCCTCCCCCTTGGACCAACGACCCTATATATGTAAATGAACCTATATAGATTTATGGCACCCATCCCATATCCATATAGAGAGAGGGGATGGGGGTTGGGTAAGGTTGGGACGGATCTCTCGTCTAGTCTAGTCGACACGATAGATATATGTCGATGCCCTACTATTCATAGTATATCGATGGGACCTATATCTATATACTATATAGGCCAATGATGCCCCGCCCTTGCCCCAGTTCTCTAGAGTAGGCCGTTTGTGCTCTCTTCTCTAACCTTTTAGAGCCTTGTTACCCATTTTGTAGTTTAGGGAGCTGTTAAAAGTGGAAAGTTGGCTTTCGTTTCATCTCACCGTTTGGACCCTTAACAAAGGAACACTTTTCCTCCTTTGCAAACCTCTAGTGTTTCTACTAGGAAATTTCTTGTAAACTTTAGTTTGTGAAAAACATGTATCTATCTAGTTTTGAAAAGGAGTTTTATAGGCCTTTGATTGTTGTTTGACTGGGTCAAGTTGGACCAATTACGACCGGTGGCTCTGGAAAACTTGTCACCATTTGTAAGCTATTCACAAGTTCGAATTCCGTAAGTTCCTATAAATTATTTGTATATAGGAGTGCACAAAGGAACTTAAACATTATACATTTTCCCATCGGAAGACATTTTTCGAACGTGGTTCCTTAGCCTCCAAGCCAAATATAGACGTTTTCGCAACTATTAGAAAAATGTAAAAATAAGGTTATAGGACCCTAGTCAAGACAATAAATCATCATGAAAACTATTGAAACGTATAAGTAATTGTAAGAAACTCTCTTGTGGCTTGTTGTGTGAAATGTGAATTTTGGAAAAATAGTGTTTCTCTCTCTTCCCTCTCTTTCTCTCTCCTCCCTTAGATAAGAAATGAAATGAATATATGTCTCTAACCCTCTTTTGTTGCGTGTGAATTATTCTGATTATGTAAATGGAAAAATAAAAATGTTAATTATGTTAGATTTAGGTGGATGCCATGCCAACACTTGTGCTGACCATGCGGTGGTTGCAGGTACCGAGACATGAAGAAAGCAAAGTGTACTAGTGAATTCATAACTTGTTATTTAGAAAAATGTAATTGTACAAGTTGTAGCAACAATAATGTTAAATATATTGAAAGGCTTATTATTGAAATTTTGTAATATGTATGAGTCACAAGTGTTTAGGGTTGTTTGGGAAATGTGTATCTAACCATGAGTGTCATTTTGATTCAAAATTATGTATTGTAAAATTTGGATATATATGTTAAATGTAATTGAGTTTGACATCTTATAGTGCCTTTTAGTGTGAAATTGATGACTAAATCTCTAGTGTGTTGTGTTATTTTCCTTGATAACGTAGAAAGAAAATATAAATAAAATAATCAACCCTGGTATAAAACTCTCGCATAACTACCTTCTCATGTGATCCTTCTTAACACGGAAAACTAAAACCATAGGGTGAACCTAAATCATTAAACTCGATGAAAAATTATAGCTTAAGGAAATAAAATCCCAAGTTTGAGGTTATCATCTTATCTTGTATGCTTAGCGACATTGTCATGAACTTGACAGTTAGGAACGACATGGTTAAACTTTGTCTTGGGTATGGGGTTCCCTCCTAGGATTGGTAGTCATGTGTGTAGTAAGGAGAATGTGTTCTCTTAAGGTAGTACTCCATGGGAAACCAACCTTTAACATAATGTAAAACCCTCTTGGCCTAACACATGTGTAGAGTGAAGGATGTTAGGTAGTAAAGATCGCCAACTACTCTTGAAAGTCACCTTTAGATTATAAATGAACTCGACACCCAATTTAGATTATCGTTTGGGATTCTATGGTATAATGTTAAGAGTTAATTGTGGAACTTAACAAAATTTTAATTTATGATTAGTTTGTGAAAGGGTAACCATGAGATGGTATGCTAGGAGAAAAGAAAAATTTAGATCTTTCTTGTAACGTGTTTAAATCATCATGTTGAGAGAAACAAAATCCATGACGTGTAAAATTTAATGTGAACCTTAATATTTAAACAAAGAGTTACTCCCTCTTGTTCTCCCACTTGTCCCATTGTGAAATGAATGTATGATGTGAAACCAGGTAATCATGTTCTTGAGGCAATTCCCTAGGATGAGAGCCAATAGTCTCATGAGCATGCAAATGTTCCTTATTAACAAATGGGTTACACAACTAATTTCAAAACACTATTTAAATCAAGTTAAGTGAAATTATTTTAAGATGAATGTAAATGATTCGAGTGGATCCTATGTTTTATTTACCTAAACATGAGAATATTGAGTGTGAATCCCCTTTAACCCCTCTCAAACAAGAGTGTCAACTTGACAAGAAGTATCAAATTTACCTAGAGTTACATGATGATTGTTGGAGATAAGGGTGTTCAATCACTCTAGTTGTGACCTTAGTAAGGTGTGTAAAATTTATAATTGAATGCCTCCTTGTAACATGCATCTAATACTTAATTTCCAGGAATCCAAACTTGGTTGAGTTTGTGAAATCATACCCATTAGGATCTTAGTGATTAAGTGAAGGACATCAAAGATTGTAAATATTGCTTTAGAAGGATTTTGAACAAGTAAAATTTTATAACTTTTGTATTTGAATCCCTTTCCGGGCTCTTAGATAAATGTGTCCCTTAGCATGTAGTAGTGGGTTACCATGTGCTTCTCGTATGGTGTAATATTTCCCTATCCATGAATGCTTTTGAAGTTAATAGATCGTGGAGCCTCTCTTAAGGGTATTGGTGAAAGAAACGCCGATGCAATTTACTAAATGATTTAAATAATTCCTTGGAAGAAATTTGAGAAGCATATAGTTGTTGGGTTATCATATATTAGGCATTTAATACTTGAGTGTTTAAGAGTGATGAAATGAGTTGTTTTGTGCAAGGTCATCACTCCTTGTAGTCATGAATCCTAAGTGTAAATTATTTATCATTTGAATTACAATTGTTCTAAAACAATGCTTAAAGTGAGACCAAAGTGCAATGCAAGTGTAAAGAGTATAAGAGTAAATGATATTTTGGGTTAGGAATAATGTCATACTTGAAGTCCTTATAACTCAACTAGACATTTTCATGTTGTTAAAAATAAATATGAATTTCTCTTGGTGAGATCAAACTTTCGATATATATATAACAAAAGATATATATATATATAAATTGAAATAAAATTTCTTGTTGTGAAAATGTTGAATGGATTCAACCAATTTATTGAACTATAACAACTATAATAGGAAAATAGAACATCGAGACACGATGAGAGAATGTTTGTGGGAAGAGATATTTTGAATCTAAATCTCCCTTAAATATTAAGATTTCTTCCTTGAATTCACGTTAGTTTTCCTTGTGTAACAAAGGTAAAATTTAAACATCGAATAAACATTTGAGAAGCAGAACCAAGCAGAACCTTAACATAAGAACAAGAGAATTAGGAATTTTATATGCATTTTGAAATATGACAAATAATTATTTAAGTTATGGAGATTATGTAAGGGATAAAGAGCCAAATTAAGTTTTCGTATTGTAAGTTGAATGTTAAATGAATTTAAGAATATGTAGGTGGAAAAGGAGAATTTATCCTTGCATGAAAAATGCTCTTGGAATTTTAATCGTAACTAAGATGTAACCATGGTAATGCTGTGTTGTGGATTTGCCAATCCTTGGGCCCCTTTTTGTGGTTGGGTCATTACTAGTATTCGTTCATTAGGGAAAGTGTGGCATCAACATGTATATGGTGTTATCATGTTGTCTATGTGGGTTAATGTTTTGTGTAAGTGTCTTATGTGATGTTAATTTTATCTATTAGAGCCCATGTTGTGTTGTGTAGTGAGCATTTAAAGTAAAAAAAAATTATTCAGATAATTTTACTGTTGTATTTGTGTGTCAAATTGTGTGTGTTACATTGCACAATGAACAAAGGTAAGTTTAATTAGGTTTAGGTTCTGTACCCATATAATGAAAAATCAAATAAATGAAAAATCAACAAATAACCAAGATGCATCAAGTTGTTATCCTTACCATAATCAATATCGGTTGACTTAAGACTCGAGAACAATGGCCTACCCACAAAAACACAACTATCTTAAACAAGGAAAGGAACGAGGAAATGCAGTAAGTCATTAGGTGAAATCAAAAGTGACATATGTATTCTACTTATCACAAGATGAGTATATATAGTTGTTGTATGAAGAATTTACCACATTTTCCGGACAATGCAACCAACATGTCGCTTTCGGTGATTGTATTTCCTTCCATTGCAACAACAATAGGCAACGGATCAAATAAAGAGTAGAATGGTAGAGAACGAGATCATTCATGTAATCAAATCATAAAAGGCATCCAATGGAACATAGAGGACATCAATAAAGATCCAAAGCAATAGTGGAATGACATCTAAGCCAATTACGACTCACCCAACTTTGCAGAATCAAGAATAACACATCCTCAGATTATGGGTTCAAATTGTCATGTGGAGCATGCATGTAAGTAATATGGGAAAATGCAAAAAAATCTCAGCGAGGAAAGATCGTGTCTCGTGAATAGGAAAAGCTAGCAAATAAAATTGGTGTCGCTTATCAAAATAAAAATCTTAACAAATGTTTTAATTTAAACGGGCTTGAAGAGTGCATGTGGAACAAAGTAGCAATGCAATGTTGGATGCAACACTTATACATAGTTTAATCATTAGTGAGAGGCTTGCGGGGAAAATAAATAATAGAAGAAACAATGACCATGTGAACTTAATTAAAAAGTTATGTTTTCAATGTCGTTTGTAGAAAATGAATGAAGCGTACGAATAGTATTTACCTCAACAAGTGCAAGCCAATTTGGGATTTTTGAAGAACATTAACTCCAATCCGAATTGCAGTCTCCCAAATGAACTCAATGATTTGTTTAGCTATTTATGCCAGGACAAAACCAAGGTTGCAATACGAGATACATAGATAAATATGAAGTTCAAATGAACTTATGGTTTTTAGGAAATTAGTTCAACATTCAAAATTTCTTCACCGAGAAGGGCTTGGATGCAATGGTCGATCTTTGTAAAAGAAGTTGGAGGCATCAATATCTAACAAGATTAAACCAAAAATTACATGGCCATGCCATGTTATGTGTTGCATCGAAGGTGCAAGGATGCATGCTCAACAAAGAATGTTTAATTTTAACAACTTGAAAAGGAAAATGAATAACAACGAGTGTATTGTAACCCCAAGAATAACAAAGACTAGAATTAAATATCTTACATGAGCAAGAAAATACTTATGCTCTATACTAAATCCTTGGGAAACATCTATATGCATTCAAGAAATGTTCAAAACATGCTAGACCTTTGAAGATATGGTGATTGTGAAGGTAATTTTGTTGGCAACATTGCCAACTCCTTTTCAAATAGTAAATGCAATACAAACTGATCTTGAAAAAGGTGCAATTCCGTATAAAATTATTGATGCCAACACAACCAACAAAAGTTTAATTGCAAGAGGTTGTCAAGGAACATTAAAGAAGATAGTCACAATAGAAGAAGTGCAGGGGCCATATAGAACATACCAAATTTGAACCAAGGAAAAATCACAGGAACGCAGAAGGTAGCTAACTCAAAGTAATAGTATTACTTAACAATAAAGTACACAAGTTTAAATGTGTTAGAAAATGAAACTATACAGTTGTTTCATGTGTTTATAACACGTGGTAACATTTCACAACGAACCATAAATCACATTTGATATTCATGCTAAAAATTCAACTAATAGTTTCGCAGTCCGAACAAAAAAATAGACATGGAGATGAACGCGGTCATTTTTTTGTAAACAAGGCATGCAAAACAACAATGAAGAAAGTATGTTCAATTTTTTTGGGAACAAGATATATATTTTTTACTTGTTTTTAAGATGTAAAACCAAAAAGACCAAAAACAACTGAGGCATGGTAAGAGAATTACATACACGCTACTCTCGGTAGGATGCACTCATTCTTCGGAAGCTTTAAAACTTCTTGACATTGTCCGCTTTCTCAAAGAACAAAAACATTATAAGTAGTATTATCATCCATTTCATCGTCGAAGGATCTTCCTCTTCCGATTCCCATGGCTCATATTTCTTACGGATGATGTTTGCAATGTACGATTTGAGAGGAATATCAAGCCCGTTACATTTATCCCACAACCAAAAGGAAAGTCTCTAACTCTGAAGGTCATTGAGAAGGAATGCGTTTTCGATGGCATCAAGAATGTCGGAAAGAATCCAAATTTATTTCCACCGGAGGTCGAGAAGATTACCGAGGAAGGCTGTTTGGATGGCTACGGACCTCTTTTTGTTTCTTATTCCCTTTTCGGCCTCGTCATCTGCATCGTGCGAGGAAGAAAGAGTCATTTTGTTGTTTGTACAAGGAAATGGAAAGATGATAATGATCAAAGAAACAACAAATTGCAACGACACGAGAGCACTAAGAAAATTCACGCACCAAAGAGTAGGGTGGTTGGATAGAGAAATCAAGCGGGGTTACAAGAAGACGAAGTGCATCAACATCGAGAGGATGATGTGGAGATAAAGTGTAGGAAGATTTCTCCTTGTTTCCTCTTATAGACATATGATCCAATTGTAATTTTTTCATAATGATCAAACTTAAAAGTGGGGGATATGCATAAGTCCTTTAAGGAACAAACTCTAGATATTGCCGTGAATGTAAAGTCCGCATCTTTGTGTCGCCAATAATTAAATTGTTTCTTTTGGCAAGGTAAGCCCTTGTGATTTGTGTATAGTAAGCGCCCATGCCATTTTTAATGAGATCGACGGCATGACCTATTGGCTCCCAAAATAGCACCCCTGGGAGAATGAGTAACTAACTTGAGTGGGCTAGATTTGAGAGAGTTATGAATAATGAAAAGTTCTTTTTGTTAATATTCGGGGATTTTTTCAACACTCAACTCAATGACTCAAATCAAGGAGGTGATCAGGAGGAACCTTCACAAAGGGGATGGCTTTACCTTGCTACTGGCTCTTCCTGGACCAAGGTGAGAGGACCTAGTTAGATGATTTGAATAAAGGAAAAGCTTTCATGGCTTGGTTTCCTCTATGGTTGGTGTAATTTAATTTGAAGCAAGTGCAACCAAAAATACAATACTTCTCTCAAAAGAGTTGTCACTTGATTTATTGTAAGCACTTGATAGTCAAATACAAATAAAATAGGCAGATAATGAATAACTTCAAATATTGCATTTGCATAACATTATTGACCAAGGCTTCTTTAAATGATATTGGATCACAAACTTGGTGGGATTTTTAGCAAAGATTACTGGTAATGAACAAATTTTAAGCTCAACTTTGCGTAGAATAAGCATATGTATGGTATGTAGGTATGATATGCTTAGTTGGTATGGAGATAACTGGTTGTTTTAATTGAGATTTGGAGGGGAGGGAAGTTTCTTTTATGACCTTGGTACATTAGTGTTCCCATGGAATGAATCCATCCTTAACTGTGATGCTTGAAAAGAACAATCAATTTAACATAGTCTGTGAAATAACATTTGCATTCATTGATACTCAATGTGCACAAATTCCATCTACAATATTCATAATCCTAACTACAAATCATGGAGTTAGAGCTGAGATAAAACACTTGTTGTATTTGTCTTATACACCCAAAATACCCTTAAGGGATAACAAAAGCTCTTCAAAAGTGATGTTGCCTTTAGGATTTTACAACTAGACTGAACTATTGCAAAATATACACTATTATGCAATAATCTCACACAACACTAAAGAATACAACAACTAAGAAATACCATTGTGTACTTAACAAAGTAAAGCTAATGCAAGATAGTACATAACCAATATTGCCTCATTCATTCATTTAAAACATGAGAAACAGGAAAGTATAGCTTTATCAAAACAGTCATAATCTTATTCATGTAAGTTTTAGTTAGGGGACATAAACAAATGCCTTCAAAACCTACTAATGGATTTACAACACAACCACCTTATCTCTTCCTCAAAGAACTTGACACATACAAATGTTTTACAAGAAAACTAGAAACAGGAACTTAAAACTTGATAAAAAATTCTACAACTATGCCCAATCCGCCTCCTCTAGCAAATGAAAGAATTTTGAGAGAGAGAGAGAGAGAGAGAGAGAGAGAGAGAGAGAGAGAGAGAGAGCATTAAAATCTTGCAAAGGAGCATGAGCTTCCTACAAAAGCATTCATTCATTCTATCTTGCGTGTTTAGAGAAGAAATAGACACCATACTTCATCAATTTGGGTGGTTGACCAACACTGGGATTGCAACTTGAATGTAAAATACATTTTCTACTTTTTCTCCCACTAACTATCATCAATTTCTGAATTTGATGATGCCAAAGTGAAGGGATTGAAGAGACCTTTCCAATGATATAAATTTTGCAATATTTGGAGCAAGGAATCGAAAGCTATGGCCTTTTGAAATTTTGTATGTAGGGAAGCAACAAAATATGACACATGGCGGCCTTTGATTAGCTCGGGATTACCTCTACCAACGTGTGCACTATTTTTCCTTTTTCCATGTGTCAATAGTTGATTGGCTCGTGGGATCAAGATTTTCTTCTTTTCTTTCCTTTCGGGCAGGTCTATTCCTTAATGAAATACGAGCCAATATGAAACTACCACGCTTCTTAGCAAATGTAAGACTATCCTTTGCTTTGACTAACAAAATGAAATTTTAGTCAATGAGTAGGCTCCACACTCCTCACAAATGTCAGGTCGTGTCGGACCTGTCAAGAAAATTAATAGACCTTTGTGAAACATGAGCCAATAGGGAATCTCCACGCTACTTCTCATGTCAATTTGCTTTTTTGATAGCCCCTTCCAATTGCTATGAAATATGAGCTAATAGAAAAGTTCCATGTATCCACACATTCGCCTTTCATTGGTTGTGCCTTCGTCGTGTAACTTTAAACTTGAGTGGACTTAGAAACTTTTTAGCTTCATAAAAAATTTCCACGTATCCTCTTTTTATTGGTAAAGGGGCCGGGTGGACCCTAAACATTATCCTCTCTAGCCCATTCTGGGGCTTGAAGTCGAATGAGCCCATCGCGTTAGGAATTATTGGAATGATGACACATGTCCACCGCCAACCATTGATTTCGTGTTATGTGTCATTTCCTTCACACACCGTGTGTCCATTGACCTCACCGACTTTTTCATTGATATTGATGACTAAATGCACATCGTCTATTGGCCTTTTAAAAGTAACACACCAATGCTTTTAAATTTAGCATCGTGCAGGTTTTGTAGATTTATAAGTTTCTCGAAGATTTTTGGAATCCATGGAATGCTAGTCTTTTTGAAAATCCAAAAAAAAAACCAGTGCCAAGGTTTTTGTTCTTTGATTAACTAGCTCATTAAACCAGCAGTTCCCTAAATCTTTTTGAATCCTTCCTTTTATCTTGCTAAGGCATGAAGTCTAGTACAAATTGATACTTCTCCTTGACTCGGACTAATATTTAAAGCACATGGAGCAATAAGAAACACACATAAATAGTTAAATATATAGGAAGTATACAAAGAATACTAGCTCAATCCAAGGAATTGGATTTAGCACCAAAAATGGCTCCTTCTCGGGGATGGGCACCACTATGGGTGCCACAAGAACAAAGACCATATGCCTAATCCATTGGGTAAGGATTCATAGGGAAAACACACTAGGCTTTCAAAATAGACACAAAACAAGATGGAGGAAAACAAATAACACAAGAAACCTAATCACCTGTAGACCGAGAGAAAAAAAAGGGAAACAACAACACAAAAAACAAAAACACAACAAACTTGAAAATTGTACAATGATCATACTTGATCATTTGGATAAGACCATGTCAGGAAATCTTGGTAATTCTTCAACAATTGGGCATAAGATGGTTTTCCTTTTTGCTCATGCTACATCCTAACCAAACCTTTCTGGGATTTTGAGAAGCTCCCAAGTTGCATTCTTCAACATCTCTGGGCACATAGATAGACTTTCTCATGAGCATGTCTACACTATCAAAATTTGACTCTAGGCTAACCAATATTTTAGGGATAATACTTATGTTTAACTCGTATTATATCTTCCCCAAATATGGTTTCTTTTTCATCACATAAGACAATCATAGGCTCAAGATAAATGAATTGATCAATTAATTCATATTCACACTCTAGAAATCTCTAGCTTTGAGCTTAATCTTTAGAAACCTACCAATGTTGAATGCTAGCAAGGACTAATCGTATGGATAGTATCTCTACTTCATAGTTGCAATATGGAGACAACTTAATTTTCATATTGATTTAGAGAAGTTAGAACCACTCCAGCTCCATTTCTAACATTAAAACATGCTTCATCAAAATTTAGGGTCCAAGGGCATTAATATCTTCAAGGTGTGCATTAGGAAGTTCAAATGTTTGAGCCATATCCATATCAACATTAACTACAGGAGGAAGAGAGACTACTTGATTGATGCAAGACCAAAAATTCTTCTATAGTTTTGGCATTTAGAAGATCAATAGAAGTAGCTCCTTGTGGTGAATCATTTGGGATCTCCATCATACATGCATCACTAAAATCAAGTTCCTCATTAATATCACTATCTTTAACAAGTTGCTCACAAGAGGGGTGTGGTAACAAACATTTATCACACCACTCAATGATATGTTATTCTTCTTTTGTTGACACTATTATTATCAATGGATTTGGGGATGTCTTATTGCCATATTGCAAATTAAAAACATTCTTCATTTCTACCCAAGAGTCAATTGATTTTTAGGAAGCAAGTTATACCATTCTCGACATCTTCTTCTAATGTATGTATGAATAAATTAACATGAACATCTTGTAACGCCCACATTTTACACACACAAATACAACACACATAATAACACGGGATATTTTTTTCTTTAATTACACGATACATAACACCACATAGGATCACTTAGGATAATATATAACACATGAGACATTTGTGTAACCATGGACCCACATATATAACATGAAACACATGATGCACATCAAAGCCACATTTCCCAAAATGAAAAAGTACAACAATGACCCACTACAATATACACTTATTCACAAACATTTCCCACAACACAACATCTTTCATGGTGAAACATTTATTACAATCCTATTTTTATTAGTTGAATATATTTTCTGAAGAACACATAACATGGGACCCTTCTCTCCTTTACAACTAGGATGAATGTTTTTGCTTAACATTTCACCTATAGTGGTTCCTTTAGAATTTGCTCATTTCTCTTGTGGAGATAACTTTATATAACATGATTGTGATTAAGAGCGTATATACACACATGCGTCTTCTAATATTTGACTTAAGGATTTGTTTGAGAGAGCCGTGTTTACTTGGTTTGAAAAATACTCTTGTTAGAAGGAGGAAAATTCCATTGGAAGAAAAAGGAAGTTTACTAGATCAATAGAAAACCTATCCCAAGTTCATTTCATAACATTGTTTAATATTAACAATACACTATTTTAATCTTCAAGTTATTACCACCAACTATGTAGGTTAACTAATTAAGTTGTATCATTCTTGATTCACAATCTGTTGCTCCAATTAGGAATTCATATTTTCACAATCATATTGTGCATGGAAGGGTACATGTACATCTGTGTTCCCATTATAGAGATTTTTCTTTAAATTAAAGTGATGAATTTTACATTTAAAACTACTTATGTGTTATCATCTTAAGGATTTATTCCTAATAACATTAAGTTAATTACATATTTCGACCATAAATTCTACTTCTGAGCGATCATAGGTTTGATATATTCCTATCTACGTGAAGGGTTCTACTAACTTTTACAAGTCCAACTATAGTGCAATTCCTTAACTCACAAGACCTTGGCTACAAATGATGCTATCCCATTCTCAAGACTACATTTTATTATTTCATTATCATCGTTCTTTAATCTACATTTATGCAAACAAAACATGTGATCATGCATCATATTTGGTTTTTCAATTTATTAGGTTCTTGTATTATTTGTGGAGATCTACTTTATTACATTCATGTGATGATCACATTTTACATTTTAGTTGGTTTTGACATCGTTCAATGGCGTACCATATTTTGTAGTGGCCATTCCTTAGTTTTTTCTTATTTACCCTTTCACTAACTAAATTTACATGGTTACTTTGGTCATGTAATAACATCATCTTAGAACATATGTAATTCCTATGACACATATGTAACACTTAGGATTTATATCTCACAAGAGATCTATCGTAGGTACAACCACCAACTATTTAACACTTATGTAACACTTAGACATTACAAAAGCCTCCTAAGGACCTATTTAAATTGTTGGGTAAATACACAAGTAATTTGACACGTAGTCTCCACTCACATAATTTAGATCTCACAAGAGATCAATCATAGGTACAACCACCAACTATCTTGCAAGGATTTGGCCACCCACTAGGGTACCAAGGGAAATTACACACAAGAGGGTTAAACTTATTCATGATATGGTCATACCTACAACACCTAGACATGATCACCTCACTCATTGGCCAATATGATAGGTTTCACAACGTAAAATCACCACCTCTTAAAATATTAAGGTAAAAGGTCCTTAATAAAATGCCTTAGGTGCAAAACAAGAAGATGATTAATGAGGTTAGAGTATTTTATTAACATGATCAATGTTTTATACCCCTGGAAAAAGACTCAAATGGGAAAAGGAATTACAATGGGCTTTATAACTTTTTTAAAAATTTTGCATTAGTTTTGATGAGAGGAGATTCTACCTAGCATTGTGTTTGCACTTAATTCACCATATGTGGATTAATGTGTAATTATAATAAAGTAATTATTTAATTACTTTAGTTACTTTTAGTTGTTAGTGTGTTGTTATCATCCCTTAGATTGTGGAGGATGTTCTTTAGTTAGAATATTGTTCTCTGGATGATTTCTGTAGAAGCTTTTTTTAGGGCAATATGCTATTTCGCATATTTGCTTTGTTTAGGAGATTTGTTCCATGTATTGTGGAAGAGATAGAAGTTGTCCAATATCTATAAATATAGCAGCTCTCTCTTTTGGTTGTAATGCTTCATTTTATATTAATAAAATCACAGCAAGCTCCGCCTTGTTTTTGCAATTTAATCTGGTTTACAGATTTCATTTGGTACCAGAGCAGGTGAGTTAAGGCTGTAGATAATTGCTGAGGAAGTGTTAGAAGATTTGAGGAAGGAGGACTAGAAGCTGAGCCAGGAGGAGCCATAGATGCCCCCAGCCTCTTCACAGCCCCTGCCCCTCTCCACACACCTCGGCAATAGTAGAAGCAACAAGAATATAAAAAAAAAACACCTCCAAGAGGGCAACAAAGTGCCAGAGCACCTGGATGCACCTCCCAACTCCATTATTGTTTTCAGTGAAATTACAATATATAGGAATTGTTTTTTTTGTCAATTTCTTTTAATATGAAAGTAGATTGATGTTAGTGTGATTTAATTGCAAATGGACCCCCAAATATTATTTTTGGAGGCACCAATTCGGTTTGTGTTATTTCATTGATAAAAAAAAGAGAAACATCCACCACCGATCTGATTCGCAACCCGTATGCAAATAGTATTTGCATATATATCGTGAATTCACCTTGATCAGACTCACTGCGGATTTACTGTGACAACTTCACACCTGCAAAAGAAAAAAAAATGAGCTGGATATCGATCTCTGAGAGGCTGGCGCCTTCAATCTAAAAAAGCAAGCTAGAATTGCAATTCCATAATGACCTTCAAATCTAAGCAAAGAGAGCCTTTAAGAGTAAAAGAGAGCTTTTAAGGTGAAAGGGCGGCGAAGGAAACAAGGTCGGGCTGGAGGAAACAAAGATGCACGCATGCAAGTAAGACTAAATCCGCATTTTTTGCGTTAAAAATCATTTTTAAAAAAATTCCTTTTTTGGACGATGCGAAAAAAATCAAGAATAAAAAAATTCCATTTTTGGAAAGGGGCCCGAAAAATAATTTTAAAATGGTCATAACTTTCAACTGGTACCTCGGATTGAGGTGCCATTTTTTTTTTAAAGTGTGTGTTTTTTCGAGCTCTACGCTTTGGTCCAGTCAAAGAGGCCAAAGAGCCCAAAACTAAATTTGTAAGGGAAAAGAGGCCAAAGTGCCCAAAAATTTAAAAAAATTGTGAAAATATTAATTTTTCGTAAACAAGAAGGGGGGTGCAATTTTCTTTTTCTATTTACAAGATGTTTGTAAAAATGGCCGATAGTGCTGAAAAATCATTGTAAAAGGCCAAAAAGGAGCCCACACTCAATAAAAATCAATTTTGGGGGGGTGTGTACTGATTTGAGGGGGGGATTTGTTTCGTGTTTGATTCTCTATCTCTTTTCTTTCGTGCACAAATGGCTAACAATGCGCCCAAATTCTTTTTGCCCGATTCACAACTCCTACGAGGAGATAATTATGCTGCATGGAAAATGAAAATTAAAACTCAACTTGAATTTGAGGACATAATTGGTGTAGTTGATGGCTCGATAACAAGACCAGAAAATGATATTGCTCAACAACGTGTGTTTGATCGTGCTAATCAAAAGGCAAAACTTATAATTCTATTTGGTGTAACTGATGATGTACAACCTCATATTCATCAAGCGACAATAGCAAAAGAAGCATGGGATAAACTAGCAATTGTATATGAAGCTAAGAACAAAAATGCTATTTTGCAATTACAAACACAACTCCATTGTCTCAAAATGAATTCTAATGAGTCTATTGAAGGTTTTCTAAAGCGTGTTGCTATATTGAGATCATCTCTCCAAGCTTTGGAAGTAGAGGTCACTAATGAATCTCTTGTCCCTATTGTATTGAGAGCTTTACCAGCCTCATACAAAATATTTGTCACAACTCTCAACATTATGGGTCCAACTACAAGTTTTGAAGAGTTAGTGAACATGTTACAACAGGAAGAGTCCATGAACAAACCTGTAGAAGATGAGGAACAAGCCCTCTCTTCATTCCATAAGGGAAAGAAACAGATTCATACAACTGGTAAGCAACACAAGCAACATTCTCAACAGAATAATCAAGGGAACACTCAGCAAAAGCAGTGTCAGATTTGTGGTAAAAGGACATGACTTAAAAGATTGTTGGTATAACACATTTCAGAAGGGTTCATCTAGTGGAAAGAAGCCAAATTTTCAACAATCTAGTCAAGGTTATCAAAACAAACAACAAGGACAAAGGAAAAGTAACTGGAAAAAGAAAACACCGCAACACGACAACATTGCTGAAGAAGAAGATAACTCACCAGATGAGGACTTCCTATTTGCTGCACAATCAACTCAAGAAATCAATTCACCACAGGCAATTTGGTATGTTGACTCAGGAGCAACAAGACATATGACCGGGAGAAATGATTGGTTCTTAGAGTTAAAGAATACACCTAACAAAGACTCTGTTTTCATTGGGTGATGATTCATCGTACAAAGTACAAGGAATTGGAAACATCTCCTTACCTCTTGGATCAAGAAAGTGCACAATAAGAGATGTTCTATATGTTCCTGGATTGACAAAGAATCTACTTTCAGTAAGTCAGCTTTTGGAGCACAACTTAAAAGTGGATTTTGATTGTACAGATGGAAAGAAGATGTGTTTAATCAAAGATAAGTCTAAAAACTCCAACATTGTTGCACGAGCTTCTGGTGTAGGTCGTATGTTTCAGTTGGATTTTGTTCAAACCAAAAATCAGGCCCTTAGTAGCTAAGGATACATCATCGCACAATTGTGGCATCAAGATTTGGCCATGTAAGTTTTGGCTATCATTCAAACACTTCAAAAAAATAATATGGTAAGAGGACTCGCCAAATTTCAAGAAAAATATAGACAAGTGCACAAATTGTTTGGCAGAAAACAACATAGAGCTTCTTTTTAAAAGTAGTACATTCAGGGCCCGTGGTAAACTTGATCTGGTGCATACCGATCTATGCGGACCTATGAGACCTAGTCATTCAGGGTTTCAATATTTTATGCTCTTTGTTGATGATTACTCACAAAAAATGTGGGTATACTGCATTCACACCAAAGACCAAGCCTTTGAAACTTTCAAGAAATTCAAAGTAGCTTGTGAAAATGCAACTGGTAAGAAAATAAAAACACTCCGCTCAGATCGAGGGGGTGAATACACCAAGAATGAGTTCAAAGCTTTTTGGAAACACATGGAATTCATCAAGAAAAATGGCACCTCCATATACACCACAACAAAATGGTGTAGTTGAGAGAAGAAATAGAACTATAATGGATATGGTAAGGTGTATGATCGATGATTCAAGCTTGAGTAAAACATATTGGGCAGAAGCAATAAAAATAGCAGTTTATCTGCTGAATAGAGTTCCCACTTCCGCACTTGATGGAATAACACCACAGGAAGCTTGGTCAGGGAACAAACCATCTATAAAACACCTTAGAGTTTTTGGATGCAAGGCAAGTATGCACATTCCTAAGAAAAAGAGAACTAAACTTGATATGAAATCAGAACAACTTATATTCTTGGGATACAAAGTGATGAAGCCTTGGGATACAAGTTAATGGATCCAAAAACAAGAAAATTTTTCACAAGTAGAGATGTTGAGTTTTTTGAAAATAAAGAAGCAAATGCTCCTTCCATAAACTCACAAAACAATCCTACTAAGAAAATAGAAGATGTTCTTGATGAAGATAATGATGATGAGGATAATTCAACTCCTCCATCTACAGGAACAACTAAACGTATGCCTAAGTGGTATACTAATCTAATTCGAGATGCTAAGTTGGATAGTGATCCTAACACATCCACTTCAGGACCTAGAACTCGTAGTATGACTCAAAATGAGGTAAACTTAGCCTTAATGAGTACAGTAATTGAATCAAGTGAGCCCACTATAGTTCAAGATGCCCAGCAGTCAAAACCTTGGTCAGATGCTATGAATTCAAAATTCAACTCTTTGATTAAGAATAATACATGGCAACTTACAGATCTTCCACCAGGGAAGAAGGCAATAGGTTGCAAATGGATATTTAAAACAAAGTACAAATCAAATGGAAGCATTGATAAATACAAGGCAAGATTGGTAGCTAAGGGTTATGCACAAAAAGAAGGCATTGATTATGAAGAAACATTCGCACCAACAGCTAAGATCAAAACAATCAGGATGATATTTGCTCTAGCTGCACAATTTGGTTGGAAAGTTCATCAAATGGATGTAAAAAGTGCATTTCTCAATGGGGATTTATAGAAGAAGTCTACATGACTCAACCCGAAGGTTTTGTCATACTGTAAAGAAGGAAAGGTATGTAGACTCATAAAGTCACCGTACGGTCTCAAACAGCTCCTGTGGCATGGTACATAAAGATTGATGAGCATCTCATCAAACATGGATTCAAAAGAAGTCCATATGATCCTAATCTCTATCTCAAAAATCAAGGGGGGGAGATAGTGATCATAGTAGTATATGTCGATGATCTAGTCATCACTGGAAGTTCGGTGAAGATGATTGAAACAACTAAGGAAGATCTAAATCGATCATTCGACATGACAGATCTCGGGCTTCTTCATTATTGTCTTGGACTTGAAGTATGGCAAAAGGAAAATCACATCTTTGTTACTCAACTAAAATATGCCAAGACAATGCTCGAGAAATTCATAATGATGGATAGTATACCAATGGCTACACCTATGGAGACAAGGCTTCAATTGTCTCGCACAGATCCATCAGAACAAGTAAATGTTACTCTTTATCGACAGTTGATTGGGAGTCTCATTTACTTAACTTATTCTAGGCCAGATATCAGCTATGCAGTTAGTTATCTTTCTCGATTTATGCAAGAACCAAGGGTTTGTCACTGGAAAGCAACAAAGAGGGTACTGAGATACATCAGAGGAACCATGGACTTTGGCCTAGAATACAAGAAGAATGATAACTTCTTCTTGACAGGATATACAGATTCAGATCATGCAGGAACGTTGATGATAGGAAGTCCACTTCAGGATTTGTGTTCTTTTTGGGATCTGGACCTATTTCATGGGGGAGCAAGAAACAAAATTGTGTTTCAAGGTCTTCCACAGAAGTAGAATATCGCGCAGCAGGAGGAGCTGTCTGTGAAGTGATTTGGCTCAGAAGGATACTTGAAGGATTGGGAATTCCACAGGATCATCCAACAATCCTACATGTAGACAATGAAGGAGTAATAAAACTTGTTCGGAATCCAGTTTTTCATGAACGCACCAAACACATTGAGGTGCAGGTACATTTCATTCGTGAACAAGTTCAGAACAACAACATTCAGCTTCAACATTGCCCGATAGAACATCAACATGCAGATATCTTCACAAAATCTCTTGCACGTCCTAAATTTGAGGCATTCAGAGTATTTCTCTCCTGTTCACTTCAGAATATGATGAATTAAGGGGGGGAATGTTAGAAATAATCTAACACTTAATTCACCATATGTGGATTAATGTGTAATTATAATAAAGTAATTATTTAATTACTTTAGTTAGCTTAGTTGTTAGTGTGTTGTTATCATCCCTTAGATTGTGGAGGATGTTCTTTAGTTAGAATATTGTTCTCGGATGATTTCTTGTAGAAGCTTTTTAGGGGCAATATGCTATTTCTGCATATTTGCTTTGTTTAGGAGATTTGTTCCATGTATTGTGGAAGAGATAGAAGTTATCCAATATCTATAAATATTGCAGCTCTCTCTTTGGTTGTTTTTATATTAATAAAAGGCTCCATTGGATTAGAAATTTGACTTGCAAGGATGCCAAATAAATTCAAATGACTTGGCTAAGTAACCCCATGGTGTCCCACATTACCAGAGGTTATGCTTTAGGAGTTTTGGGTTTTCGGTATACTTGGGTGTGCCGCTCTATGCGCATGACTTCCAAGATCGAGTTTTCTTCTTCTTTTTAATTTTTTTTTGTTGATGTTTTGAGAGTTCATGTCAAGGAAATATTTTTTCATTTGTTGGAATTATGCTCCCTATCATTCAACATTTAATTTTGAAAAATATGGAAATGATGAAGCGAAATTTAATGCAAGTGAAAAGGAAAAACCATACCTTTTTCATGAAACTCGTGATTCCCGCATTTGACGAGACCACACCAACTTCAAGAATTCTAGTAATAGTTTATGGATTACTCATGCTCCCTTGCTTTACACCCGAGAAAATAACACATTTCCATGAGACTACTTTTTTCATATCTTTAATCGATCCAAATTCTTAGTGTGTGCTTTCTTCTCATATTCAATAGCAGTTCTAGACCATTGTAATTTCTGATGTATACTTTCTATCTCTGTCCTTTCCTTTTATTTGAAGTTTTTAAAGTAAGATATTTGTTCATATCCCGCAGACCATGCATTCCATGAGAGTGCCTCTCTCTCAGACGCCTTTTACACAAATACACCATGAAAAATAACAACATTTATTCCATGCATTTTGGTAAACATTTGCATGCCTTGAGCATGGTTCCTCTTTAGCTTGTGGGTGACCCAAACCTGTCCCAAGGCTATTCAACAACCATTTAGTATGGATCCTACAATCCATACATTTCTGGAATGTATTTTTTTGAGCATTCTATCAAACAACTCACGTGCCATGTGTATGCTCCCACAATCTCCATAACTGCTAACTAAACACTTGTAACCACATGCCTTGGAGGATAGAGAAAGAATAAGCAACTAGTTTCATATAGAGGAAGAGTGATACAGAAAATTTGCAAAGCCATGAGTGGAATAGTAGGTTAAGGGAAATTTTGATGTCTTAATCCAATCAATCTGGAGTAAATTAAGAAGTGGAGGTTGAAACTTGCCTTCTTCCTTTAATAAAAAATTGTAAAGGAAAATCAATCCCGCCACTTGTGCTTTGGAAAACAATGAATCTTTAAAGGAAAATCATCCTTCCACTCATCAAGTTGCCTTCTCAGAAAATATAACAACAAAAATGGGTTTAATTAAAATTGGGAAATGGCCCAAACCCTTCGCTCAATTCTAGCAAAGATGCAAGGCTGCCCGAGATTAACCATGGTGGAATCGATCCAATGGTCCATTGAATCAAAAAAAAAAACATGGAAGGAAACGTTGTAATTTGCATGTTTAATGGTTGCTTGTTCATGGAGAAAAATGTTCAAGCATGAACGAACATAAGAGGGTCTCTCGTGGAGGAAGAAATCAAGAAAGAAGTTTGGGGTGGTAGAAAATATGGTATGGGAAAGAAGACATGGTTTGAGACTTATTGCAAATCAAAATTGAATCCCTAATGCTTATCCACAATGAACGGGCCATTACTTAGTCATGTCATATCTGAATACATCTAGGAAAAATGAGTCATGGATATCCTATTTGCTAGATGCACTGCTCAAAATATGACCCGAGGCTCCCATTTGGCACAAATTGGGGTACATGGTCAATCAAAGGATAAGGTGTTTGGATCCCAAAACTACCTTACTTTATGCATTGATATCCACCCTCACCCTGTCCAATGCTCCCATCTTGGCACAAGCTGTTAGTGCATTGGAACAAGAAAGATTTGTTGGAACATGTTTTTGAAAAGGTGAAATAGAGTGAATGTTGCGTGAGGATGCATTTTTCTATTACGCCAATGTGGAGATAAGAGGGGAATTACACATCTTCATGATCTATTCCATAGTTATCCATATCATCTTGATAAACTATGAGATGTTGATCTCCATTTATAGCATTATTCCTTTGAAATCTAGGCAACATCTCTTTAATTTCATGTGATACTTCATTAGGATAGCCCATCATTCCATGAAGCCTTATCAGTATATAAGTAATATCCAAAAAAGGAACTCTTGGTGGAGACTGTGCCATATTATCTGATGGAGATGTTTCAAGAGAAGGATTGAAATGGTGGGGAATTGGGGAATTTGAAGCTAGAGGAGTATGATCTTAAAAATGGAAATCCTTCAAGGACTCATTTTCACAAAACAATTGATTCTCATGAGTCAACAAAGAAGGGAGATGAATAATACCTTTGTTACTTGTAGAGGCTGAAGGTTCTTAAAATATGAATGTAAATTAGCCCAAGGAATTCATGAATCAAAGTTGTCAGGTGTACTAGAGTAGTCTTCTACCAAAGGTTGATCAATCTCAGTAGTTTGAACAATCTTTTCGTCTGAATTTTGACCACCCATTGGTTTCCAAATCTGATTCCTTCTTGAATGTGTACCTTCTAGTTCTAGAAGTAATCTTTTGGTAGGATCAGACTTGAGTAAAGGTCCTTCTTCCTTCCAGCCTTGCAAAGGAGAGAGTTAATTAGCAAGTTGTAAATTTTTTGAGGTACATGCCAAATTTTCTTTGAAAGATGGAGCCACCACTAAGTCCTTACACCTTAGATGTAATATTAACTCAAAAATATTTTGAAATGATAGCTTTATAAAATGGAAGGCTAAGATTTTCATATATTCATGAATTTTCCCTTATTTTCCCCAACGGAGTCGGGGTTTTATGGAAATCTGTTTACAATTTGGAAGATTATGGACAATAAGTTCAATAGAGGCCCATCAACACACTATGTAATGAAACTAGTATATCCCAAATTTTTCTTTAGGGAGTCACCACTAGAATATCAAATTCTAGAAATAGATGGAACCTTCAAATTCTATCCTTGGCAAAGTGATTCCACTTGGGTGTTGGCTCCCAAAATAGCACCCCGGGAGAATGAGTAGCTAACCTGAGTGGGATGTCTTTGAGAGAGTTATGAACAATGAAAAGTTATTTGTCATTGATAGCTAGGGATTTGTTCAACACTCAACTCAATGACTCAAATCAAGGAGGTGATTAGGAGGAACCTTCACAAAGGGGATGGCTTTATCCTCGCTACTGCCTCTACCACCGGACCAAGGTGAGAGGACCTAGTTGGATGATTTGAATAAAGGAAAATATTTCATGGCTTGGTTTCCTCTATGGTTGGTGTAACTTAATTTGAAGAAAGTGCAGCCACACATACAATACTTATCTCAAAAGAGTTGTCACTTGATTTATTGTAAGCACTTGACAGTCAAATATAGATAAAAATGTAGATAATGAACAACTTCAGATATTGCATTTGCATAAAATTATTGACCAAGGCTGCTTTAAATGATATTAGATCACAAAATTGGTGGGATTTTTGGAAAATCTTCTTGGTAATGAACAAATTTTAAGCTTGCGAGAATAAGAATATGTATGGTATGTAGGTATGATATGCTTAGTTGGTATGGAGATAACTAGTTGTTTTTAATTGAGATTTGAAGGGGGAGGAAGTTGCTTTTATGACCTTGATACATTAGTGTTCCCATGGAATGAATCCATCCTTAACTGTAATGCTTGAAAAGAACAATCAATTTAACATGATCTGTGAAATAACATTTGCATTCATTGATACTCAATGTGTGAAAATTCCATCTACAGTCTTCAAAATCTTGACTAAAAATCATGGAGTTAGAGCTGAGATAAAGCACTTGTTGTATTTGTCTTATACACCCAAAATACCCTTAAGGGATAAAAAAATATCTTCAAAAGTGATGTTGCCTTTAGGATTTTACAACAAGACTGAACTATTGCCAAATATACACTATTCTATAATAATCTCATAGTGACCAGAAGAAAACAAAAACTAAGAAATACCCTTGCATACTTAAAAAAGTAAAGCCAATGCAAGATAGTAACAAAACCAATATTGCCTCATTCATTCTTTTAAAACATGAGAAATGGGAAAGTATAGCTTTCTCAAAATAGTTAGAATATTATTCATGTAAGTTTTGGCTAGGGGACATAAACAAATGCCTTAAAACTTGCTAATGGTTGTACAACGCAACCACCTTAGCTCTTCCTCATAGAACTCAAAACATAAAAATGTTTTACAAGAAAACTAGAAATTGGAACCTAAAACTTGATAAAAAATTATACAACTACCCCTAATCCGCCTCCTCGGCAAATGAAATACTTTTACAATATATAGCAGATGAGAGAGAGAGAGAGAGAAGAAAAATCTGATCTCCTTATACAACCACCAAAAAAGTATTGAAATCCTACAAAGGAGCATGGAATGCCTCCCAAATCATTAATTCCTTATTTCTTAGATGTTCAGAGAAGAAAGATAAACCATACTTCATCAATACGAGTGGTTGACAAACACTTGGACTGGATTTTTAATGCCAAATGTGTTTTCTACTTTTATCCCACCAAATGTCATCAATTTTTGAATCTAATGATGCCAAAGTGAAGGGCTTGAAGAGCATCAAGTACTTATCGGTGGATATGGGTTGAATTTTTCCAATGCGATGGAAAATGGGGTGCGTTTTCCACCACATTGAAAAATGCATGGTGTTTTTCAGCACTTTGAAAAACGTGACCTTGTTCTCCAAAAGGTGCAACCCCCGATGCTTTTCCTTCTTGTTATAAACATTGAATCCACATCAAGTACTTATCAGGTGGATATGGGTTGAATTTTTCCAATGCGATGGAAAATGGGGTGCATTTTCCACCACGTTGAAAAATGCATGGTGTTTTTCAAAGCACTTTGAAAAACACGATCACGTTCTCCAAAAGGTGCAACCCCCGGTGATTTTCCTTCTTGTTGTAAACATTGAATCCACATCAAGTACTTATTAGGTGGATATGGGTTGAATTTTTCCAATGCGATGGAAAATGGGGTGCATTTTCTACCACATTGAAAAATGCACGGTGTTTTTCAGCACTTTGAAAAACCCGACCATGTTCTCCAAAAGGTGCAACCCATGGTGCTCTTCCTCCTTGTTGTAAACATTGAATCCACATCAACTACTTATTAGGTGGATAAGGGTTGAATTTTTCCAATGTGATGGAAAATGGAGTGTGTTTTTGCCACATTGAAAAATGCACGGTGTTTTTCAGCACTTTGAAAAACACAATCACATTCTCCAAAAGGTGCAACCCGCGGTGATTTTCCTCCTTATTGTAAACATTGAATCCACATCAAATAATTATCAGGAGGATAAGGTTGATTTTTTCCAAAGTGATGAGAAATAGGTCGTGTATTTTTGCCACATTGAAAAATGCACGGTGTTTTTCAACACTTTTGAAAAACCGACCCCGTTCTCCAAAAGGCGTAACCCCCAATGTTTTTCCTTCTTGTTGTAAACATTGACTCCACATCAAATACTTATCAGGTGGAGAAGGGTTCAATTTTTCCAAAGTGATGAGAAATAGGGTGTGTTTTCCACCATGTTGAAAAATGCATAGTGTTTTTCAACACTTTGAAAAATGTGATCACATTCTCCAAAAGGTACAACACCCGGTGTTTTCCTTCTTGTTATAAAAATCAACTCCACATCAAGTACTTATCAGGTGGATATGGGTTGAGTTTTTCCAATGCGATGGAAAGTGAGGTGCGTTTTCCACCACGTTGAAAAATGCACGGTGTTTTTCAACACTTTGAAAAACGTGATCATGTTCTCCAAAAGGCGCAACCCCGGTGCTTTTCCTTCTTGTTGTAAACATTGACTCCACATAAAGTACTTGTCAGGTAGAGAAGGGTTGAAGTTTTCCAATGCGATGTAAAATGGGGTGCATTTTCCACCACATTGAAAAACACACGGTGTTTTTCAAGCACTTTGAAAACGTGATCATGTTCTCCAAAAGGTGAAACCCAAAGTGCTTTTCCTCTATTGTAAACATTGAATCCACATCAAGTACTTATCAGGTGGTGAAGGGTTGAATTTTTCCAAAGCGATGGAAAATGGGGTGCATTTTCCACCACGTTGAAAAAACAAGTGTTTTTCAACACTTTGAAAAATGTGACCACGTTCTCCAAAAGGTGCAACCCCGGTGCTTTTCCTTCTTGTTGTAAACATTGAATCCACATCAAGTACTTATCAGGTGGATATGGGTTGAATTTTTCCAATGCGATGGAAAATGGGGTGTGTTTTCCACCATGTTGAAAAATGCACGGTGTTTTTCAACACTTTGAAAAATGTGATCACGTTCTCCAAAAGGTATAACCCCGATGCTTTTCCTTCTTGTTGTAAACATTGATCCACATAAACTACTTATCAGGTGGAGAAGGGTTGAATTTTTCCAATGTGATGGAAAGTGGGGTGTGTTTTCCACCATGTTGAAAAACACATGATGTTTTTCAACACTTTGAAAAATGTGATCCCGTTCTCCAAAAGGCACAACCCCTAGTGCTTTTCCTTCTTGTTGTAAACATTGACTCCACATAAACTACTTGTCAGGTGGAGAAGGGTTGAGTTTTTCCAATGCGATGGAAAGTGGGGTGTGTTTTCCACCACGTTGAAAAACGCATGGTGTTTTTCAACACTTTGAAAAACGTGATCACGTTCTCCAAAAGGTGCAACCCTGGTGCTTTTCCTTCTTATTGTAAACATTGAATCCACATCAACTACTTATCAGGTGGTGAAGGGTTGAATTTTTCCAATGTGATGGAAAATGGGGTGCATTTTCCACCACGTTGAAAAATGCACATGGTGTTTTTCAACACTTTGAAAAATGTGATCACGTTCTCCAAAAGGTGCAACCCCCGGTGCTTTTCCTTCTTGTTGTAAACATTGAATCCACATCAAGTACTTATCAGTGGATATGGGTTGAATTTTTCCAATGTGATGGAAAATGGGGTGTGTTTTCCACCACGTTGAAAAAACATGGTGTTTTTTAGCACTTTGAAAAATGCGATCATGTTCTCCAAAAGGTGCAACCCCGGTGCTTTTCCTTTTGTTGTAAACATTGACTCCACATCAAATACTTATTAGGTGGAGAAGGGTTGAGTTTTTCCAAAGTGATGAGAAAATAGGTCATGTATTCCGCCACGTTGAAAAATGCACGGTGTTTTTTAGCACTTTGAAAAACCCGACCTCGTTCTCCAAAAGGCGCAACCCCGGTGCTTTTCCTTCTTGTTGTAAACATTGAATCCACATCAACTACTTTTTAGGTGGAGAAGGGTTGAATTTTTCCAAAGCGATGGAAAATGGGGTGTGTTTTTCACCACGTTGAAAAAATGCACGGTGTTTTTCAACACTTTGAAAAATGCGATCACGTTCTCTAAAAGGTGCAACCCCGGTGATTTTCCTTCTTGTTGTAAACATTGACTCCACATCAAAGTACTTATCAGGTGGATATGGGTTGAATTTTTCCAATGTGATGGAAAGTGGGGTGCGTTTTCCACCATGTTGAAAAATGCACGGTATTTTTAGCACTTTGAAAAACACGATCACGTTCTCCAAAAGGTGCAACCCCGATGCTTTTCCTTCTTTTTGTAAACATTGACTCCACATAAAATACTTTTTAGGTGGTGAAGGGTTGAATTTTTCCAATGCGATGGAAATGTGGGGTGCATTTTCCACCACGTTGAAAAATGCATGGTGTTTTTCAAACACTTTGAAAACACGACCCCATTCTCCAAAAGGTGTAACCCGCGGTGCTTTTCCTCTTGTTGTAAACATTGAATCCACATCAAATACTTATCAGTGGAGAAGGGTTGAATTTTTCCAATGCGATGGAAAATGGAGTGCATTTTTGCCACGTTGAAAAATGCACGGTGTTTTTAACACTTTGAAAAACCCGATCATGTTCTCCAAAAGGTGCAACCCAGTGCTTTTCCTTCTTGTTATAAACATTGAATCCACATCAAGTACTTATTAGGTGGATATGGGTTGAATTTTTCCAATGCGATGGAAAATGGGGTGTGTTTTCCACCACGTTGAAAAATGCACGGTGTTTTTCAAAGCACTTTGAAAAAAATTGACCCCATTCTCCAAAAGGTGCAACCCCCAGTGCTTTTCCTTCTTGTTATAAACATTGAATCCACATCAAGTACTTATCAGGTGGATATGGGTTGAATTTTTCCAATGCGATGGAAAATGGGGTGCATTTTCCACCACGTTGAAAAAATGCACATGGTTTTTTAGCACTTTGAAAAACGTGATCACGTTCTCCAAAAGGTGAAACCCGCGGTGCTTTTCCTTCTTGTTGTAAACATTGAATCCACATCAAGTACTTATCAGGTGGTGAAGGGTTGAATTTTTCCAATGTGATGAAAAAGTGGGGTGCATTTTCCACCACGTTGAAAAATGCACGGTGTTTTTCAAACACTTTGAAAAACCCGACTCCATTTCTCCAAAAGGCGCAACCCCTTGGTGCTTTTCCTTCTTGTTGTAAACATTGAATCCACATCAAGTACTTATCAGGTGGATATGGGTTGAATTTTTCCAATGTGATGGAAAATGGGGGTGTTTTCCACCACGTTGAAAAATGCATGGTGTTTTTCAACACTTTGAAAAATGTGATCATGTTCTCCAAAAGGTGCAACCCTCGTGCTTTTCCTTCTTGTTGTAAACATTGACTCCACATCAACTACTTGTCAGGTGGAGAAGGGTTGATTTTTCCAAAGTGATGAGAAACATTCATGTATTCCGCCACGTTGAAAAATGCACGGTGTTTTTTAACACTTTGAAAAACCCGACTCCATTCTCCAAAAGGCGCAACCCTGGTGCTTTTCCTTCCTTGTTGTAAACATTGAATCCACATCAACTACTTGTCAGGTGGAGAAGGGTTGAGTTTTTCAAAGCGATGAGAAAAATAATCATGTGATTACGCCATGTTGAAAAATGCATGGTGTTTTTCAACACTTTGAAAAACTCCGACCCGCATTTCTTAAAAGGCGCAACCCCCGTGCTTTTCCTTCTTGTTGTAAACATTGACTCCACATCAACTACTTTCAGGTGGAGAAGGGTTGAATTTTTCAAAGTGATGAGAAACAGGTGTGTATTCCACCATGTTGAAAAACACATGGTGTTTTTCAACACTTTGAAAAACCCGACCCCATTCTCCAAAAGGTGCAACCCCCGGTGCTTTTCTTATTGTTGTAAACATTGACTCCACATCAACTACTTGTTAGGTGGAGAAGGGTTGAGTTTTTCCAATGCGATGGAAAATGGGGTGCATTTTTTCCACGTTGAAAAAACACATGTTTTTCAACACTTTGAAAAAACCCGATCCCATTCTCCAAAAGGCGCAACCCACTGGTGCTTTTCCTTCTTTGTTAAAATTGACTCCACATCAACTACTTGTCAGGTGGAGAAGGGTTGAGTTTTTCCAAAGTGATGAGAAATAAGTTGTGTATTCCGCCACGTTGAAAAATGCATGATGTTTTTCAAGCACTTTGAAAAACCATTTATACATTTATACCAAAACATTTACATCGAATCTGTATAACATTGCAAAAAAACTATGAGAAGATGAGAAGTTACACTTGAACCAATGAAAACAATTTTGTAGTCTTAATGAATGGTAACACACATTTAAACTAAGATCATTCCATTGTAATGTATACGCAGTATGAAAATTACATGCTTCAATGAGAACTTGAAATTCAAATTCTCTATAATATGTACATTAACTAGAAGTAACATTCACAATACTCACACATTTTAAATCTTATTCCAATTTAAATCTTGTTATTAGATTTTAAAACCTTCTAATTTTTTATTATGTTTTGATGGTATAATTATTATTTACTCTTTTAAAAACTAAAATATACATTTAACCAACACCTGTTGATGTCAAAGGTCACATGGAAAGTGTCATTTTATTACAAAGTCATATTTTATGTCAAAGGTCACTTGGACAGTCTTCGGTGTGAGTGACTGGTACTTTTTTCCTCATTCGATGCCTTGGCAGGATGTACATCTTCTTCCATAATTCTTTGTGACCTTCGTGAATTTTAACAATGGAATTAAAACTTGCTACTTGATTTTCGAACACTTTTTGTTGGATTCACACGTTGTCTCCCAATTCTTAATTTCTAATTCCAACTCTTGAACCTCAAGCTCCAACTCCATCTTCTTGAGGAAGCATCTAGTAATTGGTCCAATAATTCCTTATTTATCTTTGACAATTTTAAATATTGCAGTCTAAGTCTTTCACGCTCGATTTTATAAAACTTTGCCTTGTTCATTGCAAGTTTCAGTTCTATTTCCATACGAACTGATGGGGATGACTCATCTTCTTGTCCAGCTTCAACATTTTTTTGCAGGGCTCTCTACAGTCTTTCCAAACACATTAGTACTGGGACTATAGAATTTTGCATAGTCTTTTCGGTTCCGCACTGGTGATGCCTTGCGCTTTCCAACCTTCTTTTGTCTTGTCATCTAATTAAACATGTATTTAAACAACCAATTAATATTTGTTAACATTCAAACGTAATTGTAACCATATACCATACACGGAAGCGAACCCAACAAAGTAACCATATACCATTTACCGTAATCCACATTCATAGTCACATTAATACATTAACCATATACACAGTGACAACATCATTATTTATACAATAAATGGAATGTCACATAACAAGAATAAAAACCATCTAATGTGCTATAAACAAGAACCACAAACCATATTCAATTTAACAAGAATGTAATACTAAATCGTAAACGTCAAACACATTAAAGTAACAACCTCATCACACATATATACAATTGTCTTCTAATCACACTTGTCTTCTAATTACACTTGTATTACTCTTCCTTATTCATCACATCGCATACCAGATATAACAATTGAAATACATGATCTAAATACTAATTAATGTGCACATCATAACATCAACCGAAAAACAACCATATTAGTGTAAAATCACATACATCTAATAATCATAATTTAACCACATACGTCTATCCATATCATCTATTATGCTAAAAGGCAAAATTCATCAAATATAACTAATTTTTTGCATACCACATAATCAATATCTATACATATATGTCTAATATATAAGTAAAATTTGTCAAATATGTAAGTGAAATATAAAATTTCTATGACTGGTATATTCATTTGTTATCATTGTCTTGGGTGGGAGTGCCTGGTGTTTTTTCCTCAATTGCCACCTTGGCCTGCATGTACATCTTCTTCCATACTTCCTTCTGATCTTCATGTGTTTTAAGAATGGTATTAAAGTTTTGCTACATGATTTGTGAACACTTTTTTGTCCACTTCACGCATTGTCTCCCAATTCTTAATTTCAGTTCTAACTCCTGAACCTCGAGCTCCAACTCCATCTGCCTTGAGGCAATTTCTCCTATTTCATCCAATATTTTTTTTTTTCGTAAAATATAAATTTTCCAATGCAAAGCTTTCACATTGGTTTTGATATATCTTTGTCTTCTTTGTTACAAGTTTCATTTCTAAATCCATACGAACTGATGGGGAAGGCTCGTCTTCTTGTGTAGCACCAACATCTTTGTTTGTAGAGCTCTTTGCATTCTTTTTGAATGGATAAGTGTCACTATCGAATGATTCATAATCATTTGGTTCTTGCACAAGTGAAGCCTTGCGCTTTCCAGTCTTCTTTAGTCTTGCCATCTAAATAAACCTGTATTATAACAATCGATTATTATTTGTTACCATTCAAACATAATTAGAAAGGAAATAATGCACTTAACTTATACGTAACAAAATATTATCATGGATGAAATATATATGAAAGTTTCAGTAACCACATCAAACCCAAGTACACATACATGGATGTAGAATGCAACTATGTAATGATAAACCACAAGCCGTAATCCATAATACACAAAATTTGAAAACAAAATTGTGAATTATCTGCGATTAATTACTGAACACGTCAAACCCAAGCAGGCATACAAGGAATAAGAACTCAACTATGTAACCACATACCAAAAACCGTAATCCACAATCCATAGTCACATTAATACATTAACCAGATACACAAGTGACAACATCATCATTTATACAGTAAATGGAATGTCACATAACAAGAATAAAAACCATCTAATGCATTATAAACAAATCGTAAATGGATAACTCTATGTAACCCATAACCACAAACCATATTCAATATATCAATAATGCAGTACTAAGTCGTAAACCTCAAACACATTAAAGTAACATCATCATCATATACACATATATACTAATCCGAACTCCTCACAATCAATGTTATACATAAAGGTTTTCATCTCCTTCGTTGCCTAGTGTTAGCGACAAGACAATACTCCATCATAAAATCTAATACATTTCTTCTCATTTCTATGAATAGAATTTGGTGTGATGCCAAGAATGGGTGGGGCATCCGATGTCTTTATCCGAGTATGGCTGCATTGTCTCAACCTGTACCGCATCATCCTGAAAGCCAACCATATAGTAAATAAGTGAACGTAGATGAATCTCTCAGTTAAACACATAATTAAATTAAATCATTCATTACAACTACTTGCCTCTTCAAGAGTGTCAAGTTTGATATCGTTGAGATCCCAAATAGCAAACCCTTTGACACACTCTGCCAAAGTGTTTACAAATGTATTAGGGTAGGGCAATGGAGTAGTGGGAACAATGGCCTCAGAAATAATCACTTTGACAATAAATTTGGGGAGTGTGATGCCATGACACTTCATGTGTGGGCTACTATCACAAACCACTCCTCTCACGACAACCATATCATCTGACATTAACCTGACTTTGGCCCCATCAGGAAAATCCTAGAATAACGACAATCTCAATTGCATTAATAATTTTTCTTAATTTCACCAAAAAAAAATACAGAAAATCAAATGAGAACATTCAATAACTTACCAGTCAGTTCCACCCTCTCTCATACTGCCAACAATGGTGTTTGTGTCCCTCTCCTCGTGCCTCCCCTCGTCACCCTCTCTCTCCTCGACTGGAAAAGAAGCTACAACTCGGGATTTTTCATCTCGCCTCTCTTACCTCACGTGAAGCTATCTCTCCAATAAGATCGAGACCACATGGCTGATTGAGAAGGGGGCGTCTTATCGCAAATGTCCACCTATAACAATTGAGTCATCAAGACAATTAAAGTATCAACAACATAAGGCAACATACATTTTTCAAGTGCATGTTAAGTGGTTTTTACCTCTCTTTTTTTGCACTATGAATCGAGTGTCTCTGTCGGTGTAAGAGTTGACACAAGGGAATGTCATAATCCTACACATGCCTACAAGTTAGTATATACAAAAATACACAAAAACTACATTGTATCTTTACTTACGAAAGACCAATAATTACTTACGTTATCATTCGTAGGGGGTCAACATTTTTGCTACTTGTTCCACCCTCTTCTCTAGCTTCCTGTTCATGACAAAATATCAAGTTTTTGATTTCCAACCAAACATTATATATAAAATACTATACTAATCTTAAATTTACCTCTGTTCCGATATTTGAGTTTTTATTTCCTCTCACTCTCAACCAATGCTCCTCTCTCACCTTTCACATCTCCGCTGAATCATAGGAACACATTGCATCATCCACCTCCCTCTTTCCTTCTTGGCTCAACTCCTCGAATCGATATTTGCATTATTTTTTTGCAAACTCGATCGATAACCCTCCCTTCTCAAGTAGAATCGTTGCCTCAGACGTAGTTCACATCCACCTCCCTCTTTTGCACGTATGCCCTGCTTCTATCTTGAGAGATAGGTGATCATTTCCCGTATGCTTATGGCCATGCTTACGAGGTTCCATGGAGGGAAGATTGTGTTCTACTTGGTGATGTCTATTTAGTCTATGCAACTCAGAAAACCTAACATCCCCACTATCAACACATGATCCATGCTGACAGACATAACGAATATGACCATTAACATATTTGGTTTATATTCTATGGGTGGCTCATGGATATCTGAGCGAATGGGCTCGAAGGACCATCTGATGTATCGCCATCAACTATTGGAGGATCATCTCCCTTTGCTTCCTCTGTGACGCTTGTGAAATGCGTACATGCCATGTGATGTGAAGGTACTTGTATCTACGGAGTCCAAGTGCATAACTATTAGCCCAACATAAAATATTAAGTATTTTGCAAAAGAAGTAATGTTCACATATTCGAATATTATCATCATGGAATGTGAAGAAACTTGTATGAAAAGACAACAATTTCATAATTGTTATCCCAACAAATGACATAATTGTTACTACGACAAACAATTAATGTTCACAAAGTTATATATTACTGTCTCATTATTTATGTCTTCCCCAAAAACATAAGAATGGATTGTGAACATGGATCGACCCATGTCGCCGAGCTTCCGCATGTTTCGTTCATGTGCGTTGTCATAACCATCGTTGAAGTGACGCATTGTAAAACAAGTTAAACTGAAACAAATGGTGCATGAACTTATTTATTCATATTTTGCATTCATATTGAGAAAATCGTGCACAATAAATGATTTGTGATGAAATTAGCCGCACACATTATTTTTTTCAAAACTGGATACTCGACTCTAGATGTTTCCGAAGTAAACATGAAATGTGAATTGCAAGTGTGTTAAAAGAGAAGATAGGATAAAGCATGATGTATCCAAAATGCCCGGTTTATCAACCAACACTATATGATGTATCATCATATTATCCACAAAATATATAATATATACGCTAGAGACAATTCACATAATATTAGTTATTCACAATCTAATAAATAATGTATGTCTACCATTACGCAAAAAGGAAATACAATGTGTACATATATCATATTGAAATGTCTTCCATGGCAAGTGCTAGCAAAGCTACCACTTCTTGGTTTATAGTGTCCCTAGACACTTGACATACATCTAACCTACCTCTGTTAACTTTTACATGCATGTATGAACATTTCACAAAGCGAGATACACTCTCTAGCACTTGAACTCAAAGAATTGAAAGATTTACATTGTTACATTGGTATACACCAGTCATTTGTTTCACAACAAGCATATCGTGAGAAAACACACAAATGTTCCGAACATCGTGGTGTATCGCTTCCTCAAGACCCAATATCAAGGCCCTATACTCATCCTGGTGGAAGGTCATAGTGGCATTTCTGACAATTGTACCTCTTTCTACTATCTTGCTTCCATCAGGGTCGTATAATATGAATGATGAACATGCAAGATTTTTGGAGGTATTCGACACTCCATGAATTTCCAATCTCCAAATGGAAACCATGCTTACCTTTACAATGGACAAAAATATATCGTAAGCAAACATAAAAAAATAGAATGAACACTTCTAATTTGACTTTTTCAATACAAACATCTGTAATTTAACATATGACAAGGCCCTAAAACATTTGCTCCTGAGTTCATTCATTAATAACGATTTCTTATTGGAGAGTCAATGGAGTTAGTACTTTTTAGAGACATACACTCTAAATGAGTTAACGTCATGTGTTCGTGAGCGACTTCTTTTTGGGAAACATTGTATTCCTTACAATACTAAAACTTCATATTTCGTATGTTAGACTAAAGTGCAAATATATTTTGGAATATATTGGAATCGTAATCACGGGTTTGGTTCCATTCCACTCATTTTCTGAATAGATAACTTTATGTTGCTAACATATAATTAATACAAACACAATTTAGATTTTTTTTAAAAATATGTTTTCCTATAATTATGAGTTTATAAATGTAATGGGTAAATATTAAATTTGAATAAATCACTTAATAAATTGATTAGTCTATTATGAATAGATAGATTTCAATCTATTTGCAATATCAATATCTATAAACATTTGATTAGTTATAGTATTGCGAACGACATTCCAATAATTGTTATAGCCTATAGTATTGCGAATGACATTCTAATAATTGTTATAGTTTATTCACTAAATAACCATTGTAATGTATATCTAGTATTAAAATTACATGCTTCAATGAGTACTCAAGTTCTCTAGAATTAACTCCTTTTCAAACAATATTGGTTTTCTATATTATGTATATTAAGTAGGCTACAGGTGCATCTCTATATGAGTTGAACTCATATTAGAACACTCTTTACACATAAATAAATGATTGGAAATGATAATTGCACCAATACAATCCTAAATTGGACAAATGATGATAATCCCATACTTAGTGAATTAGAAAATCGTTACCATTACACATTTCCTACCTAAATATAATTTTAACATAAATGAATTTTAATAATCTAAACTTGCTATAAAATATCTAAACATTAGTAATTTTAAAAATATAATCCATAGAAACACATATTAATACTAAGGAAAACATATTTAATCCAATGCAAAACATATTTCATATTTAAGCTCGTGTGAATCAAGAATATATTCGAACAACAAAATGAAATATATTTAAGTTGGTGTGAATCAACATCCGACAAAAATTAAATATTTATATAGGTTTTTTTCAAACACGTCATAAGTTTTTAGAACAAAACATAAAAAATAGTAACTATTTTTTTGTTTTTAGCAGCAAACTTGGAGCTGCTTCCATGTGCAATCTTTTTTGCACAATTTTTTGGATCTATCGCCGGTTTTATGACCGAACTCCCATCTTTCTCAGCTTATGTGGAGGCTCATACTTCTGGGCATCCTCCATCGTGTCATAAGCTAGACCATATCCTCGCGAATGGGCCCTATAGTGCGGAACTTAGACAAATAAATAACATAAGTTTTGGAAAATTGAGTCGGGCCTTAACCATGGCTGCAATTTCTAGTTTGGGTGGCTTATTCTATTGATGATGGTCTATATAGACCACAAATGTGGACCTCCTAAAGCATTCCTCCCTTTGGAATTTGGGAGTTGTCAATGTTATCCCTATGGGATTAGGAGGAATTGAGCTTCGTGTATTCATTTTCACCACGCAAAATACAAACTGAATACAACAACACACATGCAAACAAAAATATACAATTAACGTTAGTATGATACATGTCAAATCAAATATACATCATCCACTATGATAAAATAATCACAACATCAGAAAGCTAATATCCATGACAAATTCAAGTATCGAAAAATGCCAACGGCTATCCTTCACTCAAGATGCACCCTGCCATAATATCACAACCATCCATTGCAAAAGGGATGGTTGTGATATTACGGGAGGGTGCATTTCTGAGTGGAGGGTTAGGAGTGACTTTAAAACCTCTGCTCAACACAGTATACCACCCAACTATCGATGCGGAATCCTAAGGGGCAAGCCCCTTCATCACACAATGATAGTTGGGCATATCGATGTGGCATCCTAAGGGGCAAGCCCTTCAACACACACCGATTCCTGTCTTTGCAGAGGCACTTGTCCCCATATGCCAAATTGAGAGTTAGAGTATGATATCACATAATTTTTATATCTTCAACTTTCATTAAACATTCACAACATTAAAATTACCAATATTTTTAACTAACTATATATATATATATATATACAAATGATATCCACATTCACAATATTTACAACTATAATGCATCCAAGAAATCAAAATTTTCCTAATGTATTTAATTTAAAACAACTAAGAGCAATGAAATCACAACTAACAACTCGAAGATCACATGCATATTTAACCAATACCAACATAATATCAACATAATTAACTAGTCTCATACCAATGATTAATAAACACAAATTGTAGAAATTACCGAATCCTCTATCATTTATTAACAAACACGTGAATACAATAATACCATAATAATAAACTAGTTCACACTATTATTTAGTGTCTATATACTAAACAAAATATTTGACCACGTCATTCGTTTTGAAAAGATGCTTCCAAACAATTGTTTGATATATTTGTACTTAAGATAAAGTTTCATGTTATATTTGTCCTTGTGTATATCAAGCACATAGATTTGTTCCTATTTACAAAGTATTAGGTAATAGATATGACATCAAATTGCTGCCTTTTCTTATAGTTTCAAATATATTAATTAATAATAATAATGAAAACTATAATTATTTTCTAAAGTTTAAGGTTCAAGGTTTAGGGCTTAGGTTTAGGGTTTGGGGTTTAGGCCTCAAGGGGTTTAGGGTATGAGGTTTAGGGATTATGGTTCAAGGATTATGGTTTAGGGTTTAGGACTTAGGGTTCAAGCTTTAGGGTTTATGACTTAAGGTTGAAGGTTTAGAATTTAGGGTTTATCCTAAATAACATAATTAGGAAAAATTAACACTAATATGACACCGTAAACAATCAAATGATATCTTATAAACTAATATGATACCCTAAACACTGAAATATTGATATGACATAAAACACTAATGTGTCACCACCAATAATACATTTGGGACACACTATTCACTAATGCGACATCCTAAACATTGATATGACACCCTTAACACTATTACGAGACCCTAAACAATTTATAGAGCCATGTAGAAACCCTAAAAATTCAAAATTCATACCTATTCCTAGTCATGCCTATCACGTGCACAATGTTCCAAATCAGATCTAGAATACATTTAAAACCATCATCCTCCCACATTCTAGTAGAATTCAATATAGGCCCCATACTCCATTTTTTACTATCATTTGAATGAGAAAAGGGGTTTGATCACTCAAGTTCTTCTACTCTCCACTGTTGACACAAGTTACTCTCATCTACATTAACTTGCCAATGAAGACAATACCTAGAGGAGCAAATTTTCTTTTTATACTAAGAGATACAAAAATTTCAAAACTTGCTTTTATTATTGAAAAAAGACAAAACATACTAATCATAAATTAAGAAAAGTTAACCATGGATCTACTTGGATGGCAAGTGGGTTTGGCTTGGCTATGAAAACAAGAATAGGAAAAGAAAGAAATTGTAGTATGAAAACAATTGAACAATAAAGACTATTTGAAGGTATAAAAAAATGCAGACTATAAATTCAACAAATTAGCCATTTAAAAAAGTAAGACATATTCATCCATTTTCTCATATGAGCATTTTATTTCTAGAAAGCTTGCAAAAGTGAGAAAACCCTTGCTTGTTGAGGTAGTAAGAGGAGAATCAAACATGGCTTTTAGGTCATTTTGAGGAGATATCTTTCTTCACCAAGCTCCCTCTTTATATTAAAACCATTCATAGCTTGCACTCGGCTCACAAGGATACCCACATTCCAAATAAAATCCACACATCGAAGGGAGGTTTGTGTTTACAATGTTTATGTTTATGAATTTTTTTATTCATTTCTTAGCTTTATCTTGATGTATTTGCATTGAAAGTAGAGTAGGGTTTACTTTGTGTTAGATCATAGCTTAGTTTTATCTACTTTCATTTGCATGCATACAATAGGTGCATAGAAAGCTCACAAATAATATAAAATTGCATAAAAAATAAAAAATAAAAAATTGCATGACATAAATAAATCCTTGATTTGTGTAATAAAAGTACTCCATGCTAAAATGGTAGCTTCAGATAATGATAAATACATACTATGTAAGTTTTATCTTTAATAGCTATAAGTGCAAAAGACTGGATGAAATACAGACAAGTGCACCCTGAATAAAAAAAGACTAAAAAGGGGTCAGAAGCATTGAGGTGCTTCTAGTAAAGAGACCAAGAAGTGTGTAAAATGAGGGAGAAAGGTTTGGCGGTTAAGAAGAAAGGGGGATGGATGATCAAAATTTAATAAACGTGCCAATAACACTCAATTTAGGCTAATGATAAAAAAATGCACTAGTATGCTAAAAACACTTGAAATGACACTTATAAAATTACACACGATCGTGTTTATATGCCTACAATTTTTCTCACTTTAACATTAGTGTGTAAGCACACAATTTTAAGTAGAAACATAATTCATAAAAAGGATATAGTTGCACATTTGGGTCTTCTAGGTGGTAATGACATTGTGTATTGGATATGCAAAACTACATGTATTTTCTACACAACATGGGCAAGTGCAAAATCATGATAAAATTTGAAATATAAATATTGAAATGAAATAATTGATCATATTAAGAAAAGTTATATAAAAATGTTGTGGAGTTAGGAAACCTAACAAATGCATTCCTACTATTTGAATAAAATATGAATGATTAGAAATTGGACTTAGACACCCTATTAAGCACGAGCCACCAAATCTAAATAGAATGCAAATAAGTGGATATCAAATTTAGAAACCCTATGATGCACAAACTTCCAAATATAAATAAAATATGGGTCCCATGTCCAAGAATTGAAGCTAGAAACTTTGTCAACCACATGACTTTGATTCTTCCACACTGAATATGAAAATGCATACGAACCTTAGGTTGAATAAGCATTTCTCTTAATATGATTATCTAATATGTGATCACCTTTTATAATTTAGGATAAGCTAATAAAGTTCACATTTCAAAAGGAAAAAATTAGATATAACATATGCAATAAGTTAAATTTTATTAAATCGTCAAAAAACACCATAAATATAGACATCAAGTGTTAGCATTTTTGGCATTCTAAGTCTTAAAATAATATTTCAATATTGATATCATTACACTAGCACTGAGTTTATTCGTTACCTCTGCCTCCTCCCCCAATGTTGGAGATAACTCCAAGGCCTCAACACTATAACTAGTAACTATGGTTCTTCTTGTAGTCTCCCTCATGACTCTTTAACATATCTTACTAGATACTAAGGAAAGTCCACTAGTGTTGCTCGAATGAATGGGGATCCACCCACCATAAAAATTATCTTGTGAGCTTTGTCAACTCCCGAGCTCATACTATAATTGGACAATAGGCCCATGTATCATATGTCCCCATATACGAGCACCACATAATATCCCCTTAATCTCATATAATCACTTGCTAATGAATTCCAAGCCAAACACTCAAATAAGTGAAATATTGCCACAATATGTAGATGTTTCCCCATTAGTATATGCATCATGAACATCTTATAAATCCATGTCAAAAATAGAATCACTAACCTAATCACCATATTTTATAGAGCTAATATATGATAAATGTCATGGTACAAATGTACCAAAATTATACTCATGTAATGTATTATTCCTTGATCTAGCACCACTTGACACATGGCTATACAAAAAAGTGGAACATCTTAACCTAACTTGTGACAAAATACACATGTCACCATAAGATTTATAATTGCCTTATAAATATCGATAATGGTTACAACATATACATCCCTCAACCACACTAGGTAGGAATGTAGATTATAACAATATGAGGTTTTTGCCCACCTATCTACTTCCTACCTCTGTACAATGTCATCTTGAGTGCCATAAAGCATGGGTGTACCCACAAATCAATTACCCTAATATTACAATTGTAGATCTCTTATCGACAAACTAGAATAAACTTAAGATATTGCATGTAAGGTAATAATGATCTATAGGGATCCTTTCTCAAAATAGTATTAAATAAATGACCATTCTAGAGCTAACCCACAAAAAAATACCTAGCTCACAAAGTGATCTAGGTTTGTAAGAAAAAGTTATGTCGAAAGGAGGTTATATGTTCCTTTTATATACATTGTATGTCTTTAGGGTCTCCTAGACCTAATTTAGCCTCTCTTTATAGCTATCTAGACTTGGCCTAGTACATATTTACACCTTTCTCAGGATTTGGACCTAATTTAGCCTTCCCTTTATAGTGTATTTGGACCTTTCCTAACACCCTTACCTTTGAGAGATATCTACATTGATTATACTTACTTTTTATACTCGTTTGTATACATTGCATTATACTTTTCTTTGTAGTCGTTTATTATTAGGGTTAACATGAGTAATTTTTAAAATGTTACATGTGGTCGAGATGATGGATCCAACATCCATTCACTTGAACGTAGAAACTTAAGTAAAGGTATGCATATTTCATTATGTTTAACTTCTTAAGTTATTACTTCTTTATAGTTATTTACCTAGATTTTGGTATAGTAGGTCCATTTCCCAAATCACCATCTCAAATTACACTATAATGGCATGTGATGAACTTTGGGTAGAGTATATGTATACACCTTGTTTTCACTTACTAAAGATTGAAATTTGACAAGCTGGGAAAAAGGCCAACTTTCCCAATCACTTACTAAAGTTTATAAATCTGCCAAGTGTACTTTGTTTATGTAGATACAATATTATAAATTATTTATATGTGGGGTTTGGGTGTCTACTGTTTTAAGGCACACAAATTCAATTTTATTTACGCCCCTACATAACTCTAAAAGTTGAATTTCTTCAAACTTCTTCACATAGTCACAATTGCACTCCTCACAACTCTAAAGGTTGAAATAGTTCATGTTGCACACATTCCCATTTGTACATATCCCACAATATCACATATTTATTTAGTCATACTTAGTTGGGATTTTTAAAATTATATTTCCAGAGGTTTGTGTGGATTTTTAAAATTATAATCAACAACACCAAAATAGTTTTTACACAAATTCCAACAAGAAAAATTCATTCATAGCACACATATCTCATCAAAGCTCTTTGATGCACCATGCAATGTTGACAACATGGTCGAACAAAGGTTACCTTTCAGCCATTTGAACATAGAGTGAATTAACTACTGTTGCTCAATTCCTACAAGGGAGAGATCGTACCAGATATTTCACAATATCATCATCATGCAACTAAAGAGGGATAAATAACTAAGATGTTAGTTTATGGTGTTATTACACATCATTATGTGTTTTCTGTTATACCGTTCATTATGAGATCTCAGTTATTTTTAAATTTTTATTATCATTTACTATCAGTATCAGGTATGCAAGAGTGGCAGACCTAGATAGGCCAGAAATGGAGCTTAATGCAACACAATGAAATTATGTTTGTGGCGTTGTGTTTGACTCCTTTGATAGTTTTAGTGACTTGCAACTATATACATATCAATATGTATGCTTGTTTTATGAGGTGGGTTTTGGCTTGGTTGATGGTTGTTACTATTCGTTGTTGTTTTGGCCATATCAACACATCAACACTTGTCGGTTTTTCAGGGGTCTTTAATATTGTTGTGTAATTATACATGCCTTTTTTACTACACGGTGGTTGTAATAGTATTCAGTGGCTATTAAAGGATTTCATACCATTAGTCCCTTGACTACAAGTTAATGTATATGTGAGGAAGCAGAAGAAAGAAGGCTTGTAAAGTTTCAAGTCAAAAGGAAGTTTTTTCAGTATGCAAATTTATAAGTTATCAGGTAGTCTAAACTCTTCATGTCTAAAATGTAAATCAAGGGAGATTAACGTAGTTGACTCACCCTTCTTGATTGACACTCAAAAGCTTGTTTGATATTTGCATGGGCTTTGCATGCTCAAGCATGGAAGAGAGTAGCATTAGTTTCCAACCCTAGTTTTGTTTGAATCGAACTCCTTGTTAACTGTAGTTGTGCTTGACATTTTAGAAGCATCAATATTTTTAGAGGAGGAAAGGGGAGCAAATACATGCAAAGAGGAAGTGGGGAAGTTAATAGTGGCAATCAGTTTGAAGATAAATGAAGAGTTATGACTAGGAATAGTGGGAGATGTTATGGTCAGTTTGAAGATAAGGGATCTCCATAGGGGTTTGTGTGTGCAAGTAAGTAGAATTAGTACGCCTCTAAAGAAAATCCCACATTGTGCAAATCCTACTGCAGTTCCCAGGACACTCGAACAAACCCATTTTGTTTGTATCTGGCATTCATTGCTGCCCACGAGACCACATTTTTATGGGGTGTTTTATGTCAAACAGTTCACATGTTGTGGTGATACATGTGCCAACGCACCAACAACTAAAGTATATGGAAATACCATTTGATGCAATAGGAGCACCCAACACAAAAATCACCCAGACTATTAACAGTAACAATAAGTTTAGATTAACTTATTGTGAATGTTATGGAGATGACTTCAATCCGTGCCTACATGGAATACCTTCCTCTGCTCGTTCCCTTTTCAAATGGACTATTCGACCCCAAAACAAGAAAGAACAACCATTAATCATGATGGGCATCTGGTAAAACTACACAAACAACCATTAATGGTGACAGATATGGCACTTACAGTAATGGTGACCGTTGTGGCGTCTTCCTCTGCAACCCTCGTTCCTCTGGCTCAAATGAACACCCGCGAGAGAAACTGAATTGGTAAAATGCAAACAAAAACTTGTGTTTTTACCCCCTAAATGTAGAGATGGCGATTAAACCAGTTCCTCTTGTGAAGTCTCTTTGGCATGCGATGATTGCCCTGTTATGCGGTGAGTGTTTCATTAACTGTGAAGAATGATTCAGAGGCATGTGGGAGAATGATTCAGAGGTATATGACAATGGCGGGGGAAGGAGAAGGCACTTAATTCAATATTTCAATTTTGCACGCTACTCCAAAACGCGAAGGTACCATCAATGGTGCGGGGAAGGAGAAGGCACTTAATTCAATAATTCAAAATCTTGTCCTCGTTTACAACCACAATCTCAACATCATGAACAAGGCATGATGATAAATGAGCAATTGCTTCAATGTCTTGAGGGAATATGATGGTGTGCTCGCTATATTTATATTACCCCCATATGTATGCATCACTTACAATACAATATTGACCCTTGCAATTAGCATATTTGCAAACCCGAGTGAGTACATAAAGAACAAAAGGTTGCTGCTTCTCTTGGATCCATGATATTTTCAACTAAAAATGATGGACACCCTTTTCTATGCAAAGAATCAGAAAGCGAGAATGTTTTCATGCAAGCAATCTAGTTTTGATGCTGTGGTATCTTTCTTAGCATATGAAACATGTGCGCATGGAAGAAAACCGATCAATTCTTGCACAAAAATGATGTTATGCGCATCTAAAAATCCATGCTTATGAACACCAATGGGAGGGGGTGAACGAGAATTAGGAGATGATGATTAAGAGAAGCATTATGGAGAGGAGAATCGCAACCCGGAGTTGGCAATATTGGGTGCAACAGACGGAGACAAGTGAAAGAGGTCACGATGAAATCAATACAAGGATGCTCATGCGGTAGAATCTTGTTCCATTAGAGCACCATTTCTTTTCTGTCTTTCTCTCCTATTTATTTCATATTTTTTGGAAATATGCATGTGATGCATATTTAATTCCAACCATAGCTTTTTTAGGAAAGCTAATTTTAGCTTTAGTCTTGTTTTAGTTTGCTTTAGTTAAGTTAGCTTTATTTTATCATTAGATTTAATTCAAATAAATCTATTTTAAATCATGCATAGCATGCAAATGTTTTAAAGCATGAGTTTAGATTTAGAATGCTCAGTTGAAGAGTTGTTAGTGGGTGAGTTATTCTATTTAAATAACAAGCAATTGTAATTGCTTTGTATGCACACACAAAGGTGTGAAATCTGCACAAGCAAGGAAGGATGTGCATTGAAAGCACACAGCTGCACGCACAACTTGATTGTAAAGAGCTGAAGCTCTGAGTATGATGAAGCTTTTATTAATGGAGATTATGCACAACAGTGTTGGTTCGAATATTCATCTGTTTATGCAAGTTATTTAAGTATTTTGTTTATTTATTTTATGTTTTATTGTATAAGACTGCAGATTTTCTACAAATTGGTATCAGAGCAAGGTTATTCCAGCAACTTATTAAATTGGTAGCAAGCTATGGCTTCTACATCCGGTATGCAGACACCACAATTTAATGGAAAGAATTATGAATACTGGTCGTTGACCATGAAGGCGCTATTCAGATCTCAAGACGTGTGGGAGATCGTTGAAGATGGGTACACAGAGCCCGCAAATGCAAGCAACATATATTGCACTTTCTCAAGTAGAGAAAGATACTTTGAAGGAGTTACGAAAGAAGGATGACAAAGATCTTTTCTATATTCATTAGGAAATGCATGAAAGCATTCTTCCAAGAGTGGCAGCAGACTAGTCAAGAAAAGACTGCATGGGATACTTTACAAGTTGCATATCAAGGTAAGGAGAAAGTAAAAACCGCCAAGCTACAGTTACTTCGTAGAGATTTTGAGAATTTAGCAATGAAAGATTCAGATTCTGTAGAATCATTTTTTACTTATGTAGTTGGCTTAGTCAATCAAATCAAATCCCATGGTGAGACTCTTGAAGACAAGAAGGATTATTGAAAAATTGCTTAGAAGTTTGCCTATGAAATTTGATCCTTTAGTTGTTGCTATTGAAGAAACTAAGGATCTGAGTCAATTTTCTATTGATGAGTTGCATGCATCACTAATCAATCATGAACAGAGGATGAATAGATCACATGCAAGTGTAGATCAAGATTTTGCATCTCAGATAAGGTAGTCGTGGCAAAAGAAGAGGAAGTTTCAGCCCAAGAGGCAGAGGAAGAAGTCCATCTAGAGGACGTGGCAAGCAGTTCATCAAACTCAAGTGGAAGAGGACAGAATCAAGAACAGAGTTATGGTCAGAGACAAGATAAGTCTCATGTTCAGTGTCATTATTGCAAGAAGTATGGGCACTATGCTTATGATTGCAAGAAAAAGCAATATGATCAAGAGAGACAAAATCAAAATCAGGTTGGAAGTTCTATTTCTAAACCTATGTTTATTGCATGCACAAGGATTGCCAAAGCAATACCTTCTTTATCCCCTATTGAATGTAATTTGTCAAAAGAGAGTCCATGTGATGTATGGTATTTGGATTCAGGTTGCAGTAATCACATGACAGGTAATCTAGATTTGTTTTCTAGTTTGGATGATTTAGTTAAGAGTGATGTAACTCTTGGAAATAACAATATTGTGTCTGTGAAAGGAAAAGGCATGGTTAGTATTCTAACAAGACAGGGGGAGAAAACAAGTATGCAAGATGTTTACTATGTTGCAGGTTTGAAACATAACCTTATGAGTATTGGACAACTGGTACAGAAAGGATACCGAGTCTATATGGAAGACAATGAGTGCGTGATTGTGGACAAAGCTCCTAGCACTCAGTTGATTGCAAAAGTGAAGATGAGTAGCAATAGGATGTTTCCATTGATTTTAAAACCGGAAAAAGAAGAAATCAGATCTGTTTGCAAGCAAAATCAGTAGCTCAATTTTCAATTCAAAGAAAGTCTTGCTAAGCCAAATCATCAGTCTTTCTGAGTTGAGTCTCGACTCAAACAAGATGAGTCTGCGCCAATGTAAAAATGCAGTGTGTAATGTCAAGTCTGCAATACAACAAATACAGTCTAAGCAAGTGAGTCCTGTGCTGATTCCTACGTAAATATAGTTGAGTCCTACGTCTGAAGGAACACAATCAACTTTTCATTCAGTCATGAAGGATGAATCATGGCTTTGGCATCTAAGGTATGGACATTTGAATTTTGGAGGTTTGAATTTATTACATAGAAAGAATATGGTTAAAGGTTTTCCATTGATTCGAAAACCGAAAGGGTATGTGAAGGTTGTATTTTGGGAAAGCAACACAGAGATTCATTCCCAGTTGGAAAAACAACAAGAGCAAGTGCACCACTTGAGATTGTACACTCTGATTTATGTGGACCTATGCAGACAACTTCTATTGGAGGTTGTATTTATTTTATGACATTCATTGATGATTACACAAGGAAGACATGGGTTTATTTTCTAGAGAAATAAATCAGATGCCTTTGATACATTTCAGTAGTTCAAGGCATTAGTGGAGAAGCAAAGTGGATACTACATCAAAGTTCTCAAAACGGATAGAGGAGGTGAGTATGTTTCTAATGAGTTTATGAATTTTTTTAGATATCATGGTATACACAAGCAGTTTACTACCAGGTATACACCACAACAGAATGGTGTGGCAGAGAGGAAAAATAGAACCATCATGGAGATGGCGAGAAGCATGTTGAAGGAAAAACATCTTCCAAATGAGTATTGGGCAAAAGCAGTAGCAACTTCTGTTTATATTTTGAACAGGTGTCCAACGAAACTTGTTAGGAACATGGTTCCTCAACAAGCATGGACTAATAGGAAACATAATGTTTCACATTTCAGAGTTTTTGGTTGTGTAGCATATGCACATGTACCTGATGAGCTAAGGAAGAAGTTAGACAACAAAGGAGAAAAGTGTATTTTTGTTGGGTATTCAGAGAATACAAAAAGCATACAAGTTGTACAATCCAGTCACTGGAAAGGTTGTGATCAACAGGGATGTACAATTTATTGAGAATGAAGCATGGGATGGAAGTATAGAGAAAATAGTGAGTATAACAACAACTATTCCACATGATGATATGACAGATGAAACTTTAGAGCAACAAGGTACTGTATCTACAAATCTTGGACATGCACCACAAGTTGTAGCACAAGCTACACCTCCATCTACAGTCAGGAGGTCACCAAGATTTCAGCCATCTTCAGCCATGCAAGAGACACCACAGGAACACTAGAAGCTACTCCATCACCACAAAGTAGTCCTGCATCAAATAGTCTACGCAACGGAAAACAAGAAGTCTAAGTGAGATTTATAATGTTGATACAACTAATTCATTTTCAGTTTTTGCATTATTTTCTCAAGCTGCAGATCCAAGTATATTACGAAGAGGCTATAAAGAATGAAGTTTGGGAAAAGCCATGGATGATGAGATCGATGCTATAGAGAAGAATCAGACATGGGAGCTAATGGATCTTCCAAAAGGAAAGGACGTGATAGGAGTCAAGTGGGTCTACAAGACAAAATACAATGTTGATGGAAAAGTACATAAACACAAAGCAAGGCTGGTTAGTAAGAGGTTTTACGCAGCAATATGGAGTTGACTACAATGAAACATTTGCACCAATAGCACGTTTGGACATGGTAAGAATGGTTTTAGCAATTGCAGCTCAAAACAAATGGCCTATTTATCAGATGGATGTTAAATCAACATTCTTAAATGGATTCCTTGAAGAGGAAGTTTATGTAAATCAGCTAGAAGGTTATGAGATTGAAGGTCATGAAGGAAAAGTATACATATTGAAGAAAGCACTCTATGGTCTCAAGCAAGCACCTAGAGCTTGGTACAACAGAATAGATTCTTATTTGATTGAGAATGGTTTTAGTAGGAGCAGCAGTAGTGAGCCTACCTTATACACCAAGATAAATGAGCAAGGTAAAATTTTAATTGTTTGTTTATATGTAGATGATTTGATCATTACTGGAAATCTATCTACAGAGTCATTCAAATCAGCCATGAAGAAGGAGTTTGAGATGACAGATCTTGGTCTTATGCATTATTTTTTGGGTATTGAAGTTCAACAATCAGAAGGTGAAGTTTTTATCTCACAAGAAAAGTATGCAAATGATGTTTTGAAAAGGTTTAACATGTTGAATTGTAAGCCAACACCAACACCAGTTGCAGTAGGTTTGAAGTTGAGCAAAGAGGATGAAGGATCATTTGTGGATCCAACATTGTTTAAAAATTTGGTTGGAAGTCTTATGTATTTGATGGCCACAAGGCCTGATATCATGTATGGTGTGAGCCTCATATCAAGGTTCATGGAATCTCCAAAAGATTCACATTGGCAAGTTGGAAAAATAATTTTGAGGTATGTACGTGGAACAAGGAATCATGGAATTCTTTATTCAAGTTAGATGAGTTCAAACTCATTGGTTATATGAGATAGTGATAGTGTTGGAAGTATAGATGATCGGAAAAGCACATCCGGCTATACTTTTCACTTTGGAACAGAGTGGTTTCATGGGCATCAAAGAAGCAACCCATTGTCACATTATCTTCAGTAGAAGTAGAGTATGTAGCAGCAACATAGAGCAACATGTCAAGTTGTTTGGATGAGAAGAGTGTTGATGATTTACAATAGAAACAAGAGGAAGCTACAGATTTTTGTGACAACAACTCAGCCATAGCGTTGTCCAAAAATCATGTTTTTCATAAGAGGAGAAAGCATATTGATACGAGGTATCATTTCATCAGGGAGCTAGTAAACAACAAGGAAATTCATCTTGAATTTTGTAGATCCGAAGATCAGTTTGCAGACATTTTTACAAAGGCTTTAGCAAAAGAAGTTTTTGAATATTTGAGAGATTGTTTGGGAGTTTGTGATCCTGCACATGGCAGATCTGAAAAAGCAAACACAACTCTAGAAGAGTGAAAGCTACAGTTTGAAATTAAGGGGGAGTGTTGGAAATATGCATGTGATGCATATTTAATTCCAACCATAGCTTTTTTAGGAAAGCTAATTTTAGCTTTAGTCTTGTTTTAGTTTGCTTTAGTTAAGTTAGCTTTATCCTATTTTTATCATTAGATTTAATTCAAATAAATCTGTTTTAAATCATGCATAGCATGCAACTATTTTAAAGCATGAGTTTAGATTTAGAATGCTCAGTTGAAGAGCTGTTAGTGGGTGAGTTATTCTATTTAAATAACAGCAATTGTAATTGCTTTGTATGCACACACAAAGGTGTGAAATCTGCACAAGCAAGGAAGGATGTGCATTGAAAGCACACAGCTGCATGCACAACTTGATTGTAAAGAGCTGAAGCTCTAAGTATGATGAAGCTTTTATTAATGGAGATTATGCACACAGTTGCTGGTTCGAATATTCATCTGTTTATGCAAGTTATTTAAGTATTTCTGTTTATTTCTTTTATGTTGCTTGTTGTATAAGACATAGCAACGATCAATCAAGTGTTTTAGAAACTCTTGCATGCGATGGTATTGAATCATCATTGGAGATAGCGAGTAAAAGGAAAGATAGCATAAACCATGCCACTCTACAAGTTGTACTAGTTTCGTGTCTTAAGCTAAAAGAAAACATACAGTTCCCAAAAATACAAACCGACTAAATAATGTTAGATGCAAATGTAATTGTTTGAACTGCAAAACACCAAAGCGGTTGAAATTAATATGACATATGAAGGAAACTCAAGTGGAGACTATTGCAAAGCAATCACCCCATTTCAGATCCAAACAAGTAACTAAATTATAGTATGCGATTGAAAGTTATAGAAACAAAAAGTTATTTATTCTGTTGTTCTTAAAAACCTTTTTTTCTATATTGTCAAAAATGCTATATTTTTTTTGCAAGTATTTCAAGAGCACGTATGCGAGAAGACAAACAATAAAGTAACAAACTAAATTTTGTTTCCTAACACATGATTCAAGCTTTTCAACAAATTCCTCGTTAACATATTCCCATTCATGTCGCAACACTAGATGCGGTGTTGAAAAACATTCAAAGTGGTCCAAACTAATACAACACACGAAGAAAAATCAAGTAAAGACTATTGCGGTAGTGACCCATCGTAGAAGCCAAAAAATTAAATAAATTATAGTATGCGATTGACGGTCCTGTGAAATAGAAAGCTATTTACTGTATTTTCTTTAAAAGCATTTTTTTCTATATTGTCAACAAAACACTATATTGTTTTTGCAAGTATTTCAAGAGACAGTAATCCATAAGACCAACAATCATGAACCAAACTAAATTTTGTTTCTCAACACATGCTTCAAGATTTCAACAACCTCCACTTAACATATTCCCGTTCATTCTACAACACTGGATGTTGTGTTGAGAAACATAAAAAAGCATCTTATTCATGACAAGAGAAATTGAACTTTATGGGATAAAACAACAAACAACATATCGGAGTAAACAATAAATTAACTAGAGCATAATATGTTAGTGCTAGTTTATCGATTGAAATTTTTATGTTCAATCTTTCAACAAAACAATTTCTTATATACGTAAAGTGAAAAGCTCCAAGGACATCGACAAAGCAGTAATTGTTTTTCAACAACATACGGTGCAATGTTCTAACAAGTAGCACATATCATATCCATTAGAAAAATAGGTGGCATAACTACCACATCGGTAGGTAGCACATGTAGATATGGAGAAAAAATGTGCAAAGTAAGAGCAAAAAGACATGTTTTGTTTTTCTAAAAAAACTAAGCTATCTCTGGTCACTGCGAGAGCCTTGCAATTTCATCCAACACCATGGAAATTTCAGAAACATAGTCAATTTTTGAAACTTAAAAGATAACAAAAGAGGTTCTTTCTTCATCTTTAAAAATTTCCTTTTTCAACGTCAATGTGAAAGTAAATTGCTGCGAAAGAATGAAACTCAAATATTTCTATGTGTGATCACCATCCCCCAACAACGAATGTCCCTAATAGACATGCACATAAGTGAGGTAGCAGCATCATAAAAGGAGATTGCATTCCACAACCGGCTAGTGTGGTCATGGAGCTCGAATTTTAACATATATCTATACTCACATTCATTCGACCCCACACCAAATTTTGGGCAATACCAAGTGTTGTCCGAAGTCCGACAAACCTTTTTCCCTGCAATATTTTCCCCAAAACCCGAGTGGGACATGCCATGTAGTAGAATTTCTCCAACCCGATTTTCATCACTGTACATATTACCTAGACTACACATGCAATGGCCAATGAAAACATATGATGCACACCTAAAATTCACGTCTTACACGACATGCTAGGTGTCGTGGCATTTTTCTTGGAGAGAGAACATAGAGGTGTAGAAAGGCCACCTTCTTTTGAACCATTCTTTCAACCTTGCTACTTCTTCTATATTCGGATCAACAAAAAGTCATGTCATGGAAATTGTATCGATGTAACATCATTTCCAATTCATTTTTCAGCTATACTTTATTGCAAGGACAATCATACCCCACTATCATAGGATTGAAGTAGCTCCCCCCGACTTCAGTAGAGTGAGCCTTAAAGCACGATATAAACACTACATCCCGACCTATTTGAGAGTTGAGAAGTGTGCCTATTTACATCTCGTGCCATTTTTTTTTCAGATCACGTAAAACACCCATAACCGAAGACACTAGTCCTATTACATCGAGCATCAAAGAGGAAAGTAGGCTCATGTTGGGGTGTGGAGCCTATTTTTGGTCTTCGGAATCAATATTAAAGTACTAGAGTTTGAATGGTTAAGTTTGGATACTTCAGAGCATTTTGTAGTCATTTACCTGTTTTCCTTACTATGATGTTGTTGAAATAAATCGACTCACAACACTATGACAGCTTTTCCACTATGGGAAGTTGAAAGGTTACGACTTTAAAACTTCTAGGCTTAGATTTATGAATTCTTAAAATGATTGTAATCCTATAAATAGAGGTGTTAGGGGATTCCTAACATATCTTAAATGTATCTTGAGTGTTCCAGAGGTCTCGATTCTTAGTGATCAAGAGTGATCAAGGTTGAGTAATTGGGTATCAATTGTGGTTTAGATGTGGTTTAACATCTTTGGAATTCCGTTGTGAGTTCATAATTGAGAGAAGAATGTGAGAGTTGTTTTAATATTTTTGATAATAAAATCTAAGAAAGTTCTTGGTGGACGTAGCCCACATCGGGTGAACCATGTTAAATCTTGCCTTGTCTTTTTGTGCATTATTTATATATGCTATTATATTTTTGCAAGTATAATTATACTAAATAGTTTCTCATGTTGTGATTTGAGGAATTGCTTCCACATATTTTTTTCTCTAATTTCTAACAAATGGTATAAGAGCTTTGGTGGTTTTTCACCAAGTGGTAAATCGCAAGGAAATTTTAGCTTGAGTGGGAGCTATGGCAACCTTAAGGGTAGATTGAGGGTCGAGAAGTTCAATGGGGTAGTAACTTTGGTTTGTGGAATATGTAAATGGAATATTAATTGTATCAGATCGAAGGACCTACATGTTCTTTTGGCTGGAAAAACAAAGACACCTACAACCATGTCAAATGAGGATTGGGAGTTCTTTGGATAGAAAGGTGCTTGGGGAAATTCGATTATGTCTTGCATCTTTCGTTGCTTTCAAGATATCATAGAGAAGACCATGGAAAGTCTCATGAATGTGTTAAGGAAGTTATATGAAAAACCCTCTGCCTCTAATAAAATATTTCGATGAAAATCGTATTTAATATGAAGATGTCCGAGAATGGTTTTGTTGTTGATCATTTGAATGAATTTAATATGGTTGTGAATATGTTAAACTCGGTGAAAATTAAATTTGATGACGAGGTCATGGATTTTTGATTTTGTGCTCCTTACCGATAGTTGGGACCACTTGGTTATGGTACATGTAAGTTATTCAATCTCTAATAACTCAAAGATGAAGTTTGAGGATGTAATAGGCGTGATCCTAAGCGAGGAAATGCGAAGGAAGAGCACCAAAGATTCTTCTAATTCGGAAACACTTTGATGGTTGAGAGCAGAGGGAGACAAAAGAACAGAGGGAAATGTGACATGGGAAGTCGAATGATAGCTAAAGGCCAAAGTCCAAGAGCAAGTTGGAATGTTGGCACTATGGGAAGGTTGGTCATGCTAATAAAGATTGATGGGATCTTGAGAATAAGAAGAACAAGAAGGAGGAAACTAAGGAGGTAAATATGGAAGTAAGTGATGTTTGTCGATGAATTAATTTTTTCTTTAAATAATATTGCTTTGAGTCTTGGGTGTTAGATTCGGGGCTTCTTTCCATGCCACCCTACATAGACATTAATTTACCGACGTTGTTCAAGGTGATTTTGGACATGTATATCTTAGTGATGATGAATCATGCAACATAGTAGGGAAAGGTTGTGTTTAGGTGAAATGAAGAATGGGAACACATGACTACTTAAGGATGTCGACACATACCTAAGTTGAGTCGAACTTGATATCAACATGTCAGCTAGGTAGAGATGGATGTACGATCAGTTTTACAATGGATTCTTGGAAGGTTACTAAGGGAGCTCTTGTGGTTGCAAGAGGTAAGAAGAATGGTACTTTGTATTTAACAAATGTTGTTGATTATTGTAATTTAGTTTCTACAGATGGAGATGTAACTTTGTGGCACCGAGAGACTCGGTCATATGAGTCAAAAGTGTATGTAGATTATAAAGGATAGGTTACCCAGATTAAAGGAGTTAGATTTGGACTTCGTGAGAACCGTGTTTATAGTAAATAGAAGCGGGTGAGATTCCTCAAGGTTGGACCTACCAGAAGGAGGGTAATTTGGAGTTAGTGCATACAGAGATGTATGGGGGCTAGCTAAGGTAAAATCTATTGGTGGTTCATGTTATTACGTCACTTTCATTGATGATGCAATAGAAAATTTTGGGCATATTGCATTAGAAATAAATCTGATGTGTTTGAAACATTCAAAAGATGGAAAGCCTTGGTTGAGAATGAAACATGTCTCAATCTAAAATGTATTAGGTCAGATAATGGAGGGGACTATTACAAGAATAAATTTCTTAATTATCGTTTCGGTAAATGGGATCCACAGTGTAAATGATGGTTCCGAAGATTCCAGAGAAAAATGGAGTGTCAGAGAGAATGAACAAGACAATCATGGAGCATGCTAGGTGCATGAGGTTACATGCGAGGTTGCCACTCATGTTTTGGGTGGAAGAGGTAAGCACAACCGTTTATCTTATTACCAAAGGACCCTCTATGGCCTTGGATGGAGGTATACATGAGGAGGCTTAGTCTGGTAAGAAAATTGATTACTCATTTCTTAGAGTATTTGGATGTGAGGTATTTGTTCACATTGATAAAGATGATAGGATCAAGTTAGAGACTAAGTATGAGAAATGCACCTTTGTTGGATATGGTGAGGATGACTTTTGTTTCTGTGTTTGGAGTCTTAAGGATAAGAAAATATTTTGGTCTAGAGATATTATCTTTAATGAAAAAGTCATGTATAAAGATTAGTTACAGGAACAAAAAGATGAATAAAAGAAAAAATACATAGTGTTAGAGGAAATTGCAGATGGCAAGGTGTCCAAGGGGCTGGTTTAGGTGCAACATGTTTCAACATAGCCAGTTCAGGAACCTACTCATCAGGAACCCCAAGCTCTTGAGGTGAGAAGGTCTTCTAGGGTAAGAAGGGAACCTAAAAGATTTACTCTATCTTTGAATTATTTATTACTCACCGACAAGTGGATAACCGTGAGTGATTTGAGGAAACAATGTAGGTATATGCTAGGAAGAAGTGAGTGCGAGCCATGGATGAAGAACATAGATCTCTTATGAAGAACCAGACTTGAGATCTGATGGAGCTTCCGGAGGGCAAGAGAGCATTGCAGAACAAGTGGGTGTACATAATCAAAGAGGAAGATGGAGGTAGAAAAAGGTACAAGGCCTGGTTGGTGGTCAAGGGATTTACACATAAGAAAGGTATAGACTTCGATGCTTTTTTTTTTTTCTCCTATTGTTAAAATGAATTATATTAGGCCTGTTTTTGGTTTAGTAGCTTAATCAAGACTTGCACTTAGAGAAGTTAGATGTGAAGACTGCATTCCTTCATGGTGAGTTGGAGAAGGAATTGTATATGCAGCAACCATAAGGTTATGAGGTCAAAGGGAAGGAGAGGTTAGTGTGAAAATTGAAGAAGAGCTTGTATGGCCTAAAACAAGCTCCACGGTAGTGGTACAAGAATTTTGAAAGGTTTATGCCGGAGAAGGGTTACTATAGGTGTCACTTAGACCTTTGCATGTACATTAAGAAGTTTTTTTATAGTATTTATATTATTTTGTGCCCGTATGTTGTAGGGAAGAACATGCAGGAAATAAAGGTACTCAAGAAGCATCTAGGTGACTCCTTTTCTATGAAAGATTTTGGGGTAGCAAAATAAATCCTTGGTATGAGAATAACTTGGAATATGAAGGAGAGGAAGCTGATATTATCTCAAGAAGAGTACATAAAGAAGGTCTTAGAGAAGTTTAGTATGCAGGATGCTAAACCGGTTGGTACTCCTTTGGCAGGGAACTTTAAATTATCAAAGGAGCAGAGTCCCAAGACTAAGGAGGATAGAATCCAAATGTATAGGGTAATGTACTCATCAGTGGTTAGTAGCTTGATGTATGCTATGGTATGTACTAGGACTTACATTGCCTATGTAATAGGAGTAGTGAGCAAGTTTATGAGTGATCTAGGTAGAGAGCACTCACAACCGGTGAACCGGATCCTTTAGTATTTGAGAGGGACTATGGGAGAAGCATTGTGTTTAGGTGGATTGGACACTAAATTGCATGGATATGTAGATTCAAACATGGAAGTAGATTTGGACAATAGGAAGAACACGTCAAGTTGTGTATTTATGGTTAGTGATACATCAGTGAGCTTGGTTTCACAACTACAAAAGGTCAGTTGGGCTTTGTCAACCACAAAGGCTGAGTATGTTGCTGCCATAGAGGAAAGTAAGGAGATGATTTGGCTACAACAACTACTTGATGAGTTAGGTCATAAGCAGGAAGTTGGGAGACTACACAGTGATAGTTAGATCACTATTCACTTGGCGAAGAACTCTGATTTCCACTCTAGGATGAAGCACATTTAGCTGAGATATCATTTCATCAGGGAAGCTTTGGAAGAAGATAAGTTAAAGCTGAAAAAGATTCATACCAGTCAGAATCGTGTGGATATGATGACCAAGGCGGTCACAAGGGAGAAGTCGAAGTTGTGTTCAACTTTGGATGGCCTTCATGGTTGATAATGAAGAGTTGAGAACTTTTCTAAGTGGAAATAGTCTCCAAGTGGGAGTTTGTGTGGGTGTGGAACTTGTTTTTGTCTTCTAGAATCATTATTGAAGTATTGGAGTTTGAATAGTTAATTTTGGAGACTTCGGGAGCATTTTATAGTCGTCTGCTATTTTTCTTGCTATGACATTGTTGTTAATCGGTTGTCAACACCGTGACATTTTTCTATCCGTGGAAGTTGAAAGGTTATGACTTAAAACTTCTAGGGTTGGATTTAGGACTTCTTAAAAGGATTATAATCCTATAAATAGAGGTGTTATGGGATTCCTAATGTATCTTGAATGTATCTTGAGTGTTCAAGAGGTCTTGAGTCTTAGTGATCAAGAGGTGATCAAGAGTGATCAAGGTTGAGCAATTGGGTATCAATTGTGGTTTAGATGTGGTTTAACATCTTTGAAATTCTATTGTGAGTTCATAATTGAGAGAAGAATGTGAGAGTTTTTTTACTCTCGTTGATAATAAAATATGAGAAAGTTCTTGGTGGACGTCCCACATTGGGTGAACCACGTTAAATATCGTCTTGTCTTTTTCATGCATTATTTATTTATGTTGTTATATTTCGCAAGTATAATTATGCTAAATAGTTTCCTACTACTGTGATTTGAGGAATTGTTTCCACATATTTATTCTCTAACTCCTAACAACTCACAATCTCTCCAAGCTGCTTGAAGTGGAAAAGTTGCGTAGGAATAGACTCAGTGTAGTGCCCATCTTTTTCTTGAATTAGTTCATCGATGACTCTTTGCTTTTACTAGATTATGGACATGGATTTTAGAATTATTTATATACTATATGGTTTCATTATGAATCATTGATGATAATTATGGAGATTTTGGCACGTAGTTCCAAGCTAGTATTATGGATTAATATCTTTGTTCTTCATTGTATGATTTTGATATCAACAAAGTTGTGATATAGTTGGTTTTATTTCATATATGATGGATGGACGTATGGTTTTTTTGTATACTTTGATATCATTGGTTAAATTGAATGTTGTCATGTAGTGCTTAGATGGATATGATAGCTTGGGTTAATTTGGATGTATGTGTTTAGTGCTTAGCCATTTCATACTAACATTTATTATGGTATAGTGTGAGTGATTATCCATGATTGATTCATTTATATTGTTTAATTGATATATTTTATCGAGCATGTATGTTTAATGTTTGAATTGAGTGTGTAGATTATAAGGCACAAAGGAGAATGTGGGTTTCAGGGTAGTTACGCCTCAAGTTGCACAAGCGACTGACTGGACCGAGTCCTAGCCATGCATGATTGTGTGTATCCTTGTATGTTTGTGGCATGTTCGTGTTTAGGACACCATGGGTGATTCCTAATTGTAATTATGTTAATTATAAATTGTTTTAGTCTTGTCATGAGATAGTTTAGAAACCTAATGGTCCCCACATGCATTAGAGTTGTTTTAGGTTAGTTAATTTTTTTAGTGTTTTAGGACCACCTAATTATCATTTTGGTGGGCCCCATCACCTCTACCCTTGTGCCACTTAGCCCAATCTCGAATTTGGGCTAAATATGGCAATTTTAGGGACCTCTTTTCACTTTGGGGGTCCCCATTTCATGGAAAATGACCTCTTAGATGTTACCTATGGATACGGGGTCTCTTTTCAAGGTCAAATGGAATTTTCCCTCCCATTTGACCCCTCTCATATCACCATCTTGTAAAGGAGGTTGTTTTTTGTGTTTTCTTAGAAAAAAAAGGGTGTTGGATTATTAGCATTTTAGGGAATTATGGATATTACCTCCAAAATATGTTTTGTTTTATGCTCTTTTTGGTTTTGGGAATATTTTATTGGGAGATGAGAAGGGTGACACATGTAACCCTCTCATTTGTGAGGATTGACAACTTGTTCTTATTTTTACACTCCCTCATGGAGAGGGGTAAACTTTTACTTGTCATTTTTACCATTGGATTTAGAGAGCTTGGAGCTTGGGATATTGGAGCTAGGGAGAACTTGTTGTTCTTGGAGTTGGATTGCTAGTTTTTGAGGTAGGCTTCATACTCTTGTTTTGTTTTCCATAATATAATGTGAAGAGAAAGAATGGTTGTTAAACTTTTTTGTTGCATGTTTGGTTGTGGGTGCATTTTGTGATTATTGTTCCTTTCTTTTTATCCAATCCATCCTACTTTTGAGGTGGATTTTTGGAAATGTATGGGGAAGAGGGAGGAATGTTCCCTCTTACACCACATGGCTTGATGGAAAGCCATGATGGTATTCATTTTTATTCCTCCCCTCATATGGTTTGATGTGGAGAAGGATTGTTCATATGGTTTGAACCTCCTCCATCCTTGGAAAGGAAACCATGTATGGTTTGAAAATCCTTCCAAGGAGGAGGCTTGGTGTATTTTGGAAGGAGAGATAAGGAGGACATGTTGGAGATTTTTATAGTGTTCCTATGGTTGGTTCACATTTTGGCTTCTTATGGGTTTCTTTCCACTCTTCCCATTGGAGGGAAAACATGGAGTTTTCACCTTTGTGTGGTTGTTCATTTGGTTTTTGTCTGTGTTTTGAAAAGTGATGTGTGTGTAAGCTGTCACCATTGTCTTATTTCTCTTGTGCATTCTTGATGCTTGCTACTCTCTTTCCATGGGCTTGGAGGAGGCTAACATGTCCTCAATTTGTTGGAGATGGCATGTGATGATGCCATTTGGTTGGGAGGAAACCAAGCCCCTATTCTTTGTGCATTGAAGACTATTTTTAGTGGAAACTTACAATTTTCACTTGGATTTTGAGAAGAAAAGTTAGAAATTTTGACATGTTGTTCCCCATTTTGGGGAGGCTTATCCTCTTGTATTTTATTATGCTCTTGTAATGATGTTGTAATTATTGTTAAGTTGTCTCCTATCTTGGGATGAATCTTGTATCTTGCACTTAAATATGTTGAGTCTTATTCTCCTCTCCTTGAGAAGAAGGATTGAAATTTTATAACCTTGTTCCTATATGTTGTAATAAGTTTCCATCTTTTATTTTATGCATGTTTGTAAACCTTGTTTTAAGGAAGTTGTTGGTGTGCTTATATTCATTGAAAATAATATTGTAAGGTTTAGAATTTGGAATAGGAAGGTTTCTTTTTCATTTGTATTGAAAGAAAGATTTGAAGAAATGAATGTATGTCAAGTACCATAAAGTTGTCACCCTTGTATTATTTTCTTTGCTTATTGTGTCGCAAAAAAAAGAGTTCTCATTTATTAGCTCATTATGTTTACCAAAAGATGCTCTACTTGTATGTTTTATGGAAATAGGGAATGCATATTTTGTTGTTGTATTCTTCAAGATATGTTAATAAAAGAATGCACTTTTCTTGTGAGAGAAGGTTATGTGGAAAGAAAAAAAAACAATTAGTTTCTTGTGGTTTTTAAGAAAATTATATTAGGATACATATGAAAAGAATATTCTTTAAAAAATTATGTTTTTGAATGTTTAGCTAGTAACATTAAAATTGGTTGGATCCGTTTGGCATCTAAATATATATATAGCTCTCGTTGTTTAATTGTTAGACAAAAGAAGTTGTTGGTTTCTTATTAAAAAAGTAGTGTTTGATCTTAAGTTGAATGTATTAAATAGATCTCTTGAAATTATTACTCTCTTTATTTTAATATTATGAATTTGATTTCCATAAAGGAAAATGAGACTAGGGAGATTTTAGTCAACATATTTTCATGGCATTTTCCTCCTTAGAATCTCTGTTACATAAACCAAAAACATAATTGACTATGTCATTCTATGTAAATGCACAATTATAGGAAACACACACACACACACACAATTTAATTTCACCCTATATACTTCATAAAGAAGTATATTTGAGAAAAAAATTGGAACCTAAAAATATCTTTTCTTCCCTTAATGTTTATATTTTTTTATTTGTGGGTATTTAAATATATGTGTTATGTATATATATATGTGTGTGTGTGTGTGTGTGTGTGTGTGTCTATATATATATATATATATATCTATATATATGTATGTATGTATGTATATATATGTATGTATGTATATACACACACACACACACATACACACACACACACACACACACATATACATGTATATATATATATACATATATATATACATATATAGATATATATACATACATATATATATATATATATATATATATATACATACATATATATATATATAGATACACACACACACAAAACACACACACACACACACACACACACACACACACACACATAACATGAAATACGTTTTAAAATAATTCATAATGCAAAGGAATGAATCAACCGCACTATGGATTTGGGCTTGTGTTTAAAATAAAGGAATGGGGTTGGGGGATAGGCACAACCTGCCCCCTTCCTTGCCACAAATTTGTAGTGGTGTGGCCGTATCCACACCCTAGGCCACTTTTGTGTGGCTACAACCACATCACCACAGGCTTGACCCCCTTTGTATCACATACGCACCCCATTGACCACCAAGTGTGGCCAAGCTCCTCATAAACCCTTGCTACCTTGGTACAAAGGTGGTTTCGACGTATCACTTAAATTTATGCATAAAAAGAATTTTTGCCGATATATATATATATATATATATATATATATATATATATATATCTAAGAGATAAGTAAATAGAAATATTCCCTTCCTCCATGAAAATCCGAATGCATATAAGAGGGATCTTCCATTTTCTATGATCTCCATTTTCCTCTCTCCTTCCTCCTCCACCATGAAATAAACTTGTGCACATAAAGAAAAAGATAACAAACAAAACAACATAGGATTATATTGCATTTCTTAAGGAAATCTAGGGTTTTGGGAATGACCTAGGAATAAGTGTCTAGACCCATTCAATCCTATGGTTAACATTATGTCCTCATAAATTTTAAGTTGTGGGAGTAGATATTTTAAATGGGAATGGGATAAATTAAATTACTTGGGTGCCTAGGGAAAACAATTTAAAGGTCATGGTGGGGCATACATTCAAGTAATGTGACTTTAAGTCTATTGGGGAAATTAATAAGTGTTTAACATGGTTGGGTAAAGTATTAATTATTTGGGGGGCGATAAAATATTAGTTGGGTTTTTATAAATTAATTAATTAAAATCATTATAGACAAAAGAGTACTTTAACCTAGCATAACTTGTTTCAACATTAACAAACACATTTAAAAAAATTAGCGGGAAATTTTAGGCGTTTAGATGTGTTTTTGGTCAGCGCCAATATGGGGCACTACATGCAGTATCGAGCTCGAGTTCATAACACCGCACGCTCTGGGTAGTTTAAAATTTAAATTAATAATGGATAAATAAATAAATGTAAACCATTTAACTCATTTCCGCTACCCTTTAAAAACTCATAACTTTCCATTTCCTTTCATACACACGATGTCATGAGGTACGAGACTTATGTTAGTCGTGATTTGGGATGTACGTCACCTACACTCAAGCCATGTGCCCCGATTTAGGACCACATATACTTGACGTGTTACAACATTTGATGGGAAATTTGTAGTAGCATTTTCCTCCATAGTAGGATCGAGTAAGAGGAGATTGATCGTCAAGAGAGGATACACCACTAGATGAGGACACACACTCGGAGCCACATCAACATGAAACTTAGAGATGGGAGAGGTCATGTAGCCCTCCATTCACCTTGAGAGAGTGACCTCTCTTCATCGTAGCCGCTCTCATAGCATTGAGGGACCATTTCATGAGGGACGACCACATTCACCAGTTGAGGGGATGGTTAGACATCAACGTCAGGATCATGACACAGGTAGTGTGATTATGGATCTCCTTCATCTATAACTATGAACTTACAAAGTGGCACCTCGGATGGATTTGGGACTGAGTCATGTGGCTCCCGAAAGTGTTAACAATTACTTTGGATTGCACTCATATGAGAGTAATGTCAAGGCTAGGTTTGTTATACTCTTCCTCTCGATGCAACATGCATATGGTGGAGGAAATAGGAGTAAAAGCTCCATTTGAATGGAGGTACAAAGTGACTTGGGAGCTATTTGAGGATCTCTTTAGAGGGCCGATACATGTCGATAAATTTTTCAAAAGAGGATCAACGAGTTCCATGATCTTTGACAGGTTCGTGCATGGTTGCACGGTATGAGAGCCAGCTTTTGGATTTATTGTTGTATGTATATTATCTACAGGATAAGAAATTATAGGTCAACAGGTTTATTTAGGGACTAATTGCAGATATAGATGGGACCATCGGGATGTTACTTCCTCTAAAACTTGAGAAGGCCGTAAAGAAGGCCTACTTAGCTAAGCAAAACATGAACAAGGACTAAGAGCACATAGACATGAATAGGGGTTAGTTTCAGGAGAAGATGTAGTAATTTTAGGATCGAGGTCGTGGGTATAATACCACCCCTTAGAGGAGGATTCATGCCTCCACATTTAGTCTCAAGACCTCCACCACACCCACAGTAGGAGTCACAACACCACGCAAACTAGGATCATAGGACTAGAGGAAGACATAGAGTATGCAGAGAGGTGGAGTTCAAGGATGGTTTTGTGTGGGTAGAGACAGAAGACAGGGTACCTAGTAGGTACAACTAACCCATACTTAGTAGTACCCAGAGGCGGCCAGTGAGGTTCGGTACACCAAAGTATAGGAGGGACCCTTATTTAGAGAGGTGTAGTAGGATGTTTCATTTGTTGGTCCCCTGATCACTACGTGTATATGTGTCCACACAAACTCACCACCATTAATAGGAATACGAGATAATATCTTTGAGTAGAAAGTGGCAAACGTGAGGATGCGTCCATCATGTCTACATAAGAGATAACCACCGGGTGAGTATCGCACCATGATTATCGAGACAACAGGTAGCTATCGGGGTATTTATATCTCGCTTATTTTTATTTAGGTGCATCAAATTCATTTATATCACCTTCTATAGTGGACCAGTGTGAGCTAGTGGTGGCTAGGCAACCAGATAGTTTTCAAGTCGAGTTGGCCTTTGGGGCCAAACTCACTGTGGATACCTACATGGAGAGTTGTATACTTAATTTGGGAGTATTATCCACTACCTTGGACCTTTGAGTGTTACCTTTAGGATCCTACGAGGTTGTTCTGGGCATGGATTGGCTTGAGTCTCATTAGGCCAAAGTAGACTATAAGAGTAAGATCATTGAGTGTCAAGATGACCTTGGGAATTTATTTGTTATCTTTGGGTTGTAGAGTCTTATTTCCTTTCATATGATCTCGTATAAGAAACTCAAACAGAGTATGCTTAAGGGATGTTAGTTGTTTGTGATTATGATCATTGATTGATAAGAGAGTACTTCAAACCATTCACCTCTTGATGAGTATATAGTATGGAGGGATTTTGCATAAGTATTTCCAAGTGAGCTTCTTAGATTACGACCCCAGTAGAAAGGTGGATTTCGCTATAGACCTAGTAATAGAGAGTAGTGCCATTTTCTAGGGAACCTTATCAGATGATAACTCCAAAGCTTCATGAGCTCAATATTCATCTAGAGGAGTTGTTGGAGAAGGGCCTTATTCACCCTAGTGTGTCTCCATAGGGGCACCTATTTTTGTGAAGAAGAAGGATGGTTCTCTCAGGATTTGTGTTGATTTCAGGCATCTTAATAAGGTCACAATTAAGAATTGTTATCCACTTTTGAGGATTGAAAACTTGTTTGATCAGATGAGGGGAGCCAGAGTGTTCTCCAAGATTGATCTCAAGTTAGGATATCATCAGTTGTGCATTGCAGATGTAAATATTCACAAAACAACTTTCCACACTCGTTATGGGCATTATGAGTTCATTATTGTACCTTTTGGTTGACTAATGCCCTAGCTGTTTTCATGAGCCTCATGAATGGGGTTTTTAGGACCTTCTTGGACTGTTTTGTCTTGGTGTTTTTGGATGATATATTGATATATTCTCATTTTGAGGAGGAACACAAGGAGCATTTGAGACAGGTACTATAGGTTTTGAGAGATCATAAGCTTTTTGGGAACCTAAAGAAGTGTAGTTTCTTTCAAGTTAGAGATTCAATACTTGGGTCACATCATTTTAGGTGAGGGTATCTCGATAGATCCTCTAATATTGGAGCCATTCTTAATTGGGACAGTTCCTCATCGGTGATAGAGGTGAGGAGAAGAAACATGAGATCGATAAAATTTAATTCAATATAACACATAATTTATGTGTTACAAATATATAGAAGAGTATTTCTAACTCCTATAACAAATCCATAAATTTCTCACCATAAATCTAGATGGGTTATTAAACAAAGTTTATTCTTTCCCCTATAATATCTATTTCCTATTTCTATTCCAAGTTGTATAAGCTAATTCACATACAAGTATACTCATAATAATATAATATTAATTTGTTTCTCAACAACTTAATATTAACTTACATAACACTATATTATAACACACCCACACATGCACTCATGTTATACTACTTCCTAACATTCCCCCCTTTAGTGCTAACATGGGGTGATGAAGTACAATATGAAACTTCAACACATGTTGTCATTGTCATTTAGGTTGTTTCTTGTTGCTATAAGTTCTTCTAGTATGCATTTCCCCCCTTAATGTGAAAACCCTTTGGATGTGGGTTAAAATCATAGTGCATCCAATGAAAGTGAACCCATTTTTAATTTATGAAAACATATCCCTTCCCCCTTTTCTAAAAAAATAACCTATCCACTCCAAAACATTCCCATGAGGTTAATAATTCAACAAGTGACATTCTAATTGTTCTATCATTGTAGGAATGGACAACATAGAAGTGAATCCTGAAGGTCACCACACCACATGTTGGAGGAAATCATCACCAATTTCTAATACCAAATGAAGATCTTTTGCTTGATATTTTTACAATTTATTGGGTCAACGAGAGTATTTTAAAGATGAAGATTGATGATACTAAAGAATTCACTACAACCATAAGTAACATTGCAAGGTGCCAATTAATACTTTTTTACTGTCATTCCAATGCATTTGTAGGTTAAAGATCTTATTAATCTCCAATAGCAGGGACATCTAATTATTGGAGATCCTACCCTTTGAAATTTAGAAATATTTTTATCAATATCTTCTCACCACATTTGTTATAACAAGATGACTAGGCCACAAGATATTTGTTATTGAGGCACCAAACATGATTGAGATAGAAGAAAATAACTCACCGATATGAATATGGAATCCGTTACCAGATCCTAGTTGAGGATCAAATTCACTAAGTAGATTCGATGTGGAGATTATTGGATTGATTTCAATGAATAGATCAAACTCAATTTCATGAAATTGACTCCATACCCATAGGAGGTATTTTTTTTTTTATCTAAGAAGCCAATGGAATCAAAGTGAGTTGAGATCAAAACATGGAGCCATGAAATAGGCTGATGTAGATAATGAGCCAAGATATTTTTCCACCATATGGATTTGAAGAGATAGATCTGAGAGAGAGATAGGGTTTGATTTCTAGAACTAATGGAATCACAATCACCACAATCTGGGAGCCGATATTTGAGGTTGGGTTAACTCGAGTCAATATTGTTTGAACGCAGAGCTAACCACCATGAAGGACATGAATAGGGACCAAATGGATATGTAGGAATGCATAGTTCACCACCAAGTCATTGAGATTCTCGCAAGCAAAAGGAGAAAGATCTAAAGCTTGGATAGAATTATTTGAAATCGATGCTTATAATAGAATGATTCGATTTGTAGAGATATTTAAAAATTAATTTATTTTGAAAAATAGATCTGTCTCATATATATATATTTGAATATAACGGTGAAAATAATGGATGAAAAAGCGTGAAAAGAGCGAACAGAGTGGGAGAGGAAGACAATGCAGTTGGATGATGGATGTCAATGGATTTGTTTTGAGGTCCGTGGTATCCGCTAGTACCGTTGAAAAATATGCAAGAAGGGTGGACGCTACAAACTCTAGATTTCACGCCAGTCAGTGGTATCCCACAAGTCTTTCATTTGCACGGCTTGAATTCACAACAAATGCATGGGAAGGAAGAAGGGAATTGGGTCACAGAGGTCCATGAGACTTGATAACTCATTTCCTTAATCAACTTGACAAATGAAGTATGAGTGGAGTGAAAAACCTGTTGATGCATAATCAAAGCACCCCTGAATGTTTACAACTCGATGGGTTGAAAAATTTCAGTGTGATTGCATAACATGGAGATTTTCCCAAAGTGTGGGACTTTGCAATTGGGAAATCTCTCTGGATGAAGGCCGGTTCCTATTCCTCTATTCTAATGCACACATCCAAATTATAGATGATCTATTCTAAAATATACTCTAACTTTCCAAGGAGACAGGGTTAAGAAGATTACAAGAAATTAAACCTAAACTAACAGAGGTGATGCACCAAAAGGAATGCTGAACACTTGCTTTACATGGAGATGGAAACCACAACCAGATTAAGGAGGATGAAAATACACCATAGATCAATCCACTATTGATAATCCACTAACCATTAAACACAAACCATTAAACATGTAATACAATAACCATGCCTGTGATAACTAGGATTGCAATGAGAGATTAGAAGAAAGAAATGAACACAAGAGAGGGTTGAAACTCATCCAAACACTTATATTATTGCTCCATAGACTCGATATGATGTATTACAATGGTCAAGAAGTAAGATTGCATTTACGCTTTAGATGGGAGGTTTGAACTCCACAAATTCACTTACAGACAATAGAAGAAGGGAAGGTGCAAAAGAAAAATTATCCAACATTAGAGTAATGCCCCTCCTTACAATATCTAGGAAGAATGAGAGAAAGGAGATAGAAGAATCGAGTTCTTGCTTTAACCACCCTAAAATGCATTGAATTCCCCTGCAACAATGATGGTTTGTCATTACAAATACCATACTTGCTTGTACTATTCCTTGTTGGGAAAGAAAGGAAGCCCATGCCTCATCATTGTGGTAGGTGAGAAACCATGAACAATCCTCTAAAATGGTGGACTGTATTTCTTCATTTTGAGCTTCCCTAAAATTCCTTTCTTGTGCAAATATGAGCTCCCAGTCAAAAGTTATGGCCATCTAAAGATTGGGGTGCCATACTACATTAATAGCGAGTGGTTGGCCTTGTTTCTAAGGACTCAAAATGCTGACAACCTACGAAATCTGAAAATTGGAATATTAGGCATCTTGAATTTAGAGGTTGATGTTTCATGCTCATCCATTTGGGTGCGTAAAAACTTTGAAACTCTAAAACCACGAAGTCCAAAATTCGGACTTCAGGTTTTGGACTTCGAGTTGTGACATTTATGTTTTGGGGAGTCCTGAAGTTATAAAACTCAAAAACTTAAACCTTCAAAATATGAAGTCTAAATTTTAGACTTGAGGTTTTGAGATCTTGTACCTTTCATAGTTTAGGTCACCCTGTTCATCAATCAAGCTAACTTAAGAGTTCCAAAACTCAAAACCTGAACCTCCGAAACTCCGAAGTCCAAAATTTGGAATTTGGGTTTCAAACCTTGTGCCTTTCGGACTTTAGATTATTGTTCATTGATCAAGTCAGCTTGAGAGTTCTGAAACTCCAAAACCCAAACCTCCGAACCTCCAAAGTCTGAAATTTGTACTTTGGGTTTTAGAACTTGTGCCTTTTAGACTAGTGACCTTTGTTCATCCAAATGATCCACATGAGACCTATGAAATATTGAAATTCGAAGGTTGAAATTTAGATTTTGAACTTTGGAACATTGCACTTTTGGACCTTTGGTGCCTCAATCCTTGAAAAAAACCTCCAAAAATTCCAAACTCGAATCCTCGAAATGACCTTCGCGTTGAACCCAAACTATAGTTTGACACGAAACCCAAATCCTTACAGACTTCAACATTTTAGGATTTCAGGATTTGGCTCAAGTTTTGAATTTTTCTTGGCAAAGACCGAACCTTGAACCCCGAACCTCACGAAGTCCAAAATTCAGCTCGGGTTTCGAGACTCAAATCCATTATCTATGGTACAGATTGAACCTAAAAGGAGAGTTGACGCCAATAAAAACCCTAAGCCTTTCGGACTTTGGGATTTCAGGTTTTTGGGCCTTTTTCTTGTTTTTTACCACTGCTTCTCTGCCGAAAAATCTGAAATCTAAAACCTCCAAAGTCAAAAAATTTCAGACTTCGAAGTTTCCATTTTTTCTTATCTTGATTTTGGGCTTGGGTTCTATCTTCGTTGAGTCCGCCATGGCCGAGTTGAATCAGCCTTTTTTGACTCCATTCAACTTGGCTCATTCTGTGATCTTCATGCCGACCTCATGGCTTGGCTTCCACAAACTCGTGCGATCCCAATATGTAGGCTTGACCGATGAGCCATTCTTCCATTTATTACCTCACACATATTTTTTTCTATCTCGAGCTTTCTCGCTCACCATGCATTTATCTCGGCTAAGTTCCTTTTCTATGCTAACTCGAAATGAGCCTTCATTCCATCTCATGTAAACCGATGATATGCACTCCTCCGATGTCAAGCTTCCACTTAGGACCTTGTTAAGAAATTTCACCCATGGGATAGAAATTGTCAACAATTTTGTGACTCGTGGGGACATCTTCCTACTAGATGTTCAGATCTAGTAGCCAAGGCATATCCATTGGGTGCAGAGTCATTCTAAACTTGTAAATTGGTCCCGAACCTTCTCCAATTCTTGCACTCTCATTTTTCATAAGAAAATCTTGAAGATGAGATTTGTGATAGTAGAAAATAGTCTCGACCTAAGGCTTTTTCATGTTCTTGAAATGGACTGTTCGGAACTTGATTTTAATTACTCGATGGTTTTCCTTTGAAATTAGCAACTATTTCCTACAAGTATGAACTTCTTCCTATTACAACATTCATCGGGAGGCACAATGAATGCACAATGATAAAACCTTAGAACAACAAAAACTATGCCGAAGCACTTAGGGAAATTGAAACTTAAACTACAATAAGATATGTGTACATACACACTTAGAGGAATTAAAATCCTTGTATAAAATTTACAAGGGTGAAACCTTTTCTTTTAGTAGCAATGTTTAAGGTAGATCCCATTAACAGGAATCAAAAGTTCCTCTCCATCTAATGTAGACAATTGGAAGGAATTTCTACTTTTACATCTTGTTACCATGTACGGACCACTCCAAATGGCATCAAACTTGGAATGCCTTCCTAGTTTTTCCCGATCTGCATCCACTTTAGAACTAGATCCCCTTCCTAAAAGGTCCTCGCTCTTACTTTCTTATAAAATGACCTCTTGGCTAAGGTCTAATTTCTTTCCATGTTTTGCATTGCATGTTCTCTAATTTCCCCCAATTCCATGAATTCTACATACCTATCCTCCATTGGTTTAAACTTAGATAATTCTATTTTTTTCATGAGTTCCAATGCCGACAACTCAAGTGATATAGGCAACAATGCCTCTTTCTCGTAGACTAGCTTGTAAGGCAAATCTCTGTGAAACCTTTGGTGTGATTATATTAGCCCATAAGGCTGCCTTGAGCTTGGTATGCCAGGTCCTTTGGTTTTCATCTAGAGTCCTTCTGATGATTCTTAGTAAATTTTTGTTCGTGGACTCTCTTTTGTCCATTACCCCGTAGGTAATAGTTTGAAGAGGTGCTCAAGTAGATCACGTTTTTAAAGCCCATTCTATAATCTTGGAACTAAGAACGCCAATGAATTTTTCTGATATGATAGTGGCGGTACAATGAACCTAGTCACTATCCCCTCATAGAAGTATAATGCTAGACTCATTTTCTTCTTTGAGTTCTACCGCCCGGCCCACTTGGTGAAATAGTCCGTTCGTGAGAATCCACTTGTGGCCTTGGCTTGAATTAGGATTAATGACTCCGATGAATTCCAATCCCCATTGCATGAAGGAATGATTACTGAAATTGGATGAAATGGAAGTTTTGCTAATCTTTCCTTGCCTATGAAAAACACATATTTTTACACTTTTTGATCCAAGTATAGTAGTCACTGAACGCTATGGGCCAATAATACCCCACCTTCATTATTTTGATAGTTATTACCTATGGAGAAAAATTACCTCTGGATTCTTTATCGTTAAACTCATGTAACATCCTTTCAATTTAATTCATTCCAATACACCTCAATAGGATGCCATTGATGTCTTTCTTAAACAAGATGCCATAAATAAGAACATATGGAATGGTTTGTAATCTGAAGTATCTCCTCTTTGCTTTTCTCATTTCTAGAGGGCATAGACCTATTTGTAGGAAGTTTATCATGTTTTAAGTCCAACAAGGATAAACACATTATAATTTTCTTCTATTGATCATCATGTAACACCAAAAACACTTCATTTTCATTACTAGCTTCAACTTGTTGAGTCGAGGATAGCTGTTCACATAATCCTTTCCCATGGACCAGCTTAGTGACTTTGATTTCAATTCATATTCCATGACATGAGTGATCCATCCTGCACGTTTCTCATTCAAAACCTTGTTAAGAAGGAAATCCTTGACTCCCACATGGGACACCAGTAATTGGATCTTGTTGTTTGAGAGTAGGTGTTTGAACTTCTTTAAGATCCTGATTACTGTGAGGACATGCTTCTTGATGAAGGATTACCTCACTTCATAGTCCTCCAAACTTTGACTAAAGAAGGAAACCAACTGTTTAGATCCATCTTTATTTTGTTGCATTAGGATTGCGGAAATCGTATCCCACACTACCAAAGGCATAGAGAATTAAATCATTGGAGAAGTATGGATTGATGAGAGTTGGGGCTTGAGATATAGCCTCTTTGATAGCCTCAAAAATTACTCTACCTTCTGTTGTCCACTTAAATTTCATGCTCTTCTTCAACATCAGTGTTATTGGCTTCACGAGAGTAGAAAAGTTTGGTACAAAACTGTGGACAAAATTGATCCTCCTAAGAAGCTATAAAGAGCCTTCGTATGACTGGAAATGGAAATGCTCAAATTGCTTCAACTCTTTCTCGGGTCAATCATCAAGTCCTTCCTTTGACACAATATGGCAAAGGACCTTTCCTTCGTGAGCTAGGAATATGCTTTTTTGGGATTCAATGATACCCAAATCTCTACACCTTTGAAATACATGTCTCAGATGAAAGAGGTGATATGCTGCATTTTTAGAGAACACGGTGATATCGTTAAGATATATAATACTATTTTATTGATAAACCCCTTGAATGCCATGTCCATCACCATTTGAAAAGTGGCTCTGGCATTAGACAATCCAAATGGCATCTTCCTGTAGGCATAAGTGCCCCATTTGGTGGTGAAAGTCATCTTGAACCGATCATCTTCTTTCACCATTATTTGATTATACCTTGAGTAGCCATCTAGGAGAGAGAATCTTTATGATCTAGAAACTACTTGTAAGATTTGTTCCATTGAAGGAAGTGGGTAATGGTCTTTGAGAGATGCCCTATTCAAGTCTCAAAGTCCATGCACAACCTGATTTCTCCATTCTTCTTCCTGACCAACACTAAATTTGTAACCCAACTTGAGTGTGATTGAATACTTTCCTCTATCAGCTTGTTTAGCTATTTCTTCATAAGAGGCTTAATGTGTGGGTTACTGGTCTTTGCTTTTTCTTGATGGGCTTAGCATCTAGGTCTAGTTCAATTTATGTTGTGACAACTTTTGATTGAATCCCTCGCAGTCCTCATAGCTCTAGGAAGACATCCTGGAAACTATTGGAAAAGTTGTATGAAATCATATTTCTCTTGATCGAGTGGCCACTTAACCAATTTGGAGTATTTTTCCTTCCCCAACCGAAATCGGTTTGAATCCTCTCCTTTGACCTATATGTTGTCTTTTTCTTTGAAATTGATCATTCGGGTTGAAGATGGACTCCAACGTAACCAAACCTTTGGGAAGCTTGTTTGTCCGCAGCTACACTAATTGATCCCCATACTATAGATCTAATTTATCTTGATTCCTAGTTGAGAATTCAACCTCTTCTTGCAAGAAATTGATGATTTTTTGATCATTCTCAAACACCTACCAACTTGTGTTATTATCTGGAACTGTTGGCCTTACAATCACATGGATGTGGGCTGTGTTTTGTCTCTTTTGATCATTTAAACCACATCAAAATTTTCTCCAAGTGCTGTAATCCTATCTCGTAGCTTCATTTTTCTTCCTAGGTATGGACTCGATGTTGAAATGCTTTGAAATCCTCCATTAAGTTCCATACCCTATTTTTGTAGCTCTTGAGTAGGTCATTTTTTGTGGTATGTTATCCTTTGACTTGGTTAACAATCAACTCACTATCCCTAAATACTTGTAAGTTCTTTATGCCTCTTTTCATGGCCCAATGAAGTCCATAAATCAAAGCCTCATATTCGGTGTGTGTTTTTGAATAAGCGAACTAAAATCTAAAAGATGAATAATACTTGATGTTCTGTGGTGAAACCAACATTGCACCTCCTCCAAACCACTTGTTTTATTTTTTCAACCATCGAAAAATAGTTGCCATAATTGTCATCCTTATTTTCCAGCTTGGTGATATTAGGAATGGGTGAATTTTCTTCGTGTACACAATATACACCTAATTCTGATTCTTCCATTTCCTTGTATGGGTCAAACACATGCCATTTATTTTCCCATTCATCCAGAGTTAAATCTAGAATACCCTCAAATTTGGTACCTATTTCCAGATCATTTGAACACTCTTCCTGATCAAAGGATGAGTAATTTGCATTGATAGGACTTGGGACATGAGGCTCAATGTGGAAGTTTGCAATTGGCTTTAATCAGATGGTTTCCTTGGCTCCATACCTTGTCCTGAAAAGCATGTGTGACCAATCTGTAGATAGGTATCCACCAATTTTGGTAGTGAAGTCCTTTGACAAACACAATGCATAGAGTGGCGAAAGATCAATTACAGACACATATTGGAAGACTATGACATTAGGAAAAACATGTAGTGTTAAACTTAACCCTTGATGATCTGTTCCCAAATTTACTACTCCTTCTAGCACTGGCTCATACTTTATACCCAATTGATCTGCTATTTGCTTTGGCATCACTAAGATACTTTCCCCCGAATCGATCATGCAATTGTGTACCAAGTGGTTCCCGACAATCAATGACACATAGAATAGTGGAGGATTCAAATTATTTCTTGGTTGACCCCATCTGTTGCATTGCATTAGTGAGAACTTTCTCTATCTTTGGTTTGATCCATTCGAGGTAGACCAATTGGCCATTACAACTTACAAAAATCATGTTGTCCTGGGATTTCTAGTGACTCCCACATGGAAATGTTCACATGTTTTTTCTTCATCTGATCTATGATGTTGAAAGGGATGAATTATATTTTTTTCCCTTTACATGGCACAACCTTTTTTGAGAGCTTGAATAAGCACATGTGCTTCTTGCAATGGGTGCCTTAGGTTGATTTTAGCATTTGGAGCTGCACTTTTGGTATATTAACTCCTTGTGTGTGTTGAGAGTGGGTTGAGAAACTACAGGGTTATACAACTATCCTTCCTTAATGTTCCTCTTCTTTGACCATGTGTTGGTAGCCACACCCTGGAAAGGTGGTTGATTAACTCCAGTAGAAGTCTTATTTTCCAATTGAGAAATGTGGTTTTATTGGAGGTGTCCTTTATTGGGTTTCTTGCTGCTTTGATTCCTTCTTGACTTGGTTCTTGGGACACACCGATGGTCTGCACCATTAGGCCTCAGTTTAGTGAACCATTGAAACACATTGATTGGATTGTGAGGTAGATTGTAGGGTAACACCACTTGTACTCATGTGCCATGTTGTTTTGTGTTAGAACCAAGGCTCTTGATGTTGAAGCTACATTTGGATCATATGGTCGGAATGGCTTGACAACTTGAGGTTGTCCTTGGTTCAAATTTTGATTTACAACTGAGTTGGTGGTCTATTTTGTTGATATGGGGGCCTAGCTTGATACTGAGTTTGAGGTTGATACGGTCTAGAACTCTGAGCTTGTTGTCTCTTGATGGTCACTAGCTCATTTCCTAGGTTTCTGTAGCTATTTCATAAACTCATGTAGTTCTTTTGAAGTGCTTGAAGAAGTAAAAGCCTCATTGCTTCTTTGATTCTAGGGGCTGGAATAGGATTTAATTTTGGTGTTTGACTAGTTGTAGGAGTTCCCATGTCCAGATAGAGAGGCATTGGTGGCCTTGGTGCAAGCTTACCAACTTGAATTAAACAATTTTTATGCTCTTGATAGCTATGTCATAGGCCCCTGACAGTGTTGTTCCTCCCATTGATTGGATCATCATGGCTATGTCTAAATTTATAGCCTTCAAGAAGTAAAGGAATGCTCCTTCGGCAGTTGGTCTAATAACTATCGAATCCTATCCCATGTCTATTGGAAATGAAAATTAAAATCTGTCATTTTCTCATTAGGAGCCCTTTTGATTGTTGTCAATTGTTCTAATAAAGACAAATTATCGCGCCTCTCTTTGAACTGATTGAAAGAGGTGAAAACAACTGGTTCTAATTCTGAAAAGACCTTGATGTTAGGCTCCTAAACCATTGCAAAGCTTTACCTTTAAAATATGAAGTTAACAACTTGACCGCAATATCCATTTCATTGATTTCGTGAATTACATAGACATTGGCAATGTCCTAGATGTGGTCAATAGTAGTATGATTTTCTCTTGTGAAATAGGGAATATTCTTTAGTGTATGCAATCGGGACCTAATTTTGAGCATTTAGGGCAAGTGGACTACTTCTCGTGAAGTTGACAAAGGGATTCGGTGGTGGTTGTTGTTGTTGTAGATGTGCCATTATGATTGGCCTAAGAACCCTAGTTGATTGGAGAAAAGGTCTACCAAGTGGAGATGTAGATAAAGTCTTGTTAGGTGGAGATGGAAATCTTTGTGGTCTTCTTCCTTCCTTCCTCTCGATTGGTGATAATTGCAGTAGACAAATAGTCACTCTTCTCTAGTTTCATACCTAGTTCAAATTATTCTCACGTACTTGGGCAACCTATGCTACTAAACCACTAAATTCTATCCCTTTGGAGTCTTCAGATGTGTTGGGAAATGAACCCCAAAATGATGGATTTTTCCAAGTTACACACCAAAATTGACAAAATTAAAATCAAAACTTTGAAGGACATGTATGTTTGAGATTAAGGTTGAAATTTATTTTGTAATGAAAATATCGAAAACCTAAAAACTAAAGACCTCTGAATGTCTGAAACCCCAAAATCCAAAGTTTGGAGAACTTCAAAATCTCGAAACCCAAAACTCTGAAATTCTGAGATGTTTGAAATCTCAAAATCCTAAAACCCAAAATTCAAAAAAAACTTAAAATTTGAAAATTCAAATTTGAAAAACTAAAAATACCCTTTTGAAGATTAGCCTCCGATCTATCAACTAGTGAAATTTTGACTTATTTTGAGCAAGTTAAACCCCTTAAAATTGATTTGGAGTTCAGCCTGAGAGGTGAAAGGTCTGAAATTGGAAATCTACAGTTTTCTAAGTCTGAATTTCTTGAAAATTCCTTCGAATCTTGTGGAATGACTCCCTAGTCCCATTGGGTGTGCCAAAAATATTGATGCGTAATCACAACACCCATAAATGTTTGCAACTCGATGGGTTGAAAACTATTAGTGTGATCGCATAACATGGAGCTTTCCCAAAGTGTGGGAATTTGTAATCGGGAAAGCTCTCCGGATGAAGGTTGGTTCCTATTCCTCTATTCTAATGCACACATCCAAATTATAGAGGATCTATTCTAAAATCTACTCTAACTTGCCAAGGAGACAGGGTTAAGAATATTACAAGAAATTAAACCTAAACTAATAGAGGTGATGCACCAAAAGGAATCCCAAACACTTACTTTGCATGGAGATGGAAACCACAACAAGATTAAGGAGGATGAAAATACACCACAGATCAATCCACAATGAGAATCCAATAACCATTAAATATGTGATACAATAACCATGCACATATAACAAGGATTGCAATAAAAGATTAGAAGATAACAATGAACATAAGAGAGGGTTGAAACTCATCCAAAAAATTATATTATTGCTCCATAGATTGATACAATGTATTACAATGGCCAAGAGGCAAGATTTCATTTACAGTCTAGATGGGAGGTTTGAACTCCAAAACTCACTTACAGAGACAAGAGAAGAAGAGAGGGTGTAAAAGTAAAATTATCCAACATTAGAACATACCCCTCCTTACAATATATAGGAAGAATGAAATAAAGGATATAGAAGAATTTTAATTCTTACTTTAACCACCTTAAAATGCATTAAATTCCCCGCAACAATGATGGGTTCCACTACAAAAACCATACCCGCTTGTATTATTCCTTGTTGGGCAAGAAAGGAAGCCCATGCCACATCATTGTGGTAGGTGAGAAACACTGGAACAATTCTCTAGAATGGAAAACTATATTTCTTCATTTGAGCTTTCTATATAGTCCTTTCTTGTGTAAATCCGAGATCCTAGTCAAAATTTATGGCCATCCAAGATTAGGGTGCCATATGCATTAATGGTGATTGGTTGGCTTTGTTTCTCTGAGACTCACAAAATGACAACCTCTCGAAATTTGAAAATTCACACTTTGTGCATCTTGAATTTAGAGGTTGATGTTATTGTTCATCCATTTAGGTGCGTAAAAACTCCAAAACTCTGAAACTCCGAAGTTCGAAATTCGGACTTCAAGTTGTGACTTTTGTGTTTTGGGGGACCAAAGTTTTGAAACTTCAAAATCCAAAAATCTGAAGTCTGAAATTCAGACTTCGGGTTTTAGACCTTGTGCCTTTCAGACTTTAGGTTACTTTTCATCGATCAAGTCAGGCCAGAGTTCGAAACTCGAAACCCGAACCTCCAAAATTCGGACTTCAAGTTTCGGACCTTATGCCTTTCGGACTTTAGGTTACTTGCTCATCGATCAAGTCACTTGAGAGTTCCAAAATATGAAACCCAAACCTCTAAAACATTGAAGTTTGAAATTTGAACTTGAGGTTTCGGACCTTGTGCCCTTGGACTTGTGAAAAGCTGTTCATCCGACCAATCCCTCTTGAGACCTCCAAAATCCTAAAAGTATGAAGTCTGAAATTCGACTTGGACTTTAGAACTTTGTGATTTTTGAACTTTCTCTACCTCAATCCACAGAAACAAACCTCCAAAATAACCAAATCCAAATCCCAAAATGAGCTCCATGTTGACCCCGAACTCAAGTTTGACCCCGAAACCCGAACCCTTTTAGACTTCGGCATTTGGGCTTTGGCTCAAGTTTTTTACATTTTGCTTGGTGAAGACCCCGAACCTCTCGAAGTCCAAAATTTGGCTTCGGTTTTGGACTTTTAAATCCATGATCTATGGCATCGTTGACCCCAAAGGAGTTAACCCTAAAAACCCCGAGCCTTTCGGACTTTGGGATTTTGGGTTTTTCGGGCCTTTTTCTTTTTTTTTTTTTTTTACTTCTCTGCAAAAACCTTTGAAGTGCAAAAATTTCCAACTTGAGTTTCCATTTTTGTTTATCTCAATTTTAGGCCTAGGTTGTATCTTCATTGAGTCCACCATGACCTGATTTGAATCAGCTTTTACAGACTTCATTCAAATTGGATCATTCTCGTGATCTTAATGCCAACCTCATGGCAAGCTTCCACAAACTTGTGTGATCCCAATATGCAGCTCGACCGATGAGCCATTTTTCCATTTTTTCCTCCCTAATCATTTTTCTATCTAAGCTCGCTCCACTCACCATGAATTTAGCTCAACCAAGTTCCTTTTCTATGCTTTGAAAGAAATGAGCTTTCATTCCATTTGCAAACCGGTGCTTTGTATTCCTTCAATGCCAAGCTTCCACTTATGACCTTGTTAAGAAATTTCACCCATGGCGGTAAATTGTCAACAAAACCCATATAGGCCCCTTTCAAAACCGACTCTAATACCAAATTTGGGTTTTACCCCATATATAGAGAATGAGCATGAGCTCAATAAAAATTTAATTGAACATAACATATAATTTATGTGTTACACATATATAGAGAGAGTATATAAGCTATAACAACTCCACAAATTTGTCACCCTAAATATAGATGGGTTGTTTAGCAACCTTTATTCTTTTTGCTATAATATCTATTACCTATTTCTATTCTTGTGTACAATCTAATTCACATACAAGTATACTCATATTAATATAATATTAAATTATTTCACAACTTAATATTAACTTACATAACACACCCACACATGAAATAATGTTAGACTACTTCCTAAAATATTTTTTTTTTTATTATTGGCAAATAGTTTTTTGAAAGGGACTATACCCTTGAATACAAAAGAAGGCCTGAGAGCCGAAATAAGAGTGAGAAACAAAGAGAATGGATCAAGATCCAAGTGTTACAATGAAGCTCAAAGTAGCTCAGAAAAATAACTACACAAAGGAGACATAACAAAGACAAAACAACAAGAAAAACAGCAGCAAACCAACCGCGAGAGAAACAAAGCAAAAGCGAAGCTCTGCGATCATTACCTACCTAGCGGTGACGTTACCCTTCAGAGTGGTAGATTTTTTCTTTTTGCTGACCGTTACCCACCCTGATGGAGCCTTCGCGGTTGGAGAAGAAGACAAAGGAGGAGTATTTTCCTTAGTCGCAAATGTCCCATTTGGAACAGCCAAGTTGTTCTCCTGAGAGATATATTTTTCATTTTCCATGCTGCCCTCAGCAGCTTGTGAATTTTCCATGTTTCTAACAATCTGAGTTTCGGATAAATGAGATAAATTTGTTGCAATTTCCTTGCTGTTGGAAATAGGATTTTCCAAAAAAGGAATTTCAGGGACAAACCCAGATTCATCCTTAGCATTTGAATTTGAATCAAGGTCCTCTTTTGCATCGAAAACCAAATGTTCCGGGAGGGCATCCTTCCACCAACTGCGTTTCTCATGCTGGCCCTTTGCCAACCCACAAGCAATAGACGTATGACCTAAACAGAAACACTTTCTGCATCGAAATGGAAGGCCCTCGTAATCTAAAGGTTGTGACCAAGTTCTGTTTTGCACCCTAAGATCAATGGTTGCTGGGAGGTTTTTAGCCGTGTCAAGTTCCACCAAGATTCGAGCATAGGTAGTGTGGGTGTAATCAGAAGTTTGAGAGTCTATAAACAACGTAGTTCCCAAGGTGTTTCCAATAGATTTCAAACATTCACTGCTCCAAAATTGGAGGGGTAAATGGGGCAGTCGGATCCAAACAGGTTTGCATGAAAAAGACTCAGTGAGCGGGTTGAAAGAGGGGAACCAGGGTTTAATGATCAGGTACTTGGATTGGAAAACCCAAAGCTTGGAAGCAATGGAGTTTTTATCAGCAATTGAAGAGAAAGTCACTATGAAGATACCTTTAGCACACGGATATAAGTCTAACCTCCCAATGAGCAAAGGAGTCCAGTTCTTGGAAATCCATGCATGTAGGTCAGGAAGGCTGGGCCAGAGTCCTCCAAATCTGCAGATCAGAGCATGTTCCTGATAGTATTTTTCAGTTGTAATGACCTCCTCCCCAAATGTTATGCATGGAGTAATGTCTGCTGGCTTCATAGGAGAATCCTTACCTCTTAAAGCATCCTTGAATGAGGTTACAGTGGGGCCGTGAGTAGATGCGCCTTTGCCAGTCCCGACAAGAGCATGGTGAACTCCCAGGACAGGTGCTCCATCACCACCAGGGGGAGCTTGACCGGTGATTGTGTCATTTCCTTAGAGGATGCAAAAGCAAGATTAATCCAAGAAAGGGCCGAGCCCTCTTGATCTGGGGAAGGAGGACCGCTGCCCACCCTAGTCCTGGTGTCTCCCGTGGATCCCATACCCGCAGCCACATTGTTTTCCCGTCCAGGAGCAGAGCCGCCACCATGGACGCGATTAAAGGTACGCCTGGTAGCGACCATGGATCAGACCCGGAATGGTCGCGGAACAGCCGTGGAACAATCGCAGAACAGCCGCGGAACAGTCGCGGAGCAATCTCGGAGCAGTCGCGGAGCAATCTCGGGCAGCTTAGCGGAGCGTCGCCACTACTTCCTAAAATATTTCTAGATGATATATTGATATATTATCATTCCAAGGAGGAACACGAGGATAATTTGAGACATGTACGTTTCTACAATTTTGAGGGATCATAAGATTTTTAGGAACCTAGAGAAGTGCGCATTTATTTGATCGAACTATGATAATTCTTCACTAGAACTCCTGCTATGATTATTAACTAATGCACAACTCTTAGTTTGGTGGATGTAATCTGGAAACACAACAACAAACATAACACAAGAATACCATAGACTATGATAAGAAGAATAATGATAAACTGAAATATCAAGGTAAATTATAATATCAACATGAAATTGTTACAATCTCACCCATGAGGTTCTTCAAATGTTATTAACTTCACTTGCCTTCAAACAATAACTATGGGAGAAACTTCACAATTACACCTCTTAATGGCTTCTTTAACACACCTTCAAAATGATGGCTTCCTTTACACACTTACTCATACAATATTTCTCACTACTTCTTCCATGCTAAATGAGGGGGTGGCCTCTTTATTTATAGGAATTTAGGCTTATCCACCTTATCTCTAAGATAGGATAGGAAATCTCTTCCACCAATCATATTCCATGCCTAAACTCTGCCTCTTTACATGTAGGCTTATCTTCTAAGATAAGATAAACCTTATCATCTCACATGGGTTCCACCTTTTAGACTTTTCCACAAATAAAATACACAAAATATTTATGACATCACTCTTTGTCCTTATTACAAATATAATATTTCTAATTCCTAATCATGTAGACCCTACTTCTACTTATTCCAACTTTGACATTTTAACATTACGGACCACTTACGACAAATATTTACTTTTTACAACATTCCTATTGTACTTTGACTGTTACCGTACTCTACATTATTGATGGCACCGTACTGATGGTGCCGTTATCTTCTATTGGACGCCACTACTAATTATACTTAACAACATCCTATTCCTAATACATACATTAATAAAATAGAAATTACGGAGGAAAATTTTAATGTCGACATTTTCCCCTTCCTAACTTCTACTCCATCCCTGAGTAATCTTATGGACATTTTGAAGCTGGTGCTTGGAAAATCTTTAACTTGTCATGGTTGACCCATTTTGTAATGGGAGTACCATCCAATTCCTCCAATCGATATGTACCATTTTCATGCACAATTGCTATTTTGTAGGGCCCCATCCACTTTGGAAGAAATTTTCTCTGTCTTAGTTTTTTTGTATCTGGAATCATATACTAGAACCAAGTCATTCACATGAAATGGAGACCAACGGATCTTTTGATCAAAGTATTCCTTCTGCTTCATTTTCTTCTTATAGCTTGTATCCTTCACTATTTCCCTCATTTCCTCTAGCAAATGAAGATGTACCAACCTTTCTTTTATTGAATCACTTTCATCCATCCTTTCATTTTTCATAACTCTCACAGTGGGAATATCAAACTCAATAGGAAGAACTGGATCAATGCCATAAGCCAACTGAAATGGGGAGTATCCTGTTGCTGACTTTGATGTTGCCCTATATGCCCACAATGTTGCATGAATCCTTTTATCCCACTTATGTACCTGCAAGGCTGCATCTTTTGCTAGAATTTGACACAACACAAAATTTGTTCGTTCCACTCGTCCATTTGGCTTGGCTTGTATGTTGTTACCTTCCCGTGCTTAATAGAAAACTTGTTGACTAGGGCTTCTACCACCTCATTAATGAAGTGGCTTCCTTGATCTATTACAATTTCTAATGGGCAACCAAATCCGTGACAATGCTTTCATATATGAACCTTGCCACTTCATCCATGGAAGTTGTTTTCAATGGCCTAGCTTCAACCCACTTGGTTAAATAATCTGTGGCAACTACAATATACTTATTTTGGCGTGGGGTAGTTGGAAGTGGACCTACAATGTCTATTCCCCACTTTTCAAAGGGACCAAGTGGAAGAATAGGGCATAATGGAGCTGATGAAGTCTTACGGTTACCATGTGTTTGACAAATATCACATGTCTTACAATAATTATAACAATCTCTAAAAAGAGTGGGCTAGTGATAACTTGCATCCAAGATCCTTCTTGCTATAAGTTGTCCAGAGAAGTGTCCTCCACATGTACCATTGTGGAATTCTTCTATCATCTCCTTCCCTTGATCACATCCAACCGCCTCTCAGATCTATCCATCGTGTCCTATTCGAAATAATACTCCATGCATAATAGAATATGGACGATTGACTTGAGTAATCTTCCTCTTAGTCTTTGCATTGGCACCATCAGGAAACTTGAATTCATTTAGATAATTCCAAATATCTATGTATTCACTAGGGATTGTGTCAAGGGATAACAATGTTGCATCCGGGAAATCATCATCATCACAATGAACCTAAACCATCATAGGCTCGAGAGAGTGCATCGCATTGACATGCTTCTTTCCTAGCCTATCTATAATATCAAATTCAAATTCTCAGTAGCAAAATTATCCATCTTGCTATCCTCCCTGATGGGTTAGGCTTATTTACAATATATTTTAGAGCCTGATGATCTATTACAACTATAAATTTCTGCCCTAGCAAGTAATTTCTAAACTTCTTTACAAAAAAAATGATAAAGCTAGAGCCTCTTTTTCAGATTACAAAGATAATTTACCTCAAGATCATTGCTCATTTGTCTGCTCCCAAAGTAAATTGGATGATCATTCCCATTTTCATCCTTTTGGCTCGCAGTACTTCCTAGTGCCGCATCTGAGGCATTAATATACACAATGAATGGCTTGCTCCAATCTGGATTCTTTAAAATAGGTGAAGACACTGTAGGCTTCCTTCATTGTTCAAAAGCTTCATGCACCTTATTTCCGGTTCATAAGTAACATCCTTCTTCAAGAATCGGGTTAGTGGTCATGTATGCAATCTTTGAGAAATTCTTGATGAACCTTCTATAAGAACTCACATGGCCTAAAAATGATCTCAACTTACTTCTATTCATAGAAATGGTAACTCTTTGATTTTTGAAACTTTATCAGATCAATACAATACCATCTCTGGATACAACATGCCCTAACAAAACACCTTTAGAACATCCAAAGACACACTTTGTAGGGTTTAGTGAGGCTTGTGCTCATCTAACCTTGAAATGTTGTCTCCATCAGTCAAGTAGGTGGTCCATCTTGCTCCCATAGATGTAAAAATGATCCAGAAATACTCTGATGAAGTTCCCAATGTAGGGTTCAAACACCCTATTCATCAAGCGCTACCTGGAACGTTGCTGGAGCATTACACAACCCAAAAGGCATAACTCTATAAGAAAACGTTCCCCAAGGAGTGGTGAACGTGGTCTTCACCTGATCTTTCTCTCGCTATACGAACTTGGTCAGTATCCGCTATATCCATCAAAGAAACTATAACACTCTGGCCGCTACTACTTCATCCAAAATCTGATCGAGAATGGAAGAGGGTAATGATCCTTCTTTTTTACCTTATTGAGCTTCCTATAATCAACACAAATGCGTAGCTTCCCATTCTTTTTTATTGAGATCACAATGGAGAAACCCATTCTCGAATTCTCCACAAGAAATATAAATCCCGCATCAAGCAACTTATCTATTTCTTCTTTTATAGTCTTGGAAAAATTAGGATTCATTCTATATGGCATTTGCTTTATGGGCTTAAGCACCATCTACCAACTCAATAGAATGTTCTACCCAACTTACTTGATGGAGTTCCTTGTAATCAAAAGTGAATATGTGTATGTACTTCGAAAGAGTCGGAGGTAGGATTCCTTCTCACTCTCCATCACAACATCACCAATCTTTATTTGTTGGAGATGATCATCAATTTCTTCTTCAGATAATTTTATGGGATCATGAGTCGGTGTGACTGGAAGGATATCCATGACCAAAACATCAACCTCACTTTCTTCATCTTCAGTGTCCACTTCACTAGTACTAGAGTAATCAGAGGATGTCCAATCATCAGTTTCATCACTTGAATCCATAGGTTCTGCCTTATGATGCCGAGGGATCACGTTTATCTTCACCCTCTCTCTACCACGTCCAAGTGTCATGAAGCCTTCATTCCAGTAGTTTCTTGCATGAACTCTCCTTAGCCATGGTCTTCCCAACAACATTGGGTATGCAACATACCATTTTTCATCACCTGAAAGTCTACCACACATACAACACCCATAACAGATATTGCCACATTTGAAACTACACCTTCTGGTTTAGTTTTTCCTTTATTTAATGACCTTAACATAAGTGTTGAGGGGCGATCAATTTTTAAACCCAACATATTCATTACAGACTTGGTCATTACATTAACTGCAACACCTCCATCAACTAAGACATCATGAATTGAAATACCATTACATAATACCTCAGCTTGTGGAGCGTAGGGATCCGCCTCTGCCTCCAAAACAAGGACCTCAACCTCCTTCCTTCGTTGAGCATTGAGTCCACTTCGCAGCTCCCGCCTCTTCTCAGAAGACATAGCCAAGAGTTGACCATATGTAATATTTGCAGTGCATTTTGGACATGCATCTTCTAAGATGGAGTATGGTCCTTGTCCCCGTGAAATTAGAAAATCCCGCACACCCAACTTTCTTCTCCTATGTTTCTTACTAGTTTCTCCTTTCATCTTCATCTTAGGATCATTTCCATCTTGGTTATCTTTTTCTTTCTTTTTTTTTGTTACAAACACATCTACTTCATTATTTATGCTCTTATCTACTACATCAAAAGAATTCACAGGTGCTTTCCTTTATCATTATCTCTTGTACCAGATGTAGAAGCTCTATCTGGACAATTATACTTATAATGACCCTTTTTATAACAACCATAACATACAACTTTAGAAATATTTCTTTTTGGACCTCTATCTCCTCCCTGAGAACTAAATTATTTTCCTTGAAGAAGATTAATAGTTAACTGACCCATCTTCTTGAGCAGATCTTCATACTCAGTAGATGTACTAGGAGAAAGATTTGTGCTCACCGAGAGTGGTTGTGGATTCTGGACCAAAGGTGCTGGTGTAGGCTCTACTTTAGCAACAATTTCTTTGGGCTCCTCTTCCATGCTTTCTTCTTTCCTTCTTGTAATCTCCTTTGCTTGTTCAATGGTAGCTGGGTGGTCATACTTCACTCATTGTTTGATCTCTGGCTTCATCCCAAGAATGAAGTGCTTACAGAGGAGATTATCCACGCCATTCATTAACCCATCCGCTAATCCTTCCTTCCGGATCTGGGCATCGAGCTTCCTCCTTAGCTCTAGAACACGAGCATGATAATCCCTTATCTTCTCCTTCTCTCCTTGGGCTAGCTTTGTGATATCGATCATGAGATTTACATATTTCTGTTGTTCACCAAATTCTTCAAGAAAACTTTCAGTTAATAAATCCCATGAGTTTTTCACATTATCACCTAGTGTTTCAAACCACCTAAGGGCTGAACCATCCAAAAAGGTAGGAAAAAATTCAGTCCATTGTTCCCTTCTTATAAGGCCATTACAAATACAAGATCGTTTAAACTCTTGAATGAAAGAGGAAGCATCTTCATTAGATTGGGCTGAAAAAATAGGAATCTTCCCCATTTCCAAAAGTAACCACAGTGAAATACCAACCCACAAGTACAATCAACAAGACTTATGTGCACAAATAATTGGAATCACTATAATAAAAAATAGAAATGACCACGGTAAACTATGGTAAAACTTGACTTTATCATCACAAAATGACTTTATGTGGTAAACACTATTCACAAGAAAAAGTGAAGTTATCTATTTGCGGTAAATACTATTCATTCACGGTAAAAAGTGACTTTATCATGGTAAATACTATTCATGGTAAAAAGTGACTTTACCATGATAACTACTATGCACAGTAAAAACAAGGTTACCCTCCAAATGTTTTCTGACTAAGTGGGAATATTTCTCCAGAAAATCCACCAACGAGGAATGGTCCCGGCAATGGAACCAAAATGTCAACACCAATCCGCACTATGATAATTCTTCACCGGGAACTCCTCGTGCTATGATTATTAACTAATGCACAACTCTTAGTTTGGTGGATGTAATCTGGAAACACAACAACAAACATAACACAAGAATACCATAGACTATGATAAGAAAGAATAATGATAAATCTAAAATATTAGTGTAAATTATAATATCAACATGAAATTGTTACAATCTCACCCATGAGGTTCTTCAAGTGTTATTAACTTCACTTGCCTTCAAACAATAACTATGGGAGAAACTTCACAATTACACCTCTTAATGGCTTCTTTAACACACCTTCAAAATGATGGCTTCCTTTACACACTTACTCATACAATATTTCTCACTACTTCTCTCTATGCTAAATGAGGGGGGGTGGCCTCTTTATTTATAGGAATTTAGGCTTATCCACCTTATCTCTAAGATAGGATATGAAATCTCTTCCGGCCAATCATATTCCATGCCTAAACTCTTGCCTTTACATGTAGGCTTATCTTCTAAGATAAGATAAACCTTATCATCTCACATGGGTTCCACCTTTTTAGACTTTTCCACAAATAAAATACACAAAATATTTATGACATCACTCTTTGTCCTTATTACAAATATAATATTTCTAATTCCTAATCATGTAGACCCTACTTCTCTACTTATCCCAACTTTGACATTTTAACATTACCGGACCACTTACGACAAATATTTACTTTTTACAACATTCTTATTGTACTTTGACTGTTACCGTACTCTACATTATTGGTGGCACCGTATTGATGGCGCCGTTATCTTCTATTGGACGCCACTACTAATTATACTTAACAACATCATATTCCTAATACATACATTAATAAAATAGAAATTATGGAGGAAAATTTTAATGTCGATGCCAGTGTCACATCATTTTAGGTGAGGGTATCTTGGTAAATTCCTCTAAGATTCAAGCCATTCTTGATTAGCAAAGGCACTCATTAGTGAAAAGGTGAGGATTTTTATGGAATTATCGCTCGTGCTAAAGGGTATTACCATATGTTTTTATAGGAATTTTCTAGGATTGCACATCCTATTACTTCTCTTTAGCGAAAAGGGAAGAAATTTGACTAGTCGAGAGAAGTTTGAGCTAGTTTTTCAGAGTTACTTAAGGAACGACTAACCACGAAACCTATCTTAGTAGTTTTCAATATGACTGGAGAGTTTATGGTTTTCAACGATGCTTCATTAGAGGGTCTAAGAGAAATTCTCATGCATGAGCATTGGGTCATTGCTTTTGCAGTCTTGAAATCTCAAGGATAATGAGATTAACTATCCTACCCATGAATTGGAGCTTGTAATAGTTGTTCACGCTCTAGTGCACTTGGCATCATTTCCTTTTGGGTAGGCCTTTCATTTTGAGGACCGATCACCACATCCTTCAACATATATTCTCATAGCCTAACCTCAACGCTCGTTAATGGAGTTGGATGGAGTTCTTATGTGAGTATGACATGGACGTCCATTATATCTAAAGAAAGGAGAATGTCATGGGCAGATGCCTTGAGTAGATAGGGACGTGTGATTGCCATGATGAATCTACAATTAGATCTTCGAGGTAGGATTATTCAACATCTTCTAGAGGACATATTTTATGAGGGTGTTAAATATATGTTTGAGTCATAGGGTTCTTAGAGTGTAGGTATACAAGGTGTATTCTAGAGGAAGATGGTTTACTTCGGTTTTAGAGGCACATTTATGTGCCTAAGGAAAGTGATCTTCATAGCTTTATTATTTATGAGGATCATTGAGCTCCTATACGCAACACATCCAAGATTGAAGAAGATACATGCCGATCTGAGAGAGTTTTATTATTAGCTAGGTATCCGACGGGATATAGTAGATTTCATAGTCAGATTGTGTATGAGAGGGTCAAGGCCAAGAATTCTCATCCCGCATGAATTTTATATCCTCAAAACATTCCTGAGTGGAAATGGGACATCATCTCGATGTATTTCATTATCGATCTCCCTATGTATTCTTATTATCACGATCTATCATGCTCACTATGGACAAGTTAACCAAGTTTACATACTTTTCTCCTACCAAGGTCACCTATAATGCACTCACCATTGCCATATTGTTTATGGAGGATATTTTCATCATCTGCCATGCAGGATCTCGAAGACCATCATCAATGACAGGGACACCATCTACACTTCAAAATTTTGGACTTCCTTTCAAGCTTTCTCAGAACAAATATTAATTTTAGTTCACCATATCACCCACAAACAAATGTGCAGACAGAGGGTAAATGTACTTGAGGATATGTTGTGTATGTATGTGATGGATTAGCAAAAGAAGTGGGAGGATTAATTGCATCTTGTCGAGGTTACCTACAAAAATAGTTATCACAGTTCTATTGGTATGGATCCCTATCAGGTTTTGTATGGGTGACCTTACAAGACACCTATGAGTTGGGATAGGTTAGATGATAAGGTTTTACTTGGGCCGACTTACCTTCGGGATTTAGAGCAAAGTAGGTTATTTTGATTAGGCAATGTCTTGAGTAGGCTAGAGCATGCATGGAAGAAGGCATATGCTGAGACACCAAGAGGGACCGACGTCACTTTGCAGAGTGGGTGATAAAGTATTCTAAAGACTTCGGCCACATAAGATTCCAATCCATTATGGAAAGGGTTATGTTGGTGCTCAATTTAATCTCTCCTTGTTTTCTTCAAAATTTCTCAATCCACATGGTTTGAAGTATTCTTTGTCTCCCTGTATGGATGTGTAAAAGCTTTCTCCTTCATTTGGTTACCATTGATAGTCATTTCCTTGGGTCGTGGATCACATTGAGTCCTGGTTTTATTCACAGTATTCTTTTTGTGGCGTAAATTTTTGTTGTTGGGTTTCTTCCATGACTATGTCTTTAAATCCTATCCCAACATCCGTGGATACGTGGTCTTTTTTGATTGGATGCGGTACAGTGGGTCTATTTGGTGAACTTGTCACTTTTTTCACAATTGTAAAAAATGCCAAATTGGTCCCACGGCCCGATAGTTTCTAATTGGCTATTCAATAATATGAAGCGGTAAGGAAAATTTCTTACTTTTACCTTGAAGATGTACACATGTCATAAATAAAGTGGTTATGGAAAGGCGTGTCCTTTTTGTTTTTGAGGCACTTATGAGAAAGGAATGAAAATATAAAAGGAATGCCTAAGGCCTACAAAAGGAAATGCGCGGTTTGAAAAGTCAAAGGCGGAGAGGCGGATTGTCGGGAGAATTTTGAAGATTTTGGCCTTTTTGTGAAATAGAGAAAAGTTGTAAAATGAGCCGCATGTCACATTTGGGACCAAATAATGTCACATGTTTGAGTCAGCATTGAAAATTCAAAGCAAGGAGGTGGGTTCTTTGGAGCATTTTGAGACTCTCGACTTGGTTTTGAAAAAGAATGAAAGTCATAAAGCAAGCCACAACTCTGTCAACGCCAAGGAAAGCCATGTGTAAAACCTATATCAAAAGCGGATGGGCAGGCCAAATTATCAAAAAATGCGTAATTTCTTTAAGTGGCATAAAATGTAAAGGCCCCTGCGCAGGATCACCTCAACAAAGATATTTTCCATGTGGAGGGCCTGCGATCATTTGAGGATTCACCTCTCGGTTTGACCTTTGGAGTTGTGTTAAGGAGACATGTGGAGGTTTCTACTAGATCTTCTTTATTCTTAGACTTTTCAAGCACTCGAGGTAACTTTCTTGGGCCTAGGTAATGTGGAGAGCCTACACTCATTTAAGTTCCCGCCTTTTGACTTCATCTTTGATGTTGCACCAAAAGAGACACGTCAAAGCTTCCGCATGACCTTCCTATACTCGACTTTTCATTAACCGGTCTGCAACTCTCTAGGTTATGAACATGTGGAGGGCCCATGCTTGTTTTAGGTCCCACCACTGGGTCTTACCTTTGGAGTTGTGCTAAGGAGACACGTGGAGGCTTCCGCTGGCTCCTCTTTATACTTAGAATTTTCAAGCACCCGATGCAACTTTCTTCACTTGGGGCACGTGGAGGGCCTGCGCCTTGTTTGGGCACCTTCCATTGAATTTTACTTTTGTAAGATCAGCCTTGAAGAAACATGTGAAGGTTTCGCTGGATCTTCCCATACTTAGAATTTTCAAGCATCGATGCAACTTTCTCGGACCCTAAGCATATGGCACCTTCCACTAGTCCTTACCATTTTCAACAACTTTTACTGGTGAGACACATGAAGAGCCCGCACTTGTTTGGGGTCTCTACTTTTGGGCACCATATCAAAAGTGTGCTAAAGAGACATGTGGAGGCTTCCATTGGCTCCTCTTTATATTGAGACTTTTTCAAAGGCCGAGGAAACTTTCTTGGGCCAGGGCACATGGAGAGTCTGCGCTCATTTGAGGTCTTACCTCTAGACTTCATCTTTGAAGTTGCATTGAATCAACAAACATGTGGAAGCTTCTGCTAGACCTTCCCATACTTTGACTTTTCAGAAAATGGTGCAAATCTCTAGGGTTCTGAACACGTGGAGGGCCGTGTTCATTTGGGAAGCCTCCTCTAGACTTCACTTTGAGTTGCCCGAAGAAGACACGTGGAGGTTTCCGCTGGCTCCTCTTTGCACTTGGCCGACTTGGACTCACAACGTAGGTATGTGATATAATCCATGTGAGGGAACTCATTTATGAGAGGCATGAATGCAAGTATCCATGCGAGGGCACTCATTTCTCAAGGTGTATTCTCAAAGGTGAAAAGGATTGCTTGTCAGATCAAGCCATATGGAGCCACCTGAGAATTATTAAAAAGGGGATTTCTTGCATGAAAAAATAAAAGAATGATTAAAAATACTATCAAAAATTATGACATGGCATCCTAGTCATAGTTGAGGGACTGAGAAACATGATCAATTCATGATTTATCCATTGCAATTTGAAAAAAAGATATTTTCAAGGGAATAAACATGATTAAACAAGTATGTTGTAAAGAGAAATATTCTCTAGAAGATGTAGAATTTTGAGAGGAAAATTTGGGATGAGTGAGCAAGTGAAATTGTATAAATGTAATGAGAATACTCTTCGCAAATGGGGGGCTTAACTTTTTCGAGAAATTTTGAGAGAAACCATTTTCTCGAGAGACCGTTTAAAAGACCGGTTTATTTTCTTATGTTTTTGGATTTAATCATGTCAAGGTGGTTGCAGTAAGTGTACATCCATTGACAAGCTCGAGATTGTTGAGAAACTTTCCCCGCCGATGAATCTAATGAACCTTGAATGACTCTATGTTGATCATGAGAATAATTTTGTTTGTTGTTATTTCAAAAGGTTTTTAAATAGTTTTCTTGTTTTTGTTCTTATGTTAAAATCTCTCGAGTCTCACAAGATCTCTTCCGTGTGTTAGTATTGTGGCATTTTCAATTTCATTATGAGAAGATATTTCATCTCGGTAATTAAATAAACAATTTAAAATCACTTCACTTTCACTATGTTGATAAAGATTGTTTGTAATCCTATGAGTGTATCTTAGGTGTGACGAACCAGGGATTTCTAATGTTTAATTGAGTCTTTAACATGAGCCTTTGTGTTGAATTATTGAAGAATGTGTGAAACCATGCATCTCTAGGCCTCCATTGATACACACCTTCTAGTTGAAGGAATATTTTGCTATTTTGAAGCATTCTGTCTGTGATTTTTCCAATATTTGTAAAGGTTCTCAAATATATGGTATAATCAACTTTATCTTGCTTAACTTCCCACCAAAAATTTCTCAAATGATGAATCCTACATGAACCACCCATGTTTGTACTGTGTATCCACAAATGAACAAATTCCATTGCAAAGTATGCAGGGACAATCAAGATTCAATTATTATCTTTAGTAACCCAAACCTTGTCCAGGAAACATCTCCAATCTCTAGTGTGACAACTCATGAGAGTTAGATTGTGTTGTATTGATCATATTTCCTCAAGGTTTTCATGAAAATTATGCAAATAAGGATATCTTGATGTCCTTCACCAACACGGGTTATAGAACGGGTCCTCTCACCTTGGTTGAAGGCACAACCTAAAGTAGTGAGGGTAGATCAAACCCTCAGTGAGGTGCTATCCATTTCTCCAACGCCTGAGTGACAAAGAGTCAGCTGAATCCCCTCCCAGCTACAAAATGACTCATATCATGATTCGTTTGTCTCTAAGCATCCTACTAGTTTTGTGATGCTGCTCATCCCTCATAGGAGAATCAATTTGGATACCAACACCAAAGTGGCATCGTTTCTAGGGATTTATTTGAACTTTGGGACCTATTTGTGTGGAAACAACACCAAAGTGGCACCATTGCTAGGGATTATTTGCGACTCAGGGCCTATTTGTGTAGAAACAACACCAAAAGTGGTGCCATTTCGGGATTATTTAAACTCGGGACCTATTTTCTGTGCAATAACACCAAAGTGGCATCGTTTCTAGGGACTATTTTTACAAATGCGTACACATGATTACTGGTAATGTTTCTTGCATGATTTAAGTACAAATAAGTTGTTTAAACATCATCCTTTGTTGAGATTTGTAAGAATTATGTGAGATTACAAGTTCATTGTGTAGTATTTCCAGTTTCTAGTGGTTATTGCACTAAATTTGCATCAATAGTGATAAATGTGGGTAAAGGAAGGTCAAATTTGTTAAGATTTGCATAAATTAAGCATTAATAGACACTTGGAAAGTTACTTATAGTGCATCTACATAACTAAGGTGAAAATCCTTAGTGGCGAATCCATGTTGAATTGAAATTTTGATGATTACCAGTGCCTTAACCTGTGTCAAGTGAAATTTGTCATTAATCTATGCAAAGATGGAGGGAAGAAGATATTTCTTCACTAGGGACCCTACTAGAAAGTTATTTCAGAACTAGGAAAGAAAAATTCAGAAGGAAGACAAGTCTGGAAAATTGTTGGAAATCAAGAATAAAAAAATGAGATATTAGTTCTGAAAGGTGATCAATTTGTGGTTGAAGATTACCATACGTCTTCAAGTGATTTTGAACCAAGTAATCTTTATATAAAATTGAGTTCTCCAACTAGAGAGAGGCCATCATTTGTTTCGAAAAGTGTGCTCTCGGTTTCCCCTATTTCTTCCAAGGTTGATAGGGTTTCCAGAAGATTTGAATCATTAGAGAATATCTATTTTGAAATATATACTCCTGTGCTCCAAAGACCCCTCATTCCATATCATTTTTTTTCTCCTGTAAATTCACCTGCCTCAAAGAAATATGGCCCAACCTCCACCTAGACCTCCTTTTGTTGTCAACACTTTTGGACCTATAAATTTCAGAGGTATGGATGGATATCCTAATATGGTGCCACAAGATGTCAGAAATAGGTTGCCAAAATTTCAAGGAAATAATTCCATCACTAGTGACCACCATTTAAAACTATTTATCAATATGATGGAAGACTTTGAAATTGAGTTTGAAGACATGTATGTAAAGTTGTTTATTCATACTCTTGAGGAGGATGCACATGAATGGTACAAGTCTTTACCAGATAATTCAATAGATTCATGTACTGAGATGAAAAGTACCTTTAGATTGCAATATGGAGATAAGATAGATCCCAGGTTCCTTTTATCTGAATTTGAAAATATAAAGATAAATCCAAATGAATATATCCATGATTTCAATACTTGGTTCAATAAGACCTTGAATAGGCTACCTATAAACCTAATGCTAAGTGACATGTTATGTTTGATAAAATATTATGATGCTTTTGATAAAAAGGTTGCTTATTACTTGAGAGATAAGAACCTAGGAACATTGAGGCAGGGTTTCACCATGGCCTTACAAATAGAAAATAACATCAAACCAGTCGAAAAGCCTCCTAAGAGAGAGGGAGTTAATTTGATCAATCTTGAAAGGCCTCAATCAAACAAAGATGTGGATTTGGAAGAGGTTGTAACAAATTCTTTGTTTGGAGAGAGTTAAAGAGATATCCTATAAGTTGGCTAGAGTAGAAAAGGGATAGGAAAAAGTTCCTAGGGTCAAGCCAAGCCACACGGTCGGGAGAGATCGGAAATCATCCTAGAGGTGATAATAGACCCAGATGAAAGAGGTAAAGGTGTCATGGGATCAAGAAATAAATAGCCTCAACACAGCAGGAGAATAGATTGGTTCTGATCCTTTGACTACTGGGTTCTTTACTATGAAGGAGGCATGTGTTATCGAGTGGTGTGATAGGTGTTTCTTACCACACTCCCCATGTGATGTAGATCAGGAAGTTGAGGAAGCTGATGATGATGAGACATATGATGATGTGTGTATGATGGAATGCCCTACAAACTCATGGTAGGGGAAACCTCAATTGAATTGATAAGTGCAAGAACTATTGAAGACTTTTGGGATTGTGTCCACTGGTATTACCTCTTCCTCCCATTAATGATTTTGAAATCGATATGGTACAAGCATTTGATTTTCCCAGTCATGATTTTGAATACTTAAGGGCCTTGATGATTAAAAAGTATGATGGAGGGATCCCTTCCAAAGAGGATAGAAAACTATTGATGAATGTAGTAGTTGCTCAGAGAAAGAATATAACACCAAAAGTAAGGTTGTCAAAGGTGTAGGGCCACAAGCCAAGCCAAAAGTTCCAATCCTTACCAATATCCCTAAGAGACCCTTAAGAAAGATACATCTGGAAAAGGCCTAACTACCCCAAATAAAAATTGTGCTCCTGCCCATGCCCGGACTTTGAAAACTCTTATACTATCAAATGAAATTGTGAATCTTCCTCCCGATACTATCCTACCCAAATATATTCTTTGTGATATAGTCCAAATCTTAAGCTACATAAGTCACGATAGTTCCCATTGTTGAATTACTTAGAATTCTTGAGCATAGGAAAAGGGCATTCGAATATTTGGGATTTAAGGAAGAAAATATTACTCAGGGAAAAAGTGTTAATAATATAGAGGTTCCTCCTATTATTGTAGAATCAAAAATACCACAAGCATTGGAGGAACTAGGTGAATCATCTGAGGTATATTTGGGAACTTCTCTAGTTGAATCTCAGTTGGATGTTGATCCATTTTTTACCACTTTGATTATTAAAGATAGACTGGTACATAACTGCATGTTTGATTCAGGAGCCTCATGTAATGTAATGCCTCTTGAGGTCATGAATGAGTTAAATATCAAGGTAACATCAGATTTTGGGAAATGTACTGCTATGGATTCAAGAGAAGTGCTAGTAGTTGGGTATGTCAAGGGATTAGTAGTGTAGTTGGCAACTTTTCCTAGGAAGGTGCTTAGCCATGAATGTGGTTATTGTGGACTGTCCTACCAAATGGGGGATGTTATTATCTAGAAAGTGGGTAGCTAGTGTGGGTGGAAGCATACAAATGGACATGTCATATGCAACCATACCAATTGAGGGGAACCTTGTGAAGTTTTACGGTGAGAAGAAAATGTTATATCTCATTGAGGACCCTAACAATGCTTCTTATGAAGTATTGTATGCAGACATTGATGTCAACAACTTTGTGGGTTATGCTGATTTTAAGGAGCATAAAATTGATGAGTGCAAGTATCCCAAGCAGATTGGTTCTCCTTGGACTCGATTTTGATGGGGTTTGTTCTAGATTGTAGTGCCCACATTTTTATAGCTCCATTATCTGTTGGTTCCTTTATGCATAGACAAGTTTTGGTGAGACTACGATATATTTTGGACATTATGCTATGTTGTTTATCCTCATGGACATTATGGTATTTTGGGCGCGTAGCTCAATTGGACTAGATTAGTATATTTATATATTCCTTATAATGTTGATGACACTACCAGAGTTACATGATAGTGAGATTTATTAGTTAGATGTTGATTTCTTGTAGTCGATTTGATCGATGATATAGTCTTGGATTTAATAATGGTAACTCATGCTTTAGCATAGGTGCATGTCGTTGTAATTATATCTGTGGATGATTCATGGTGAACTATGTGTAAATTATATGCATTGCCACAATCGATTGTATAATGATGTTAGGATATTATAGGTTAGATTAATTTTGTAATTAGTAGATGATATTTATTGTATTATTGAGACGTGGTTAATGTGTGTAATGAGTGTGCGGGTGGTAGGTTATAGGAGAACGTGGGTTTCGGGGTGGCTATGCAATTGTGCACAAGCAACCCATGGGCTAAGTCCTAACCATGCTAAATGTTTGAGGCCTTAGAGTAGGTGTATTAATTGGGCACCATGAGTAAAGTCTTAATTATAATGTATTTATGTCTTATGTGAATAGGACGTTTGGTGTGATTGGGACACATGGGATCACCTCTCAAGCTGTGGGACTTGGGCTCGAGGTGAACCTCCGGAGAAGGCCGGCTTCCTCTTCCTAAACTAAGTGTTGTACTACTCCTAGTGTAACAAAAATGATTATCTAGTCCTATGCTAACATTTTCATGGGGTTTTAGGGAAAGAGATTTACAGAAATGAAACTATACTAGGGATGGTGATGCACCAAATAAAGGGTGTCTTCAGACTCAGGAAGGGTTAATTTGAAGAGGGTGTGTGCACCACAGGTCAACTTCACCTACTGCAACTTAGAGAGGGTACAGGATACCACAAACTAAGAGACACGCGTTCCCTTTGTTAAACTTTATCAGACCGAGAAATATACCAGTTTCCCAATGAAGAAGGATGAACTCAAGAAGGGTGAACAGACACCACAACTCAACTGCATGCAATACTTCACCACTCGATAAGCACATAACTCCAAGAACCTGCAATAGAACTTAAACTTGCACAGTGTACCTGCAAGTATGAGAAAGGCACAAAGAAGCACAAAAGGATGAAAGGACCGAGATTAGTCACAAAACACACACTTTTATTGCTTCAATAACATGCACAATGCATCATACATTCGTAAGAGGCAATAGTAGTTGCCATTATAGCCTCAAGAGGAGGCTTGAAAGTTCTCTCAACACACAAGAACAACTTGCAGTAAGAGAGAGGATTCTTGAAAAGTATACACTCGCCCGAGATATCTAAATCGTCCAACTTGTCTCGAACTGGTTGGAACCCTTTCAAATGAGCTTCCAACTTACATTTATAGAAGAATATGTGAGAAAGAAGAGGAAATGGTCATAATTACATTCCTAAAATGAAGGCCCATGATGTATTTATTACAGCTTAGTTGAACCACCCGAGAAGGTTCCATCATGGGTCATTAATCGCTCGATGACCTAGTCTTCTCAATTAATTAAAAGAATATTTAAATAAAATATTTAAATAATAATAATAAATATTATTATTAAAATATTTAAATAAAAATATTAATTTAATTAACATAATGTCGGGACCCCCGCTGACCCATTTGACTTGAAAGAGGAGGGGGTCCATGTGGATAGAGTTCGCACAAATCTCAACTCGATGAGTTTAATCCTCTAACTCGGTGTTGCAATCGATTTTGAACCCCACACTAACTCTTTCCTTGCTTTGGTAATCGGGCTCTTTTGCATTGAGTCCTTCGAATGGTGAGCTATCAAACTCGATTCTTATCATTTTCCTCTGTTAACTCGAGGCCATTTATGCATTCCACGTTCAAACTTCATGAAACATCACCACGAGCTCCTTGCGAAGTCACCGAGCTCTTCATCCAGCAAACGATCTTACCTTTCCTGGGCTCAAACTCACTTGAATACCGAGCTTAACCCAATATTTCTAAAAAGAATGGTTTTACCACAATGCTCACGATTCTTCCTCATCATATAACACTTGTAGTAAGAATGTTTTGGCTTTTCCATAATAAGCACAATTTGTACCTTCCAAACGATGAGAAAATGCCATTATCAATAAAGACCTAATGCTGCCATGATGATGACCTAGGCTCATGCCCATAACATGTCGATAGACACCCTTAAGACTCGATTTTTGGCCAAAGAACCCTCGGTATTTTGGGCAAAGGCACTCTGCAATCTCGGCTCCAATCAACAATTATGCCACTATTGGGATCTTAGTATGGCATAGTAGTATGAGCTACACAATATACTCATTTTTCCGTAAACTAAAAAGATCCTTTATGTTACAATTTGCAACACATAAAAGAAGCCCTTCAAAAAAATACATCAACAATCTGGGCAACCAAGAGGACCTTGGAAAATGTGTACAGTAACAACCATATGAATTCTTCCTTAGTCGTGGATCAAAGCTAATAGAAATAAAGCTAGATAAAATTAGCTTCAAAACTACAAAGATAATCGTCCATTATAAAAAAACAAGTTTCTCTCGAACCTCGTAAAAGAATACTTTTATATTGTCTGATCGACGTACATAATGGAAGGGTATAAATATTGCCTATCGCCCACAGAGTTTCTCAAAGAGACCATTTACAAGTAACAAGGATGTAGCATACAAAACGGCCAACTGTATTTCAGAGTTGATTCTTCACATTCAATTCATTTCTAGAGAAGAAATGCCGAGCAATATGAATCATTTCATTCTCGCACCGTAATAAACCTTCATCTCCCGATTCAGGAAATTTTATGAAGCCTGAATGGCGTGACTCCAATCCATCGTACACGGCAAGTGAATATTTGTTTCCTCGCACTGCTATTCGATCCGAGTTCGTAATAAGGATAAGCATGCATTCGATATCATAATAATAACAAAATTGACAACTGGAACTTCTCTGAAGCGCTCAAAAAAAGGCTCTATCATCGCACACACAACATGCCTACCGTATGCGTGGGAGTTTGTCTCGACCACCACATCAAGTTTAGAAACACAGAGGATGAGGAGAAGGTCGCAGCAGCTATTAAAGCCGATTCAAAGTCATCAATTCAATTCCAAAGCTCTTGAGTGGAATCCTAACAAGGGTGGATCTGGAAAGGAGACACTCGATCTTCGTATGATCGAACATCCATCTTCCACATTCCATGAAACAACTCCAAATGCCTCATTCCATCGTCCTTTCATTTTTCCAATTTGAATGTTGCAAATTGGTATTCCATGGAAACTCTTCGCATATGAGCCTTGAAACATAGCCATTAACATCACTCTGGTCGTCTCCATGTAGCCTCTCCTCCCTGAAATTGGTATCACGTCATTTTTTTAACCCATGACCCACTCCAATTCACAACTGTCCTATTAATCCTCCCGGTGACTCGCACAAAGACTCGGACCACTCCAAGCTGCGCGAAATTCTATTTACATGGCCCGTGCGGAAGTCTCATGATGGATAGCCATCGTAATATTTCCACTTGGCAGTTTGATCCGATTTCTCCCATTCACGGAAGTTTGATCATGGTTTACCAACCCAATATTTCCACTTGGCGGTGCTTGCCTGAATCTCCCCCACGTGGAATTTCTTCTTTGGCTTGCCATCCATGAAAACCCACTTGGCATACTAGCTCCAACTCCAAATCCGCCCGTAACGGCATACATTCGCCACATTGGCCAAATTAATCCATGGCCCCCCCGCCTCATCTTCACCACGCAACCTTGGCAAGATAGTTCCTTATTTCCCATGCATCCGGGATTACCTACTCTCATGATCGCCATGATTTTCCGATTTTTTCTCCCGCCGATTTCCACTTTTCCTTCATCGATTTGAGGATAACATTAAACTCTCTCAAAGGTGCAAACATTTCAGCCGTAGTTGTAAGGTGTGATAATTTCAATGTAAACCTTTATGCTTGCCAACCTAGTGACTCGTCAAGATGCTCATATAATTGCAAAGCAAATTGTGCCTCATGAATATTCTCGATATGAAATAGCTTCCACCTCTATGAGATTCACTTCCATGAGTTACATCGTAAAACAAGTAAGGTCTCGATAGAGAATCTTTGTAATAAATTTCATCAAGTCTCCCAGAACACTCTCACCGTCACTTAATCGATTTTCATAAAAATATCTTGAAGGAAAATCCTGAATTTGAGGATGCATTCGATGCTGAATAGATAAAAACATAGTTGGATGACTCGTCGCTGCTGGAAGTGCTCAAAAGAACTTCGCTATACCGCAACATGTCAACGCCTGCCAAATTCACCAAATGCTCCGAGGAAGGTCTCGAACAACACCGAAAATATATATACTGTATTCACTAATACCCTGCCCGCATTCTTGCTACCTCTGCGAGCTTACCATTGTAAAATTATTTCGAGTAGGCCTCCCAGCTTTTGCATTAATCAATGAGCCCCGAATTGTATCCTAGAAACCATCTTTAATGCATCCACACGAAACGAGTTGCCTTGAATTATCCATCATGCTTGATGAGTCCCATCGATAGGGCTCCATCACGTATCTCTATTTACGCAACGATCTCCATTCATTTTATGGCACTCTTGATGCCTTGTCTTGCGTTTGAATCACCCTAGCTCTGCAGAATGTGTCCTAAAAGAAGCTCACCACATGATCTCCAAAATGAACGAGTCACGAAGATGAGTCAAACTCCTTATCTCTGCCTTCACTTCGCCTGTGCTTGAACCTTTCCAATTCATTGAGACTTTATTGATAGCTCAAACTTTGACTCTCCCTGACTGGGCTTCTTCTTTTTGCATCGATCTCTACCGAGATCCTTATAGAGTTCCCTTCATTCGTCAATTTTCAATGAGCTATATTTTGCATTAACAAGACCTCATCGAGCTCTTACAACTGAGAGTCTCTACCGAGATGATTTCGAGATGACTATCAATTTGACACCGGGTTCTTTATCAACTCGACCCCGAACTCTTCACTGAGTTGAGATCAACTGGGTGCCTTTCGATGCTAGGTGATCTCTTCATATGCAATTTAAGAATTATTTTTAATTATCGATCTCGTTAATAACCGAAGGTGGGTTCCTGGGACTATTATTTCATTTTGAACGTGATAGGACCCCATTGTCCAATCTTGCCATGTGTGCAAAATTGATAACACATTTTTGGTGACCTCTGGGATGATTTCTCGCTAAGCATGATTCCAAGCCTTAAGTCATCCATTGGGCATGGAGTCTATGTTGGAATCCTAAAAGTAGTATGATTTTCTTCGACACATCCCTAATCTCCTCGAGCATGCCGATATCCCGACCCCGGAATGCTAAGCATGAAGTATATCAATCTGTTGAATGCTTGACATCCATGGAACACCGCAAAATTTGAATGAAAAGATTTTGAACTCTTATGGAAACCTTGAACCTTCTTCTCCTCGACACCTTCCAATGATGAAACAATGTGCATAACAACACAAAACACAACAACAAGGAAAGCAAAACAACAACACACAACAATGTGCATAAGCACTTGGAGGAAAACACCTAATTTAACTATACAGGGGTGGAACGCTTCTCAAAAACAAGCTTTGAGATGTATCCCATTCACATGAATGGGAAGTTCTTCTCCATGAGCCTAGAGATAGATGGAAATGAATTTTCGCTCTTCGCAACTTGTGATGATGATGTATGGCCCACTCCAGAGCGTCAAACTTGGCATGCCTGCCCCCGGTTTGGCCCTGTCTTCATCCCATTTGAGAACTAAATCTCCCTCTTGAAAACACCTTTCGATGCCTTCTTATCAAAATATTTCTTAACTTGAGCCTGATGCTGCTCCAAAGTTTTCATAGCCTTGTCTCGTACTTCCTCTAACTCCATGAGTTCAGCAAACCTTACTGTCAGAGGATCACTCTCTATAACTTCAAGTTGATGAGCTAACTCCAAAGAAGGTAACTCCAATGAGAGTGGGAGTTTTTCCTCTCTTCCATATACAAGAATGAAAGGAGAATTTCCGATGGCCCTTTTAGGTGTGATCCGATCTGCCCATAAGGTAGTCTTAAGCTGTGTATGCCAAGTCCTCTTGTTAGTCTCCATCATGCGCTTAATAATCCTTATGAGGTTTTTGTTGCTAGACTCACCAATCCATTTCCTCGAGGATAGTAATGGATGAAGTTTTGAGGTATACCCCATTTTTAAACAGCCCATTCACTCAATTTCATACCAAGAAAAGCTAACGCATTGTCTCGAAATGACCGTAAACTGGAACACCGAACCTCGTCATTATACCCTCCAAAAATCTAGAACTCCTTTTCATTGCTCTCTTTAATGCTACCTCTCGTCCATCGAGTAAAATAGTCTCTGTTGTGGTAAGGACCCACTTATGTCCATCACCGGATGGAGGATTAATCATTCGATGAAGTCCAACCCCATCAACAAAGGGTTGATCCACTTGAATCGATGCAATGGAAGAGCCGCCACCGCTACTACCCGTGAAAAAGGCACATTCCTTACATTTCCTTACCCAAAGATGGGCATCCTTGAATAAACCGCCAATAGTAGCCAGCTCGCATGATCTTGGTAGCTGTTGTTCATGCAGAATAATGTCCTCCAGATAGGCCATTATGAAATTCTTCTAGTATCTTACTGACCTGTTCTGGTCCTATGCACCGAAGGAGGACGCCGTTCAAATCTTTTCGAAAGAGAACGCTATCTACCAAAACATATGGGATAGATTGAAGATGGAAAGTTCATCTTTGGTTTTTATCCATGTCTACCGGATATGCTCCCGAGAAGAGGAAACTCTTCATTTTGGATAACCAGTCAGCTTGATCAACATTCTCATCAGTATTTAGGAGTGTCACGTCCTCATTACCTTTTGATTCCATGTCTGCAGCAAGTTGCTGACATAAACCCTTACCTCTGACAAGTTTAGTGACTTTGATGTGCACGTCATACTCCATTACCTTCGTGATCCATCCAGCACGCTTTTCATTCATTTCTTTGTTCAGAAAAAACTCCTTGACACCTGGATGAGACACCATCAGATGAATCTTGTTGTTGGACAACATGTGCTTGAATTTCTTCAAAGCTCGAATAACCGCAAAGACTTGCTTTTCAATGAATGAGTATTTGAACTCGTAGTCTTTGAGGGATTGACTGAAGAAAGTGATTGGTTGCTCCATCAAGTTGTTGTTTTGTTGGGTGAGGATCCCTGAAATGCTCTCTTGACCTGCAAAAGCATAAAGGATAAAATATTTGTCAAACCTGGGGTTCACAAGCGTGGGAGCTTGAGAAATGGCTGTTTTGATGGCTTCAAAGCTTTCTCATCCTTCCTTTGTCCATGAGAATGGCATGTTTTTCTTTAGCATGGCTGTCAGTGGTTTAGCCAATGTCATGAATTGAGGGATGAATCTCCGCACGAAATTTATGGTTCCTAAAACTCGAGGCCCTTCTTGTGACTTGGGAGAGATAAGGACATAATTGAATGAATCCTAGCTGGATCGATTGATAATCCTTCTGCTGAAACCACATGCCCCAACAATTTTCCCTCGTGCACTGTGAAAATACATTTCTTGGGGTTAAGTGAAACCCCAAATTCCCTACACCTTTGGAAAACTTTCCTTAGATGCGTGATGTGATCTTTTGCATGCTTAGAGTATACAGTTATATCATCAAGGTAAACTAAAATAATATCGTTGATTAGTCCCTTAAATGCCATGTCCATGGCTCTTTGGAAAGTAGCCCCAGCATTGGACAATCCGAATGGCATTTTATCAGTAGGCATACGTGCCCCACTGGTAGTGAAAGCCATTTTGAATTGGTCGATTCTTGGACTAGGATTTGATCAGAACCCGAATATCCATCGAGCAAAGAAAATATTTGAGCTCCTGCCACCGTTTGAAGGATCTGCTCCATCGATGGAAGAGGATAATGGTCTTTTAATGATGCACGATTCAAATCCCTGAAATCTACGCATAACCGGATCTCTCCGTTCTTCTTCCTCATGGGCACCAAATTGGCTACCCATGAGGAATGCTTGATGGGAAAAATTATACAGGCCTCGATGAGCTTGGTTAGCTCCTTTCTCATTAGTGGCTCAATTTTGGGATTAATTGGTCTCTGTTTCTGACGAACTGGCTTAGCATTAGGATCCAGTTCGATGGTATGTTGTGCTAGACCTGGATCAAAACCACGCAGATCTTTATAGCTCCATGCAAAGATGTCATGATACTCTTGACAAAGTTTGATGAAAGCTTCTTTCTCTTCAGAAGTACACACTTTTCCGATCTTAAGAAATTTTTCATTTGATACTTCAACTTCCTCAAAATATTCTTCTCTGACCACCATGTTAGGGCTTTGTCTTGTGGCTTGGTCATCTGAATTGAAAATGGATTCCAAAGTGACTAAACCTTTTGGTAACTTGTTGCTTTTCAATTGAATAATTTTCTCACCATATGACTCCTGCAACTTATCTTGATTCTTTCAGAAGAAACTCCGCCTTCTTCAGTAGGAAGAGGACAATTTGTTTGTCACTATCAAACACTTGCCAACTACTCACATTATCGTGGACTCGCTGGTCGAACCACCATTTTAACAAATTGCTGCCCTTCTTTCATGATATCAATCGGTATGTTGTATTGTGAACCAATCAGAAGCAAGCCTATCTCGCATCTTGATTTTGATCTCTGGGATGCATGGATTCCAAAAGCTTCAAAATCTTCAATCAGGTCCCAGACTCGATTCTTATATGATCTTAAAAGATCATTTTTGGATGCACTACGTGTCGAAACTTGATGAACAACTAACTCACTATCTCCAAAAATAGTCAGGGCCTTGATTCCCTTCCTTTGGGCTAGCTGAATTCTCGCACAAGAGCCTCGTATTCAGCAAATATTAGTGCAATCGAACCGCAACCGAAAGATGAGAAGTACTTATCTCCTCTCGGAGAAATTAACATAACACCAGCACCGGATCCATTCTTACTTCTTGAGCCATCGAAGAACAATTGCCACAATCCTTTAGAATCACTTGGTGTTTTGACAAGTTGTGGTATGATCGTATCTTCTTCATGGATACAGTAAGTACCTAATCCTGTTTCTTCCAAGACCAGCAAACCAGCTTCTTCTTCTGCCAATACATCAGCGTAGGGATCGATCGATGATCTCTACTTACTTACTTCATCAAAGCAAAGTATCGTGAACTTCTTCAACAAGGGTGGTTGGTTCATGATCGCATCTTCTCTCTTCGGATCACCGATGGTGTAATTTCCATTTATGGGACTAGCAGGTAGGGTTCTACATGATTATGGCAGATTGGTTCTGCCCTTATAGTTACTTTGGTTCCGTATCGAGTCCTGAGAATCATATGACCAATCGGCTGATAGGTAACCACCCATCTTGGCAGTGAAATCCCGTGATAGGCAGATGGCAAAGAGGGGAGGGAGATCGATGACCGATATGTCTTGGGTGAATGACAAACTTGGGCATGCATGAATGGTAAGTTGAAGTCCTTTGATAACCCCAACAGTCTTAATAGTTGTGCCATCCAGCTGAACAACCCTCTTGTAATCGGCGCATATTGTATGCCTAGTACATCTGTAATTTGTTTCAGCATGACAGAGCTACTGGCACCAGAATCGATCATGCAATTATGTACCAGGTGGTCGCCAATGATCAGGGAAATGTAGAATGGTGGTGGTTTGTTTGCCGTAGGAATGATTTTCCCTTCCGGTTGACACAAATTTGTAGCATTTGTCACTCCATGGCTTGGTGATCCGCTGGTTGTACTAAAACTGTTCAGAGCTTCTCGCAATGTGTTTCTTGGGAAGGGATCGAGAGTGCGTCCCACATGGTAACGCTCAGATTGGTTTTCTTCATTTGTTCTACTATGCTGAAGGGAATTGCTCCAACTTTGATGACACTTTTTTGGGCATTGGGGTCCTCCTTTGGAAAATGTTTGTTGGGTACCGTGATGCCTGGAGAACCATCTTTTCTCGGTGTGGTGGCTAGCCGGTGTTTTTAGTGATTTCTTTCCGCATTTTTATCAACTGCCATTTGAAACCTAGGTTGAGAAGTGGATGCTAGATCAGCTTCGAGAGGTTGAGGCTCCATTGCTCTTTTTGGAACGAGTGTTTGCTGCCACTGATGAAGAATCTATATTCAATCCGTAAAAATCTTCTGCTTGCCAGTTTAGCAAAGTGGATTCTTCAGTGCCTCGCGTGGTTGATCTCGTCGCTTTGCATAGATGAATTGTTTGTTAACTCTGAAGGGGTAGATACACTTTGAACCATAAGGGCCTGGCTAAGAACCCCATTGGGACAAAGATTTTGATTGTGAGGTTGAGAGCAAGGATAACACCATTCGTAGTCTTGAACTAGATTATTTTGAACAGGTACTATAGCTCTAGATGAGCTAGCTGCAAGAGGGTTCTGAAAGTTCAAGGGCCTGACATTTGCAACTTGACTTGTAGTTTGATTTCGAGGCTGATTGTTCCCTTGAAAAGGAGAACGGTTAGCTTGATACTGCTGATTTTGTGGCTGATACGGATGATTGTATTGAAATTGTTGCCTTTTGAGTGCAACGAGCTCATTTCCAAAATTTTACAGTAGTGACTTGACTTCAAATAGGTCATTTGAAGAGGTAGGGAAGATTGAGATGGTTGCTTGGAGTCTACTGGAATAGGAGCAATGATAGGCTGATGATTCGTAAGATCTGGAGAAAAGGGCATTGGTGGTCGTGGAGCTATCTTTCCAACCTGAATCAAAGAATTCTCTGCACTTATGGCAACTTCGTAAGCATCAGGAAGTGTAGTCCCTCCCATGGACTGGATCATAATTGCTACATCACTATTCAAGGCTCGCAAATAGTACAAGAATGCATTATGTGTAAGGCTTTACGAGCCCGGAATCCTATTCCAAGTCCTGTGGAATCGGAAGTTGAAATCACTCATGTATTCTTGGGAAGCTCTCTTTATGGTAGTAAGTTGTTCCAAAAGTGATAGGTGATCACTTTTGTCTTCAAATTGTTTACATAGCTTTTCTCCCAACTCGTCCCAAGTGGTTATAGTGCCAACACCTAACCCGCGAAACCATTGAAGTGCTTTTCCCTTGAAAGAGGTAGCAAGAAGTCTAACCGCAACGTTGTTTCGGTGATATTATGTACATACGTGATGGGGCTACATCAAAGATATGCTCCACTGGAGTAACGTGAGTTTCCCCCATGTAGAAGGGTAAACTTTTGAGTGCCGCAACAGGTATCGGGTCACGTTGAGCCAACATAAGAGGACTGCTTGCATTGAAAGGGGGAAAAACTTGGTTCCTCGCCATAGCAACGAAAGGTTGATTGTTCCTGGGTGGAGGAAATCTTCCGTAAGGAGGAGTTGAATGACCCCTACTAGGTAAATCTGCAACTGGGGATGTGGAAATGCCTCTTCTTCTTCTCTTTGGAGGAGACAAGGAAAGTTTGATATGCTGATACTTTCCTTTCTTTGAAGAAGCTCTTGTCTGAATTCTTCGCATAAGTTACCGCACTGAGATTTGGAATCCAGAGATATAGAGAGTCTTCCAGGTACTTTGACTTGTGTAAGTGAGAAGAGAAGTACCAACTCGTCCCACCGGCGTGCCAAAAAATTGTCGCCAAATCACCGCACCCTCCGAATGGCCAGATGTGAATAGGACGTGTGTGATTGGGACACATGGGATCACCTCTCAAGCCGTGGGACTTGGGCTCGAGGTGAACCTCCTGAGAAGGCCGGCTTCCTCTTCCTAAACTAAGTGTCAGACTACTCCTAGTGTAACAAAAATGATTATCTAGTCCTATGCTAACATTTTCATGGGGTTTTAGGGAAAGAGATTTACGTAAATGAAACTATACTAGGGATGGTGATGCACCAAATAAAGGGTGTTCAGACTCAGAAGGGTTAATTTGAAGAGGGTGTGTGCACCACAGGTCAACTTCACCTACTGCAACTTAGAGAGGGTACAGGATACCACAAACTAAGAGACACGCGTTCCCTTTGTTAAACTTTATCAGACCGAGAAATATACCAGTTTCCCAGTGAAGAAGGATGAACTCAAGAAGGGTGAACAGACACCACAACTCAACTGCATGCAATACTTCACCACTCGATAAGCACAGAACTCCAAGAACCTGCAATAGAACTTAAACTTGCACAGTGTACCTGCAAGTATGAGAAAGGCACAAAGAAGCACAAAAGGATGAAAGGACCGAGATTAGTCACAAAACACACACTTTTATTGCTTCAATAACATGCACAATGCATCATACATTCAGAAGAGGCAATAGTTGCCATTACAGTCTTGAAGAGGAGGCTTGAAAGTTCTCTCAACACACAAGAACAACTTGCAGAAGAGAGAGGATTCTTGAAAAGTATACACTCGCCTGAGATATCTAACTGTCCAACTTGTCTGAACTGTTGGAACCCTTTGAAATGAGCTTCCAACTTACATTTATAGAAGAATATGTGAGAAAGAAGAGGAAATGGTCATAATTACATTCCTAAAATGAAGGCCCATGATGTATTTATTACAGTTAGTTGAACCACCTGAGAAGGTTCCATCATGGGTCATTAATTGCCTGATGACCTAGTCTTCTCAATTAATTAAAAGAATATTTAAATAAAATATTTAAATAATAATAATAAATATTATTATTAAAATATTTAAATAAAAATATTAATTTAATTAACATAATGTCGGGACCCCCCGCTGACCCGCTTGACTTCAAGAGGAGGGGGTCCATGTGGATAGAGTCTCGCACAAATCTCAACTCGTGAGTTTCGAATCCTCTAACTCTGTTGCAATCGATTTTGAACCCCACACTAACTCTTTCCTCGCTTTGGTAATCGGGCTTTTGCATTGAGTCCTTCGAATGGTGAGCTATCAAACTCGATTCTTATCATTTTCTCTCGTTAACTCGAGGCCATTTATGCATTCCTCATTCAAACTTCATGAAACATCACCACGAGCTCCTTGCGAAGTCACCGAGCTCTTCATCCAGCAAACGATCTTACCTTTCCTGGGCTCAAACTCACTTGAATACCGAGCTTAACCCAATATTTCTAAAAAGAATGGTTTTACCACAATGCTCAGGATTCTTCCTCATCATATAACACAGTAGTAAGAATGTTTTGGCTTTGCCATAATAAGCACAATTTGTACCTTCCAAACGATGAGAAAATGCCATTATCAATAAAGACCTAATGCTGCCATGATGATGACCCAGGCTCATGCCCATAACATGTCGATAGACACCCTTGAGACTGATTTTTGGCCAAAGAACCCTTCGGTATTTCGGGCAAAGGCACTGCAATCTCGGCTCCAATCAACAATTATGCCACTATTGGGATCTTAGTATGGCAAAATCATGAGCTACACCATATACTCATTTTTCCAGAAACTAAAAAGATCCTTTATGTTACAATCTGCAACACATAAAATAAGCCCTTCAAAAAATACATTGAACAACTGGGGCAACCAAGAGGACCTTGGAAAAATGTACAGGTAACAACCATATGAATTCTTCCTTAGTCGTGGATCAAAGCTAATAGAAATAAAGCTAGATAAAATTAGCTTGAAACTACAGTATAATCGTCCATTGTAAAAAACAAGTTTCTCTGAACCTGGTAAAAGAATACTTTTTATTGTTCGATCGACGTACATAATAGGGTATAAATATTGCCTACTGCCCACAGAGTTTCTCAAAGAGACCATTTACAAGTAACAAGGATGTAGCATGCAAAACGGCCAACCAGGTATTTCAGAGTTGACCTTCACATTCAATTCATTTCTAGGAGAAGAAATGCTGAGCAATATGAATCATTTCATTCTGCACCGTAATAAACCTTCATCTCCTGATTCAGGAAAATTTTATGAAGCCTTGAATGGCGTGACTCCAATCCATCATACATGGCAGTGAATATTTGTTTTTCGCACTGCTATTCGATCCGAGTTAGAATAAGGATAAGATAAGCGAATTTGAGGATGCATTCGACATCGAATGATAACAACACAGCTTGGACAACCGCTTGCTGGAAGCGCTCAAAAGAAAGGCTCTACTATACCGCAACATGCCTCGCCTTCGTGCATGCGTGGGAGCTTTCTCGCGACCACATCAAGTTTCAGAATACATCAGGATGAGGAGAAGGTCGTCTTAAAGCGATTCAAAATGTCCTAATCCTTCAAAAAGGCTCTATCAAGGCAGAATCCTAACAAGGGATCGCAAATGAATCGATCGAAAGGAGACACTTTTTTGCATCTGATGAAACAATATCAACCTCATGAGGAAACCCAATTCGTAATATAATTCGCAAAATTATCCTTTCCATGAGAATGAGTTTTTTTTAAGCTTTCCCATCAAACTCTTCATGAGCCACGCATATACTTTTTTAAATCACTCCATCTTCAACCATCTCGATCTCCCATCGTAGCCTCCGCCGAAATCGTATCATCACTTCACGTTTTTTAACTGACCCATGACCCACTCCAATTCACAACTGTCATCTATTAATCCTCCCGTGACTCTCGCACAAGACTCTGACTCGACCACCTCACCCTAGCATTGAAATTTCACTATTTACATGCCCATGGAAGTCTCATGATGGATAGCCATCGTAATATTTCCACGCTTGCGCTTTGATCCGATTTCTCCCATTCACGGAAGTTTGATCATGGTTTACCAACCAATATTTCCACTGGCGGTGCTTGCTCGAATCTCCCCCACGTGAATTTTTCTTCTTTGGCTCCATCCAAACCTCCACCCACTTGGCATTCCAGCTCCAAATCCCCCGCATAACGGCTCTGGAAATTAATCCACGGGCCCCGGCTTCGCTTCACCACGCAACCTGGCAAGATAGTAAAATATTTCCTCCATTCATGGGATTACCTACTCGGTCTGCCATGATCATGCTCCCGATTTTTTCTCCGCCGAAGTTTTCCTTCATCAGATTTGAGGATAACATTAAACTCTCAGTGCAAACATTTCAGCTGTAGCTTGTAAGGTGTGATAATTTCAATGTAAACCTTTATGCTGCCAACCTAGTGACTCGTCAAGATGCTCATATAATTGCAAAGCAAATTGTGCCTCATGAATATTCTGATATGAAACAGTTCCACCTCTATGAGATTCACTTCCATGAGTTACATCGTAAAACAAGTAAGGTCTCGATAGAGAATCTTTGTAATAAATTTCATCAAGTCTCCCAGTAACACTCTCACTGTCACTTAATCGATTTTCATAAAAATATCTTGAAGGAAAATCCCGAATTTGAGGATGCATTCGATGTTGAATGATAAAAACATAGTTGGATGACCTGCTTGCTGGAAGTGCTCAAAAGAACTTCTGCTATACTGCAACATGTCAACTGCCTGTTCACCAAATGCTCGGCCGAGGAAGGTCTGAACAACGTCAGCAAAAATATATATACTGTATTCACTAATACCCTGCCCGCATTCTTGCTGCCTCTGCGAGCTTACCATTGTAAAATTATTTCGAGTAGGCCTCCCAGTTTTGCATTAATCAATGAGCCCTGGAATTGTATCCTAGAAACCATCTTTAATGCATCCACACGAAACGAGTTGCCTTGAATTATCCATCATGCTTGATGAGTCCCATTGATAGGGCTCCATCACGTATCTCTATTTACGCAATGATCTCCATTCATTTTATGGCACTCTTGATGCCTTGGCTTGCGTTTGAATCACCCTAGCTCTGCAGAATGTGTCCTAAAAGAAGCTCACCACATGATCTCCAAAATGAACGAGTCACGAAGATGAGTCGAACTCCTTATCTCTGCCTTCGCTTCCGCCTGTGCTTGAACCTTTCCAATTCATTGAGACTTTATTGATAGCTCGAACTTTGACTCTCCCTGACTCGGCTTTCACTTCTTTTTGCATCGATCTCCACCGAGATCCTTATAGAGTTCCTTTCATTCGTCAATTTTCAATGAGCTATATTTTGCATTAACAAGACCTCATCGAGCTCTTACAACTGAGAGTCTCTACCGAGATGATTTCCGAGATGACTATCAATTTGACACCGGGTTCTTTATCAACTCGACCTTGAACTCTTCACTGAGTTGAGATCAACTGGGTGCCTTTCGATGCTAGGTGATCTCTTCATATGCAATTTAAGAATTTAAGGAGGATGAAGGTTGGGAGAAATAAGGAGGTTATAGAATATGTATTTGGTGTATCCTATGGTTGGACACTCTTGTTTTTGGGCATCCTATTTCTTCTCTTCCCCCTTTTTGTGAGGGTGACCTTATTTCTCCTCATGTTGTTGTCTTACCATGTGTAGTTTGTCTAAGTGTTTAAATGTTTCTATGTATTCTTGTTGTGTTTATCCCCTTTATACTTGTGCACATTGTGGATGCTAGTTCCTCTCTCCCATGGGCTTGGGGGAGGCTAGCATGTTTTTTTCCAACCATGGAAAGGCATGTGATGATGCCTATTGGTTGGGTGGCAAACAAGCCATGTCTCTTGTTGCAACATTCTTAAGAGAACACTCAAGGTTGGAGACTCAAGGATGAAGTTTTGTTGAAGTGGTGACTTGTTTTTATCCTCAAAATTTATTATAAATATTACGTCTCCTTATATCTATGTGTTATATGGCTGATTGTGAATAGCCTCATCTTGTAAAATTATCATTTTTGGTGATTTGGGAAAACTTGTGTTTTATGGATCTTGTTATGTAAATTTTGTTCAACCTTGTAAAGAGGACTTGATTTATTGGACTTGAATGTGTTGAATGTCTTAAAATCCATTTTGGAAATTTGTAAACTAAATTATTTTGAAGAAATAAATCAGTATTAAAGGATCCCTTCTTATTTTATGTTCTAATGGGATTGGAAAAGAAATTGTTTTGTTAAAAAAAAATCTATGAAATGGCACATGTATATTTTTTGAAAATAAATTTGAAATTTATAAGTTAAGCATTCTTTTAAATCTACATTTTTTTATGGCATTATATATATCGGTAAAGGCACAAAGATAAACCTCGTAAAATATGGCTAGGTAGCAACTTGGATAAAGAAGGAAAACAAACATATGTCCAGTTGTTAAAAAAGTATCAAGAGTTATTGGCTTGGTTGTACTTAAAATGGCAGGCACTTGAAACATTTCCTTGACTAATTTCTCATAATCAAGGCACACATCATTGTACAGTGTACAATCTTTTTTGTTCTTTTCGTTTCTACATTTTTTCTATTTTGGTTTCTCCTGGTCCCTGGTGACCAGTTCTTGTTGGTTTCTCGGTTCGATCTTGGGAGGGTTGAAAATTGTTTTCTACTTTGAAAGCTTGTTCTTGACTCCATTGCCCAATGGATTTTTGGCACATGGTCTTTTATGTTGTTCTTGCGGCACTCGCAGGGAGTGCCCATCCTCGAAGTCGGAGCCGATGTTGGTGCTCAATTTAATCTCACCTTGTTTGTTCAAAATTTCTCAGTCTGCATGGTTTGAAGTATTCTTTGTCTCCCTGTATGGATGTGTGAAATATTTCTCCTTCATTTGGTTTCCATTGTTAGTCCTTTCCTTGGGTTGTGGATCACATTGAGTCTTGGTTTTTATTCACAGTCTTCTTTCTCGCAGGAAAAATTTTGTTGTTGGGTGTCTTCCACGATTGTGTCTCCTTTGTAAATCCTGTCCCAACATTCGTGGATACGTGGTATTTTCTAATTAGATGTGGCACAATGGGTCTATTTGGTGAACTTTTCACTTTTTTCACAATTGTAAAAAATGCCAAATTGGTCCTCGCGGCCCCGATAGTTTCTAATTGGCTATTCAACAAATATGAAGTGGCAAGGCAAATTTATTACTTTGACCCCAAAGATGTACACCTGTCATAAATCAAGTGGTTGCGGAAAGGTGGGCCCTTTTTGTGTTTTGAGGCATTATGGTGAAAGGAATGAAAATATAAAAGGAATGCCTAAGGCCTGTAAAAGGACACGTGGTGGTTTGAAAAGTCAAAGGTGGAGAGGCAGATCATCGCAGAGCATTTTGAAGATTTTGGTCTTTTTGTGAAAAGGAGAAAATTTGTAAAATGAGTCGTGATTCCACTGGGGACCAAATAATGTCACATGTTTTAGTTAGCATTGAAAAGTCAAAGCAGGAGGTGGGTTGCCGAAGCATTTTGAGACTCTCGACTTTGTTTTGAAAAAGAATGAAAGTCATAAAGCAAGCCGCAGCCCCGTCGACACCCAGGAAAGCCACGTGTAAAACCTATATCAAAAGTAGATGGGCGGGCCAAATTGTCCAAAAATGCACAATTTATTTAAGTGGCATAAAATGTAAAATGTCCCCTGTAGGCCCTCCTTGACTAAGATCTTTTCCATGTGGAGGGCATGCACTCATTTGAGGATTCACCTCTTGGTTTGACCTTTGGAGTTGTGCCAAGGAGACATGTGGAGGTTTCGCTAGCTCTTGCCCAAGGAAAATTTCTTGGGCCAGGGCACATGGAGAGCTGCGCTCATTTGAGGTCCGCGCTCTAGACTTCATCTTTCAAGTTGTACCAAAGCACACATGGAAGCTTCTGCTGGACCTTCCCACACTCCAACTTTTTAAAGCAACTAGTGTAACTCTCTAGGTTATGAACACGTGGAGGGCCCACACTTGTTTGAGGTCCCATATCTAGGTCTTACATTTGGAGTTGTGCTTAAGGAGACACGTGGAGGCTTGCTGGATCCTCTTTATACTTAGAATTTTCAAGTGCCCGATGCAACTTTCTTTATCCCAAGACACATGGAGGGCTCGCGCTTGTTTGGGGACCTACCCCTGAATTTTACTTTTGAAAGAGTGCTAAAGAAACACATGGAGGTTTCTGCTGGATCTTCCCATACTTAGACTTTCCAAACGTCCAGATGTAACTTTCTTGGACCCTAGGCACGTGGCACCTTCCACTAGTCCTTAAACATTTTCAAAAAATTTTCCAGTCGAGACACGTGGAGAGCCCACGCTTGTTTGGGGTCTCCACTTTTGGGCACCATATCAAAAGTGCACCGAAGAGACACATGGAGGCTTCCATTGGCTCCTCTTTATATTGAGACTTTTCAAAGGTTGAGGTAACTTTCTTTGCCTCGGGGCACAAGGAGATCTGTGCTCATTTGAGGTCCCACCTCTAGACTTCATCTTTGAAGTTACACCAAAATATACATGTGGAAGATTTTGTTGGACCTTTCCATACTCTAAATTTTTAGTGGCGGTGCATCTCTCTAGGGTTCGAACACGTGGAGGGCCCACGCTCATTTGGGAACTTGCCTCTAGACTTCACCTTTGCATTTGCGCCAAAGAGACACGTGGAGGTTTCTATTGGCTCCTCTTTACACATGGCCAACTTGGACTCACTTTGTGCAGATATGTGATATAATCCATGTGACGGAACTCATTTCTCGAGAGGAAGCGAATGCAGGTATCCATGCGAGGACACTCATTTCTCAAGGTGTATTCTCAAAGGTGAAAATGATTGCTTGTCAGATCAAGCCATACAAGCCACCTAAGAATTATTAAAAAGGGATCTTTTGCACAATAAAATAAAAGAATGATTAAAAATACTATCAAAAATTATGACATGGCATCCCATTCATAGTTGAGGGACCGAGAAACATCATCAGTTCATGATTTATCCACACGAAACAAAAAGCAAGATATTTTCAAGGGAATAAACATGATTAAACAATATGTTGTAAAGAGGAATATTCTCTTGAAGATGTAGAATTTTGGGGAAAATTTGGGATGAGTGAGCGAGTGAAATTGTATAAATGTAATGAGAATACTCTTGTAAATGGTGGGGGGTTAACTTTTCTGCGAAAGTTTGAGAGAAACCATTTTCTTGAGAGACCGTCTAAGAGACTAGTTTATTTTCCTATGTTTTTGGATTCAATCACGTCAAGGTGGTTGCAAGTGTACAACCATTGAAAAGCTCTGAGATTTTTGAGGAAACTTTCCCTGTTGATGAATCTAATGAACCTTGAATGACTCTATGTTGATCATGAGCATAATTGTGTGTCTTTGTTATTTCAGAATGTTTTCAAATAGTTTTTCTTGTTCCTGTTGCAATATTATGTTAAAATCTCTCTGAGTCACACAAGATCTCATCCATGTGTTAGTATTATGGCATTTGCAATTTCATTATGAGAAGAGCTTTCATCTGGTAATGAAATAAACAATTTAAAATCACTTTACTTTCATTATGTTGATAAAGATTGTTTGTAAGTCTATGAGTGTATCTTAGGCATGATGAACCAAGGATTTCTAATGTTTAATTGAGTCTTTAACACAAATATTTGTGTTGAATTCTTGAAGAATGTGTGAAATCGTGCATCTCTGGGCCTCCATTGATGCACACCTTCTAGTTGAAGGAATATTTTAGCTATTTTGAAGCATTTTTTCGGGATTTTTCTAATATTTGTAAAGGCTCTCAAAGATCTAGTATAATCAACTTTATCTTGCTTAACTTCCCACCAAAAATTTCTCAAACGATGAATCCTACATGAACCACCCTGTTTGTATTGTGTATCCACAAATGAACAAATTCCATTGCAAAAGTATGTAGGGACAATCAAGATTCAATTATTGTCTTTAGTAACCTAAACCTTGTCCAAGAAACATCTCCACTCTCTAGTGTGACAACTCGTGAGAGTTAGATTGTGTTGTATTGATCATATTTCCTCAAGGTTTTCATGAAAATTGTGCAAAGAAGGATCTCTTGATATCATTCACCAACACGGGTTATAGAACAAGTCCTCTCACCCTGGTTGAAGGCATAACCTAAAGTAGTGAGGGTAGATCAAACCCTTAGTGAGGTGCTATCCATTTCTCCAATGCCCGAGTAACAAAGAGTCAGCTAAATCCCCTCCCAGCTACAAAATGACTCATATCATGATTCGTCTGTCTCTAAGAATCCTGCTAGTTTCGTGATGCTACTCGGCCCTCGCAGAGAATCAATTTGGATACCAATAGGTTATAAGCTTTCACCTCTCTTTGTGGGTTCATTTGAGATATTGGAGATCATAGGTCCGATTTCCTACCATTTATCTTTTCCACCTACGCAGAGCTCGAGCCATGATGTGTTTCATGTATCAATTTTACATAGATATGTACATGATATTTCTCATGTATTGGATTAGTCTAGAATTACAAAGTGCGGGATGAAGGATAGTGGAGACTGGAGCTCGTGCACATCTTGGAGCACAAGAGATTTTCCCTTTGGGGGTGAGACTTGGACCGAGTTAGAATGCAAGTGGGATAGATATAATGAGACAAAAACTATGTGGGAGGATGCTTTACACCATTGAGGGCTCTATATATTTATCTCTTCCAGTGACTTCTAGGAGGAATTCTAAATTTAGGACAGGGGGTCCACAGGAAAATTTTAACAATGAATATTCATAGTTTGGTGAATAGTAAAATTCGGGAATTGGATTTTGGTGAATTTTACAAAGAACGGAAGTACCTAGTTTTTTCGTAAAAATACCATAAACAATAATATGTCCCATCTGAATCACCAAGGAATTTCCAATCCCAATGTATATTTTTATATTAAATCGCAACACCGGGATTTGAAAACATTAATGTTTTGCCAAGAAATTGATGCATCGGGATTTGAAAACATTAATGTTTCACCAAGAAATCAATGCAGCGGCATTTAAAAACATTACTATTTCACCAAGAAATCAACCCTTCAGGATTTTAAAACATTAATGTTTCACCAAGAAATCTATGGAACCTTATTTGGCCAAGAAAACATTCCCGAAATTTTCCCGATATATACACAAAGGTGATGTTCTCTTGTGATTTTCCAATTTGCATATTTATAAGTAGTAGAAAGGGATTTAGCGAATTGGCATATTGCAATTTGCTTACAAAATTTCAAATAAATCAAGTCTTGCCAACACCTGGATAATGTGTTGTAGTTTACATCCTAGAAGCACTTACTGCAGGTGAGTTGTCAGTCTATTTGAGACTTGTTTTATTTCACATCACATTGATTTATCTATGATTCCACATTTATAAGTTATTACAAAGCCTTAGCATCCTCATCCTCATAACCACTATGATTTGTTATGTCGTCTAGAATAGTCATCCACTTGCAGAGAATCATAACTAGTTTTCCTATCTTAGATACATCTAGATTCTACGTAATATATAATTTAAAATCACTTCATACATCTCCACGAGTTGTTGCTCTGTATATTCCTTGCTTTATCAATGTATCTTCTTTGAATCTTTTTGTTAATGTTCTCTCTTCGTAGTATATATATATATATATATATATATATATATATATATATGTATGTATGTATATATCATTTCATACATCTCCACAAGCTATTGCTATGTATATTCCTTGCTTTATCACCGTATCTTCTTTGAATATTTTTGTTAATGTTCTCTTCGCAATATGTATATGTATGTATATATATATACACACTTTGTGGTTTCACTTTCCATTTATTCCATGACCAATACCATGACCGTTTATCACTATCCACTGACCGCCTCGTCCCACATCGGACTCCAAAGGTTATATAAAATGTGGTAAAATATGCAGGTTTCATGTTCACTAGGGGCATTTCCTTGGGAGATTGGCGAATGACAACGTGTGGCATAGACCTCACAGGGGAGCCGGACCCACTCCGACCCAAAACATATCAACTGCGGCTAATTCCATGGGGTTCATGTCCTTTAGGAGGATTTGGTCGGGAATGGGAGGTTAACTAATGTTGAAAAACAATAATGTACAAAATAGAGACCATACAAAGATGTCCAAAATGAAAAATTCAAGAAATGCAAAAGGGAAAAAAGTTACAACAATGAACCAAAATCCAAATAATTAGCATTTGGAAAAACAAAAGACAAAAAATAGTAGTTGTGGGAAAAGTACAAACATCTTGTCACAAGCATGCTTCTTTGTTACCACCATTTTCCTCACTGCAATGTACTTCAAACTTTTTAAACCATGGAAACATAATGTATTGAATGTACTCCAAGCATGGATTTCCTTCAACAATATGAGGAGCACAAAATTATTTCTTTATCTTCACATTCACTTCTGGCACTTCCTGTGAAAATAATTGTGTTATAAATCCATTAGAAAATATATGGTAATACTAATTCACTTTTATTAATGTTGAGGAAAAGTTGGAATATATCTCTCCACAAAAAGAATTTTTCAAAAAGAAGGTAGGGGTTTACACCACCTCTTCTTCCTCCATGAAGATTGCAGAAGTGGGATCACTCTTTGACATCTTTTCTTGTCCTTTTCATAGTCCAGACAACATGTCTATAATATTTAATATAAAGGAAAAACATCAACATCTAGGGATATTTTTAATTCCTGCATCCTTCAAGTTTCTTGAACTCATTTTCCAAGTAGGAACATGACAATATACAAAGAATACCCTTATCATGATTGTATCATATGTGAAACATCATATCAAAGCATTCAAGCTTCTCTCAAGAATAATGATACTTTAGCTAGCTTTGACACATTGACATTTCATTTTCAAGCCAAAGAACCCGTATACATTCTCAACCTTGAATTCACAGTCTCATACCACAACGAGTCATAGATGGAAGACCATATATTCTGTCTCAGCTCCTTTGAAATGATGAACACTCTTGGTAATTGGATTATGAAAGACCTCATACCTCTGATGAATCAATAATTTCTTCATGAGTATATGCACACCTTATTTGGCTTGATGAAAACATTTAGAACCTCTATACAACATGACAAACCTCTATACATTATGACAAAGCTCGATCATCAAGAATCATTCATTAATCAACTAAAGATAGATCATACCTTGGATGAATCAATGAACTCAGAGACCTTCATGAGCATATACATACTATAATTTGATTTCAAAATAAGCACAAACCCTGAGATCACCTATTTCATATTTGATTAGCTACAACAAAGACTTCCTATCACTAGAGTGTCTTATCATTAGAATGTCTTTGGATGCTCAACAAATAATTTAAAATTTAAAAAATTTTGTTCTTGTCTCAAACCTCTGACAAATCTTCAGTTTACTTGATGTATGCTCTAATTCTTATTATATTAATGTAACACTCTTTAAAACTTAATACATGTTAAGTGACACAATATTATTTTTCTTTATACATATTTCTCATGTTTAGATGTATGTGCACATATCAATATCATTTAGTCTAACATGTTCTATCATTTTTTATTCAATTCTACAGGATTCATTGATTCAACAAAATGGCACCTAAAAAGGGAAGCTCAGCCTCAGGTGAAAATTTGATTCCAAACCCTCTTGGTAGTGGTGCGGCATTCGAAAAATAACATATTATTTTGGGAAACAATCTAAGGAAACCCATCCTTCCCAAAGAGGGACCATCACACTCAAGGGATAATGATTACATTCGAAATGAAACTCAGGATGAGAATGTGTTAATTTTTATTTTCCTAATGTTGTCAATGACAACAACAATGAAATGCCTCCCCTTGAAGACATTCCATTGAATGATGTTGAGTTTAAACCTGTACCACCTCCCAAAATGAATGAAGATGAAAATTGAATGTTTGAGGTGAAACTTTTGGTAGTGGGCAAATAATGAAGTATAAATTCCACAAAGGAAAATACTCGGTGGACACCTATTTCGGAAGAAAGAGAAAGGAAAGAAAATGGCGCATAAGGCCCCTTTAGCTGTAACGCCCTTTGATTTTTCTTCAAGGTGTTCGGGATCAAGGAAAATCTCTCGAGTATGTGTTAACATCCCGCCCGCCCCGCCTAGCCCCACGCTTTTGATTTTTTCTTCTTTCCTTGGCCTTTTGATCGGTCCGAAACCGCCGCCCCGCAGGTGCGGTCCTACGCGCGTTTTCCAGAACGTTCTTTTGACGCGACTCGCGTGAAATATCACGTTTCACCAGCTTTCCTTGACGACTTGAGCATGCATTTATGTTTTTGGTCCCCTAGAATAGTGTTTTTCCTTTGTTTATTGTTTAGGAGTTCAGTTTGGTTTTGATTTTTGGGTGATTGAATTCCTATAAATGCATGGCTTGTGCTCAAACAAATGGCCTGATTTTGAAGACTGATCTTTGCTCTCATCTCCTCATTTTAGTATTTTAGCTTGTTATCTTGTTTAGAAGCCATAGTTTCAATTCACTTGCATCTTTAGTTAGATTGCTCAGCTGTTGGTAAGCCACATACCCATCTTGTGCAGGCAGTGTTGTCATTTCACCCAATCCGGTCTGAAGTTTGTCTCTGAATTTCTCTTTGCATTGAATTTAGCTATTATTTTGCTTAGAGTACTTGTTTTAGTTCATTTACATGCTCATTTAGCATTGTCCAGCTGTTGGTAAGCCACATATCCAGCTTGTGCAAATAGTGTTGTTGTTTTATCCAATCCATTGGAATAGAATAGCTTAGGAAGCCATTAAAGTTGCAGGTTTTGCTCTTCAAACAGGATAGTTTCAGGTTCTGGTCACTTTGTGTTGCATGACTCGCAGTAAAATCCCGCTAGGAATCGCATAAGCCAAGCTCTGTACTCTTGCGCTATCCCTCTCCTACTCACATTTTCGGTCTGCATTCTGAGCTGTCCTTGTCCCAATATCTACTCCTGCCGATGCTAGCATTACACGCTTTTCTGGATCCACGTGAACACGAAAGAACGAGGAGATCACACTGAGGGGACAAGATCGCACACGCCATCGGATTCGCCACTATTTTGCGGAATCCAGGTTTTAACTTTCAAAGTTCTAGTTAGAATCATATCAAATAGAGTAGATAATTGCTTCATTTCAGTGACTTTTATTCTCGATATCTGTAGGAAGTCATGAGGATTGATAGTTTCTGAGAAACTATGATTCACTCCTCACTTCTGAGGTAGGATCGAGAATCTTGCAGATAGATTAGATGAGCTATTTTATTTATTTAGAATAAAATCTACAAATTGCACAGGCTGATAACTACACTCGGTTATTTTGTCTGTTTTAAATTATTGTTTAGTTGTTATTTCTAGATACGCTTAAAATAGTTTGCTTTCCATTATAATCTTGAAAGGTTTCTTAGAAGAATAGAAGTTATATATATGTTTTAGATTTATTCCACGTAGTTAGAGTTTGCTTAGTTACAGTTAGATTTACATTTTATTTTGTATGACAATCACGGGACCTCAGGAGCCCAGGGAATATATATTTGAGCCAATCGTGCCTCAACCAAATCTCGTCACAGCAATAGTTGACATAGACCAAAATCTCAGAATACAAGTATTCCGAACAACAACAGATTTACAACTGATCAGTTCTCAGTTGAGAGGGTTAAACATAGAGACGACCAAAACACACACGTTTTGGTCAAACCAACCAAATTACAGATTGCCCTAGGTAAACACTCACATGACTGTAGAAGGGTTCGAAAGAGAACAAACCTTTGGTTGTGATCCTTCGTCCCACAACCAAAGTGCAGAGACACTCTCACGTATATAGATACTGGGCCTAAGGATCCAAAGTTCAGCACGAACGCCTGTGAGATATTCTGAGAAAATCACACAGTTGTTGGTCCTAAACATAGAAGCTGAGAAAGCATATGATTACTGGATACTAGGGATTAGAACTTGATTTCGCGCATGACCATAACAGGACCGCAACAACCAAGAGTCTATGGTTGTGATCCACAGATCCCACAGCCCAACGAGTCCACAAGTCAATCAGATATAGACGCTGGCTTACGCATACTAGTATTCCAATCCACTCCAATTCCACCCATCATCATCGAACAATTGTCCTTACTAGATATAGCGGCTAACGAAGCTAGAGAATTCTGGACTAGGCCAGAGAATCGTCCGTAGAGTCAATTGTTTCCACCATCCACCCTATGACCTTATCTGGAGACATACACGAAACTATCCCAGGTCATTTTCCACGTATTCCACAACCCATAGATCGAATCACGCCAGAGCTCGATATTGATTGGAGCCTTCGAGCAGTCATCCTTGCCGATCGATCTATCACACCAGTCCAAGTTAGAAGGGCCTTCTTTGCCTTAGATTCACAAATTCCACTAGTGCGTGTCGAAGACATTAGACTGCCTAACTAGTTTGTCTGAATCCAACGCATATTCTACCCCCACCGGCCGCTATCTCAGCACGACCTCGAGAGGTCGGGTACGTGGAAGAGTCACTTGAGATTCTCACGCCACCGTCACCCGTCACTTTTCCGCGTACAAAATCGTGAACCCGACGTGAAACAAACAAAATTAGTGAAGCTGACGTAAAACTTCCTACTTTCTCACCCGGAGTCATAGTATCACGTATCCTTTCACAAATCACCTTCGTTCCTTCCCATTATTCTACGGGTATTCATATACCCCCCGAATATGTCGGGATTCGATGAATATGGCAGACTCTCTGGGTCTCGAGGCATACTACGCCCAATGTAACAGGCAATCATCACCTCGCTCTCTCGCATGGGGCGACAACTATTCAACTAATCAGTTGTCAACAAGAAACAGATATAACTCATCTTTTCAAACAGAGGAGTTAGATCAACCCCCTCGAACACAACAAACAGAGCCTTCAGGTTCAAACAATATGACGTTTACCGGAGAATCTGGTTCATCTCCTCAAATGCTACTTAGACCACAAATTAGTAGGCAATCAGATCCATACCTGGTCTTAGATGATGGACATTCAATACGTTATCCTAGGAGTGAACAACGCTCCTGGGCATGTACCCACCTATAGGAGGTCTACAAATACAACCCGAGATCTCTTTTCAAGAAAATACCTCTATGCCACTGCATATAGGAAATACTCTCGGAGAAACTTGGCAAGATAGCGACCAGTTCATGACAGGATATCACGTACCTATACAACACCAGGGTATACAACAAACGCCGCTCAGGAAAAGCACCGTGACTTCACCAAATGAAGTCATTTCAACGTTAGTAGAAAAAGTGAGAGGGTTAGAACTTGCTCAAGCAAGTCAAAATTCTCCGTTCATACAAGCAGGAAGTTCCAATCCTCCATACCACTCTGGCCAAGTAGATCTCCTCACAGGAGTAGGCACGTTAGGTATGCCTCCTCACTATCCACAACAAACGCCAACAAGGCCCATCATCTCTAACACCATTCCTCCCGGTCTAGTATCAAACAATCCATTCCTAGACAATACCCCATCATACTTAAACATGTACTCCAAATCACCACAAGGAGATATGTTTTCCTCTCCCAGCATATTTGCTCAAACACAGGGACCTCCTTATGCCCCTGCTAACGCATACTCTGCACCGTATCAACAACCCATCCCACCACCACTCCCTCAACAACCACCATCAATGGTCGAAAGCTATGCGATAGGGACTTATTCAGAATATCTAAAGGAACCCTTAGACTTCACCATACGAAGCGTCATGCTTCCAAGACCTCTTCCTGATTTACCCAAGTTCAAGGGTGAGGGAGATCCAAATGCGCATATCAAGGCTTATGCTACAGCCATACGAGAATTACTCCCTTGGGATGGGGTTGTTGCTAAAATATTCCCAAAACCTTGGAAGGCATTGCTCTCGACTGGTATTACAGAATACCTGAAGCCTCCATCCATTCATTTAAACAACTCGTGTCAGAGTTCATCAAGGCATTCGACATGAACAAATTGTTGAGAACAGGAATCAGGGAATTCTTGCACATCAAACAAGAACACAACGAATCCATCGCCCATTTCATCCAGAGGTGGCGTACAGTTCTTTATTCTTCAGCAAGTGCTCCAAACATGGATCAGATGGAACTATGTGATTTATTCCTTCATTCTCTCAGCAAAGAGGTGAAGGAAGAAGTCCAGAAGTTCCCACTAAGAACTTACGATGAAGTACTTGAGAGCGCTCTTCGAATAGACCAAGCAATGATAGATAGTGGTCGTAAGACATATGGAACAAACGGGAGGTTAATCACCTCCACTCAGAACACTACAACTATCACAAATATCAATCAAGGACCCAAAATCCTTAACAAAAATCGTGGGGTAACAACGGATGGAGTAACCGACCAGCCCAAAAGGGTAAATGTTGTTAATACTCCGTCACAAACAAACAACCAACGAAACAACAACTTTACCCCGACGATCAATACAGTGGATTTTAACCATCCACAACAACAACAAAACGGTGAAATCCCATACAAGGGCCAAGCTAAAACTCATTTGGTTATCAAAACCAAAGTCAAAAACTACAAAAACAACAATTCCAAAACTTTAATCCTAATAGCAACAGCTTGATCGTAATTTTAGGCCACAATACACACCTAACCAACAAAATAGGAATTACAACCCCAATTCTTATTGTGGTTTCCACAAAATTCGGGGTCACGATACTAGAACGTGTCGTGACTACAATAAATTTATGCAACGCTTGCGTAAGAACAAAGACAGCTTCTTCATGATTTGTTTTTGCAGATCCCGCCTCATCATCACCAAATACGCCGCAGGGGCGTTTTCCGTAATGCTCCTCAAGATCTTTAACGATCCGCTCCCAAATCATGATAGCAATAGGCTGAATCCAACTGGAACAAACAAAAGTGCAATGACAGGAAACAATGATCACGAAGCCTCGACTTCATTAAATCCACGGGCACTACGCTTAGAAGTCAACCGAGACCCAAGATAGTCAGTTTGGTAGAATTAGACGCCGAACTACCTATCAAGCTATAACAAGAACACGAGAATATTTCTCTCAACCGAGCTCAAGTCATCCGCCAAATGATAAGAGTCAAAGAAATAGTAGAAAACCCGTAGGTGCCTATGATTTAATTAATGACCTAACAAAGACCTTTCTCGCACATCTCATTTTTAGATTTACTAAAGAACTCTCCTCCTCACAGAGCTGCTCTTTTTTAGAAGCATTAGGTCTAGGTCATCTAATTAACATCACTCCACCTCCGAAACACAAGTAAATCACGTAGATTTTGATATCCACCTCTGGGCAGCCGGACAAGGATGTCGAATTCATATTCGAAATAAGTAAAATGCCCACAGATGCTGAGATCGCACGCCGAGGTGATCCAGCCTTACACTTACAAGTATGGGTTTATAATAACTACGTAAAATGGGCAATGATTGACGATGGGGCCGCAGCTAACATAGTCCCTTTCTTCCTCCAAAACTTGGATATGGGGAAACAAACTGTTCCACTACTCAAAATACATTGAGAGGCTATGATAGCCTTAAAGCCACTTCGATAGGAACTATAATACTGCCGGTCACCTTAGGGCCCAAAACAATCCTGACTGAGTTTTATATTATAGATCGGGAAACTAATTATAATATGATACTCGGCCGACCATGGATACACCGAATGAAGGCAATCCCTTCTACTTTATTTCAAGAAGTAAGATTCTTGCATCTAGGAAAGGTATTTCAGAGCCAAAGGCGATCCAAAACCTTTCGATTTGCACCTAGCTGATTTAAAGAAAAGACCAGGGGTGCACTCAGAATTTGAACTTCCAACAAACCAACTTAATAAACCCACTGACCCAAAACCAGAGGAAAATTTGGTACCTACGACGGATCTTGAAACTATCAGCATAGCCAAAACAATTCCAACCCCCAAAGATAAAACTAAAGAAACAATATCATTAGGGACTACTGCGAAAATCGTTGAACTAATAGAACAAGATTCACCAATGTTCTTACCATTTGATTCAAAAGAGGGCATAGGATATTCCCTAGGTGTTGGTTCCTTCCACAGAGGACCTCTCGTATGGTAGAAGTAGAGTGCGCAAACGCAAAGAAATGCCCCAACATCTATACTCCCGACTAAGTATTGACTCTCCATTTCGATGGAGCTAAATGCCGCATGGAGTGGGGCAGGTATAATTTTACTTCGCCCGAGGAGAAAGTCCTCCCATTCGCTTTAAGTTAAACTTTGAATGCACAAACAACGGCGCCGAGTACGAAGCCCTCCTCCTGGCCTCACCTTAGCCAAGAGAATTGGTGTTGATAACATCGTGAGTCTTAGGAGACTCGCAATTAGTGGCAAATCAAGTTTTGAAGTATATGAAACCAAAGCCGAACACTTGCAGCCTTTACAAAGAAGCCAGATTAAATTTAAGCAAGGCATTTAACTTCATATCCATCAAGCAATCCCGCGAGAGAAAAATCTTCTCGCCGATTCAATAAAGAACTTCAAAGATCACGTTTTACTCCAAGTAATGAGTTAGAAGATACCCAGCTTCACGGTGTCCATTCGTGATGAGCCATGATAAAAATAATGACAAATCCCTTTCAAGTGGAAGTGAATCTACCACCCTGCATGCCACGTCGATAATAATATGGCCACTTTGGAATACTTAAACGCCTATGCGGCATTACATCTCTCCTATCATATGCTAGATTTATCTTTAATTCCACATTCATCTTCCTATTTTGGGAATCCCATGATGGATTTCCCTCACAAATGGAACCTAGCATATACGCAGAGACAATGGGGAGGGTTTGGATTTACCTCCAAAGACCACCCGAGTTCAAGAGGGTAACGCCTCTTTGATCGAAGAAACAATCGATGTCAACATCGGACAAGATGAACCGAGAATATTGAAATTAGGATCATCCTTAACCCTGTAAGAAGTGGAAATACATACTCGATTCTCAAAGAACATCAAGGTTTTGCATTTAATTATAAGGAGATGACAGGAGTCGCACCCACACATGCGTGTGCACAACCTCGTCACTAAATCGATGCAAAGCCAATTAAACAAAATCAAGACCCATGAAGCCCAAAGTAGCTCTCATGGTAAAAGAGGAGGTAATAAAACTCCTCCGTGTAGGGTTCATCAAACCAATGACTACTCCCAATGGGTATCTAATATCGTCCCTGCATTCTCAAGAAGAATGGAAAGATACGCATCTCGCATAGATTTTCGAGATATCAACAAAGCGTGTCCTAAGGATGACTTCCCATTACCATCCATAGACGTTATTGATGATGCAAACTGGCTGGTTTTGAACTTTTGTCTCTCATGGATGGATTCTCTGGATACAATCAAATCAGAATATCCGAGCAAGATCAAGCTAAAACCACATTTATAACTCCTCGGGGAACCCTATGCTACGCTACGTCGTTATGCCATTCGGTCTCAAGAACGCCATGCATGCATCACCGGGCCATGACATACATATTTCACGATCTAATTCATAAAATCATGGAATCTTACGTAGATGACTTATCGCTAAGGCCAAGAAGCGCCAGACCATCCCGAAGTACTCCGTCATTCTTTCACGTCTAATAGAATACTTGAGTCACATTAAACCCAGAGAAATGCGTCTTTGGTGTAACAGAGGGAAGCTCCTAGGTTATATCATATCGTCACGAGGGATAGATGTTGACCCAACCAAAATTTGGGCTGTCCTCGAAATGGTTCCACCTTCAAATGAATCGAATCGATCATTTCTCGGAAAGTCCGGGTGCAATCCAAGATTTATCCTGACTTAAGTTTCACTGCTCATCCAATCAACAATTTACTCAAGAAAGACTACAAGCATTGATGGACCAAAGATCGTGCAATGAAGCCTTTGAAGCAGTTAAGCATTTTCTATTATCACCACCTACGCTAATGCCACCTAAGCTAGATCGCCGTTAATTCTATATTCACGAGCTACCAATGTCTCGCTGGCCTGTATGTTGGCCCAAGAAGACGATAACAAGAGAGAACGTGTGATTTATTTCATTAGCCGAACGCTGCTCGACTATGAAACACGCTATACACAGGTAGAACGAGAATGTCTCGCCATAGTCTTTGCTACTAAACGCCTAAGACATTATATGCTGAATCAAGAAACGAAGGTCATGGTAAAAATGGACCATCTACGGACTTTCCTCACACAAGGGTCATTGTCTAAAAAGGCTGGACGTTTTATAACCTTAATGGGAGAATTCGAATTAACATTTGTAAATCAGAAGTCAGTTAAGGGACAAATCATCATGGATTGGTTAGCTGACAACCCATTAGATGGAGGTGATCTAGTAGATTTAGACTTTCCAGATGAGTGCGTATACTACATCGAAACCCGACCCGCTATCTCTGAGTGTCCCTGGTACACTGATATCATTAACTATATCATGGACCATACGTATCCAGAAGGAGCTACACCACAACAAAGAAGATGGTTACGCATAATCGTAGCTAAATACGTCATTATAGAGCAGGTTCTCTATCGAAAGGCATTCGATGGAATGCTCCTAAGGTGTGTCGACACAGAGGAATCCAAGAAGATTCTCCATGAATCTCACAGTGTATATGTGGAGGCCACTTCGGTGGCCATGCCACCGCTCGAAAAATACATCGAATGGGCTATTTCTGGCCCACTCTAGAACGTGACGCGATAGAGTTTGCACGCAGGTGTCATAAGTGCCAAGAATTCTCTCATGAGATCCACATGCCAGCACAAGCTCTACAACCAATCGCAACTCCATGGCCCTTTTCTACATGGGGTCTAGACTTAATAGGGAAATTCTCTCCTCATCACATGACGGCCATAATTTTATAATCATGGCCACTGAATATTTTACCAAATGGGTGGAGGCCATGCCTCTTACTACTGTACCTGGTTCTGTGATCGCCAAGTTCATTTTGAACCAAATCATTTGCAGGTACGGTATCCCACAAATCATTATCTCCGATAATGGAACTTCTTTTAAAAATGAAGAAGTTCGCGAACTATGCAATAAATTTAAGATAAGCCATCATACGGCTTCCTTGTATTATCCCCAAGCCAACGGACAGGCTGAAGCGACAAACAAGACACTGAAAGCCATTCTCCTTAAAATGGTGAAAGAAAACAAACGAGATTGGCATTTGAAGTTATATCCGGCCTTGTGGGCCCACCGAACCTCAATAAGAACACCAACGGGAGCAACTCCTTTCTCGCTAGTATTTGGGGCGTAAGGCTTCTCCCACTTGAGGTCGAAATACCCAGTCTCCGCATTTCATTACAAGGGATTCTGGATGAAGACGCTTACAGAGAAGCACGTCTTTCTCAACTAGAAAGCCTAGATGAAACTAGGTTAGATGCTGAGTAGCAATGCATAGAGCTTATGCTGACCGAATGTGCCAAGCAAAGATAACAAAAAGGTCTATGAACGCGATATATACGAAGGTGATCTAGTTCTAAGACTAGATAGCCGGATCGACAAGAAGACCGGCGAAGGAAGGAAATTCCGCCCAAATGGTTGGGCCCATACCGAGTCATGAAGGACTACGGAAATGGTGCTTACCTCTTATGTACGCTAGAAGGTGAGGAATTTGGAAAATAGTCAATTCCCTGCACCTCAAGCGATTCTACGCATAAGCAACTAGCACTACTTGTATAATTATCTACATTGCATCTTCATATAGATTTAGATCATTTTGTCCACTTGTTTCTTACATAAATTGTGATCAAGGAATCTATTCTCAAAGCAATTCATTACAAACTCATGATGTTGTTGGCATTAAGCTCTTTAATCATATCTCTCCATCTTCATATACCATCGAATCATCTCGGAATCTTTTATCAAATAAATCAAACATGACAAAGTCTTAACGGTAACCATACCAAGATCTGCAAGTTTGTTCTCACTTTGATTTCTTCTTAGGATAGGTGTCTTGCCTATGGTCTGTTCTAGAAGCTTCATGGTGTCACATCTATCCCATATATACATCTCTTTGGAAATAAGCATATACTGACATTTTACTCAAATAAGCAAGTCAAAAAGTGATTAAATAGAAAATTTTATTTTTACACATTTCCTTGCCCCACCAACCTTCGGTGATGAGCTTGTCTCTCTTACTAGTGACGTAGGGTTGGGAAAGGATGGAAATGCCCTTACTCGCCTATGCCTTGCCCACGGTGATAAACCCACGCTTCTTACTAGTAGCATGGGGCAAAGTATGGGGTCCTCGACACAAAGAAATGTTAAAAGGTCATAAACAAACAATTCAAACTTTGAGTCAAAAACGAATGAATCAGATGTTCAAAATTCCAAGAGAGTTAAAATCCTAAAAACCTAGATCTTGTCTACTATGTGGCCATCTATGGGTCTAAGTCTAGATAAACCGCAAAACAAGTGCATTCTAAACTATGAAGTCATTCGGGTAGAGTAAGCTTGTAGCTTCCAATTTGGTTCCGCCAAAGCTTTGTCTGTCTTTCATCACTATCATTTCACCACATTTCATAACTTGCGCCCTTCTTGGCTCTTGGTGATGAGCCCTCGCATCTTACTAGTTGCGTGGAGTTAGGAGTGGGGCAAGTTAATCTGTTCATCATACTGGTTATTTTCATCACTTTGCCAAAACAAGCATGAGGTATCCAAATTGCTCACAGAAGCTAGGATTCAAAATCACAATATATCTGCAATATCATATATCAGCATCATGAAACACAAAAAGAAAGTAAACATTTGCACCATCTGTTATCCATTGCATACATTCTAAAAAGCATACAAACATACATCGTAGTATACACAAAGAAGCTGGAAATAGAAAAGGAAAACATGAGTGACAAGTTTTGATCCAAAACGAATGCATATATATAAATAATCAATGTTTATATACAATGCCATCATGCTCTAAGCATGGTCAAAATGCTCAAAGAGCCCGTGATATACAAAGAATATATAGCACAAAATACACAAGGGCCAAATGGCCTCTCAACCCCTACGCGACCCCTCCGAAGGTGCACGCCGCCAGACTCGGCCACGCGGCGCCTCGAATGTACGGAGGGCTCTGTGGTCCCGAGGGGCAGCGCATGGTCTCACCATGAGAATGGCTCCTCATAAGGCGCTAGCCGCATCTGCCCAGAGCCCGCTAGCTCTGGTGCGAAGGGTCGATACCATCCTGGCCACGTGCCAAATAGGAGCGAAGACATCGATGTCTACCTGCCGCCGAGGGCTCCCGGCATCTACGGATAACTCCGCGTGGGTCCTATCCATGGGGATCATCTGTGTGAATCAGCACATACCCCGCGGATCGATCCCGCCACTGTCAACAGCCTCGCAAAACAAAGGAGAAAAACGAATCAGAAACCAAGCAAGAGGCTAAAAGATACAAGATAAAAACACAAGGAGAGATAGCAATTAAAACAAATCCTAAATTAAACAAACGTTAAAGAAGGAAGAAAGGATAACTTACTCAGATCACCGGGCCTCCAAGATGGATCATCATGGCGCACAAGACCGCCAGATGCCGCTGCCGACTGAGGGGCTGCTCCTGTGGCAGGGGCAACATGTCACCCTGCAACTGACTCATCCTCTCCACCATGGCCCTGAGAGAGTGGCTCCTCTGAAACTAGAGTGTCCTTCTCTGCGCTCTGCTCAGCCCTCTCTGCCTGCATAATATCCTGAGTGTCATGCCACTCAGATCGCTGTCCTCGGCCTCCTCCTCTCGCCCCTCCCTCTCGTGAGCTCCTCGAGTCGAGTCAATATCTATAGGGTCATCGCTGCTATGAGCAGACCCGCAAAATCAAGTAAAGGTGCCCGAGGCGCACCAGCTCTCCCTCTAGCAGCGAACTATCCTCCTGGCTGCAATGGGAATGCCAGGAGTGATCACTGTCCAACCACGGCCTCTAGGCCCCCCTCTGGCCTCGCGAACTGATCTGTAAACTGGCGCCACTGGGGGAAGCATGCCCAAATACGGTAGGCCAAACTGCTGAGGAACTCTGCCAAAAGGATGCACCTCCACTCGTCCCACTCGATCAATGAGCTGCCCTGTGGTCGAGCAAGAGATCAGGGTAAGAGTCTCCTCTCCCCATATGCCGGCCATAAGCCGGCACTGTGTCGCCTCCATGTCTGCAGTAGTAAGGGAGGTAACTGGCTGGTGAGGTGCTCTAAGCACCGACATATCTGTCCATCTGGCTGCCCTCACAGCCCCAGGATCTGCTACCTCCACACCCCTGCCATAAGGGATAAAACGCTCATACACCCAACTCATGACTAAAGTCGGGTGGCTCAATGACGTCCCCCGTAAACGACCACCCCGTATAAATCATGGTAGGTGGTCCCTGTAATATCTCGCACCCTGTGCGTATATCCGGCCATGCCCTCTATCTCGCAATGATGGGGCCCAACAAGATAACAATGTATCCCCTCCCTGTCCCCGATCGGGCCTCGAGGCAAGGATCCCCATGACGGCCTGTCGAAGTATGGGGATAGGAAAAGAAGGAATGGATCGAACTCTCACTCCCTTCTTCGACCCCGTGGAGATAACTGCATCTCCCATATATGCTGCCCACTGTGTAATCTGTGCCTGTGAGCCTGCTGTCTCCAAAGTAAGTCTCCTCCCGATGATCGGGACTCCCAAAATACGGTAGACATCCTCGAGTGTGATGGTCCACTCACCACGGACCCCTGGCAGTCGGAAGGTGTTCCGATCTGCATCCCAATAAGAGAATAAGTCACAAAGGATGTGACTAGATGGTGCAACATGAGGCACACGCGATATACGCAGTATGCCGGCTCTCTGTAGTGTGTCCTCCTCGTCCTGTGAAAGGGCATCCAGTACCCCTGAGAGCCAATCACACTCTCTCTCTCTGCTCCATCTAATATACTCCTCTCTCGCCTGCATACACCCAAAAACACACAAAACAGAGCAAGTTAATATCTGAACAATACCAAGAAAGTCATAAAAACGTGTAGAAGTGCAAAAAAATACAAACACAATCTCAAATATAAGTTCTTTTGCATTCTCGTGGTAAGTAACCCGCCCGAGCAGGAGGCGGTTTTGAACCGCCGCCCTAAGGGTGTGGTCGGTAACCGCCGCCCGAACAAGTGGCGGCCATGTAACCGCCGCCCGGCCAGGCGGTCGTGGTCCGAAAACCCACGCGGGTTTTTAATCCTAAAAAGCCTAAAATTAGCAAAAATGACCATTTGACCTAAAAATGGAGCCTACCCAGTAGGCGCCCCCCCTAGGTGGACCTTTTGAACCTAACATTTTCAAAAATAACCCCCCCATTACGACAAATTTAGCATTTCAAATTTAAAGGGGGAAAAACACAAAATTGAAGAAAACCAACCTGTGATCTAGCAGACGGTGTTCCGCACGTGGAGGCATGATCACGATCTCGCTGCGGACGTTTTGACTCTACTCACGCAAGAAACCGTCACCGTGGGTCCCAGAGCTCAAAACCAATCAAATCAACTCGCGCAAATGAATAGGAAAATGGGCCCACTTTCATATATATAGCGCCCTGATTCGCATTTTAAAAGACTTTTTCGCAGGTTTTGGAGCGCCGACGGAGGTAAGTTCCTATCCCCGCACAAATGGTACGTTCTCATTCCCTGTCTTTTTAGCATTTGTTTTCCAAAGTTATTGTATCTATCTGCACTTGAATCCTCTTTTCATTTTGCAGGTAGCGGGAATTTTGGATGGCGTAATTTCAACACACGGACGTGTAAGGTATAACTTCTAACTCCCCATTTCGGGACTGCCATACTCGGACCCACCATTTTATGCCTCTTCATGGCTAAAACACTTCTCCGAGGGGGCAATATGTACGTACTCCAAAATTGTAAGGCATCTTGTCATCGCTGGAATAGTGTAACAAGTGCCCCAATGATGATACAGGTCTCCTCGCAAGGTGTTCGGGATCCGAAAAGCTCTCGGAGTATGCGTTAACATCCCGCATGCCCCACCTAGCCCCCGCGCCTTTGTTTTCCCTTTTTTCTTCTTTCCTTGGCCTTTTGATCTTCAGTGATGAAACCGCCGCCGCAGGGGCGGCGGTCTCGTGTGGCGGTGGCGGTCCTCGAACACCGCCGCCCGCCGCAGCGGCGGTCCCGCGCGCATTTTCCGTAAACATTTTTGACATGACTCGCATGAAATATCATGTTTCACCAGCTTTCCTTGCCGACTTGAGCATGCATTTATGTTTTTGGTCCCCTGGAATAGTGTTTTTCCTTTGTTTATTGTTTAGGAGTTCAGTTTGGTTTTGATTTTTGGGTGATTGAATTCCTATAAATGCATGGCTTGTGCTCAAACAAATGGCCTGATTTTGAAGACTGATCTTTGCTCTCATCTCCTCATTTTAGTATTTTAGCTTGTTATCTTGTTTAGAAGCCATAGTTTCAATTCACTTGCATCTTTAGTTAGATTGCTCAGCTGTTGGTAAGCCACATACCCATCTTGTGCAGGCAGTGCTATTATTTCACCCAATCCGGTCTGAAGTTTGTCTCTGAATTTCTCTTTGCATTGAATTTAGCTATTATTTTGCTTAGAGTACTTGTTTTAGTTCATTTACATGCTCATTTAGCATTGTCCAAACCTCATTGGTAAGCCACATATCCAAATTTTTGGCAAAAAGTTGTTGTTGTTTTATCCAATCCATCGAATGAAGAATAGCTTAGAAGCCATTAAAGTTCAGCAGGTTTTGCTCTTCAAACAGATAGTTTCTGTGTTCTCGGTCACTTTGTGTTGCATGACTCGCAGTAAAATCCCGCTAGGAATCACATAAGCCAAGCTCTGTACTCTTGCGCTATCCCTCTCCTACTCGCATTTTCGGTCTGCATTCTGAGCTGTCCTTGTCCCAATATCTACTCCTGCCGATGCTAGCATTACACGCTTTTCTGGATCCACGTGAACACGAAAGAACGAGGAGATCACACTGAGGGGACAAGATCGCACACGCCATCGGATTCGCCACTGTTCTGCGGAATCCAGGTTTTAACTTTCAAAGTTCTAGTTAGAATCATATCAAATAGAGTAGATAATTGCTTCATTTCAGTGACTTTTATTCTCGATATTGCCAGGGAAGCTGTGAGGATTGATAGTTTCTGAGAAACTATGATTCACTCCTCACTTCTGAGGTAGGATCGAGAATCTTGCAGATAGATTAGACGAGCTATTTTATTTATTTAGAATAAAATCTACAAATTACACAGGCTGATAACTACACTCGGTTATTTTGTCTGTTTTAAATTATTGTTTAGTTGTTATTTCTAGATACGCTTAAAATAGTTTGCTTTCCATTATAATCTTGAAAGGTTTCTTAGAAGAATAGAAGTTATATATATGTTTTAGATTTATTCCACGTAGTTAGAGTTTACTTAGTTACAGTTAGATTTACATTTTATTTTGTATGACAATCACGGGACCTCAGGAGCCCAGGGAATATATATTTGAGCCAATCGTGCCTCAACCAAATCTCATCACAGCAATAGTTGACATAGACCAAAATCTCATAATACAAGTATTCGAACAACAACAGATTTACAACTGATCAGTTCTCAGTTGAGAGGGTTAAACATAGAGGACGACCAAGCACACACGTTTTGGTCAAACCAACCAAATTACAGATTGCCCTAGGTAAACACTCACATGACTGTAGAAGGGTTCGAAAGAGAACAAACCTTTGGTTGTGATCCTTCGTCCCACAAACAAAGTGCAGAGACACTCTCACGTATATAGATACTAGCCTAAGGATCCAGTCAGATTAACGCCTGTGAGATATTATGAGAAAATCACACAGTTGTTGGTCCTAAACATAGAAGCTGAGAAAGCATATGATTACTGGATACTAGGGATTAGAACTTGATTTCACGCATGACCATAACAGGACCGCAACAACCAAGAGTCTATGGTTGTGATCCATAGATCCCATAGCCCAACGAGTCCACAAGTCAATCAGATATAGACGCTGGCTTACGCACACTAGTATTCCAATCCACTCCAATTCCACCCATCATCATCGAACAATTGTCCTTACTAGATATAACAAGCAACGAAGCTAGAGAATTCTGGACTAGGCCAGAGAATCATCCGTAGAGTCAATTGTTTCCACCATCCACCCTATGACCTTATCTGGAGACATACACGAAACTATCCCAGGTCATTTTCCACGTATTCCGCAACCCATAGATCGAATCACGCCAGAGCTCGATATTGATTGGAGCCTTCGAGTAGTCATCCTCGCGATCGATCTATCACACCAGTCCAAGTTAGAAGGGCCTTCTTTGCCTTAGATTCAAATTCCACTAGTGCGTGTCGAAGACATTAGACTGCCTAACTAGTTTGTCTGAATCCAACGCATATTCTACCCCCACCGGCTGTCTCAGCACGACCTCGAGAGAGAACAAGAGAAATGAAAGAATAGATGAGTGAATGGAGGGACAATTACCTCTCAATTCAACAAGATAATTCAAAATAGTCTTTTGGGTAAAACAGTTAAGCTAGCTACTATTTTTCACATTTTGAAAAGAGGTCATCCTATAATAGATTTTCTTGAACAAAAGAAGATGTTGTCTTTCCTTGGTGTCCCACACTTTCCTCATTCTCACTGGTTAGAAAGTAGTGGTTGGGATTGGGAAAATGCACAGTTATGGTTGAGAAAGAAGACTTAAAAGAGAAAATGAAGTCTGCACAATACATATCTTTATCTATTGATGAGGTTACATTAATAGATAATACTTCTTGGGTCTATATGCATGTGTATACTGTTGAGAATTATGTGAGAAAACCTCACTTACTTTCCATTCACAAGATGAGAGAGAACTCCAATTCTGAAAACCTTTGTGAGTTGGTGATAAATTTTTGAAGGAGATCGATGACATGGATGATGTTGCAATTACATCAAAGCTGGTATGTGTCGAGGTAGATGGGGCATATATAATGCAAGGTCATCATAATGGCATGTGTGTAAGAATCCAAACATATCATTTCCCTTATATTATTTCCATTCATTGTATGGCTCATAGAATGAACCTAGCTTACAAAATAGTTGGAAAATTTAAACCTGTAGCAAAAGTTGAAGACCTTGTTCGAGAGGTGTATGCTTATTTCTACCGTAGTCCTAAAAGGTTCATGGAATTCCAAATATTTATAGGACTAAAAATGGGCATAAATTGTTAAAATATGTCAACACTAGGTGGATCTCATTATACCAACCGGTTCGTAGGGTGTACAAAGAGTATTAATCCTTATTAGGAGTGATGTGGTAGAATCACATGGAAGTGGACAAAGGCCCATGATTTGATAAATCATTTGATTGATATAGAGTCATTGATGATTTTGTTTTGTCTCCTTCCCATGTTGGAAGAAATGCATTGTTTAATTAAACAAAAACAAGAAAGAACTATCTATATTGTTGATTTTTCTAGTTTGAGGAAACAAGTTTGTATGACAATAGAATATTTGTATCTCAATAAAAATTGCTTTTACAGGTCCAATGTTTGATGGTTGGAATGATTTGATAAATATTGGAAATGTAAGTATCTTTTTGAAGTTAAATTTGTTTGGGAAGTATGTGCTTCTATACATGGATATGAGATCGACGTATATGTTTAAAGTAGTAATCGGTAAGGTTCAGGAGGTAAAACTCACGAGGTTGCTATTTGATAACATTGTATCATTAAAAAGGGAAACGCTAATAGAAATTATAGTGTCCTTATTAGAATAAATAAGGGATTGATTTAGAAGGGATGATTTACTTGAAGCAATGGCTATAGTAAATCCGACCTTTTGGAATCATGTCCAAAATGAAAGACATATGCAGGAAGACTACTTCAAGAGGTTGACTACATTGATTCAACATTTTTGTAAGCCTGTTGATATCAATGGAATGAATATTGCAGGTATTTTAAGAAAGGATAGTTTGAGTGCTCAATCTCATGAATTTTCCACTATAATGATTCAACAATTCAAATATTTGGATAATCCCTTACAAAGTGTGGAGCAATAACTTGACTATGGAAAAAAATTGGGGTGAGTACTATTTTACAGAAAACCATGTCCAAGTTTTTCTCATTGGCTGATCTATGTCAAACAATGATTTTGGGTTCAGTTGAAGATGAGAGAATTTTCAGTGCCTTGGCCTTTATAAAGTCAAAATTGTGAAACAAGCTTGACAAAAATTTGGAAAATTGTTTGAGAATTTATACATCATGGTATAAAGTGGATAAATTCCCTACGACAAGGCTCTGGCAATATGGAAGTCGATTACTGAAAGGAGAGGGGCTGAAAACAATGACACAAATACAACAGACAACCCTATTGCAGCAGTTGACTGTCAAGAAAGAGAGAGTCAGTCTCAGATATCTGGTGAATCAAATGATAGAGATGATCCAAGTCCATCAAGTTGGAAGCTTCCATTGGTGGATATCCCATGATATAGATGTTCATATAATAATTAATATATTCAAATATTTAGTACATTGTTCTAAATATCAAACAAGGATTAGCACTCACCCCAAACTTACATGTGCCTAAAGGTAATCATATTGATTCCATTTCCATTTTGATTGCAGAAACATTACAAAGTCATGTTTTAATGAGTATTTAATATATTTCACATACAATGTTGTTGATCTCTTTTATAGAAAGCATACACTACGGCTAGTTGGCTATTAAATCAGTTGATTTAATATATTTCACATACAATGTTGTTGATCTCTTTTATAGAAAGCATACACTATGGCTAGTTGGCTATTAAATCACAATGCATTTACATTATTATATACTTTAGGCATATAAGAGTTGTGGTGCTTGATTATGAGATAGAATAAGTGGATTTTCTTGAATCATTACTGAAATGAAAATTTAAAAATAACACTATTCCTCATTCAACTTGCTTGAGACATGCCTTGTATGAAAAAATTGAAGATTGTCATTGCAACAAATGGAACAATTTTCAAAATGGATCTAAATACACTAAAGAGTAAATCCATGCACATATATATTTAACTTGTGCACCTCTTTGTAAAAGTTTGCTTCAACCACAAGCAACCTAAATATCACATGTTTATTAATACAATAAACATAAAGATAACTCTAGTCTATTAATAAGATAATTTACTATTTTTATCCATGACCATGATTTCCTCCCAAATAATAGAAACAACAAAACCAAATTGCCACTTCAACTTGGAATCAAGCTCCACAACTTTAACAAATTATATCATCTTCTATAACATGCTCCACTCTTCATCTATTGGAATTGCAATTTGTTGTAAATCAGAGTGACTGACATGTAACTTTGTTAGCAATTCATAACTGATAGTGGAGCTTTCCTTTACTGTTGAATGAAAACTTACTGACAAGGTTATCAATGGTTTAACAGAGTCAAAAAAATTTTTCTCATCTAGCTTCTCAGGAATTTAGTCCTTCTCTTGAGTCATTTTTTCTTTCATCTTCTTTTGGAATGCATCCTTCTTAATGAATTGGTGTGTATTGTCAAAAGGCATTGGCAAACCAAGCTTTGTGAACTCTTGTACCTTTCCATGCAGCTCCTGTAACATTCTTTGACACTTATTCAACAATTCACGTGCTTTTCCCAACATCACACACTTCCGAATGATAGATGATACCTTTATTGAGGCATCAAACAGTTTTGAATTCCTCTGGATGCTAGTTTTGTGTCACTAAATTTGTAGATAGCTTCCAAAATTTTCTTTGTTGTATCCTCTCTTAAAGCCATCACTTTTCTACTACCTATTACATATTCATGGAGCTTATCATGATTCTTTGTAGATCAGTCATGAATTCAAAAAATCTAATCAAATCATCAATTTTTTGGTTTATTTTCCCCCAAACATTATCTGTCATATTAATCAATGCCTTTTTATGAAATCCAGATAGTTTGATGTTGGAAGAATCTATTTCCTTTTTGCTTTCACCAATTCCTATTGCAATATTTCATTTTTTTTTCTCATCATCTAGGCTCTGTTCCCATTTTTGACCTTTTCTTTCTCTTCCTTCACATCCTCTTTCAATTCTCCCAATGATTTTTGTAATCTATTATTCTTACTTATTGTTTCCTGTAACTTTTTCTTCACATCTTCTAGTTCTACATGTGCTTGTTCATTCAAAGAAACTACAATCATAGAGGTAGATGATTTTATCTTCCTCTCCAACTCACCTATCTTATTAACTACTGCTTTTCCTTTTGATTTCTCATTTTCAGGTCTACCTCTAACTTTTGAATCTTATTATTCAACTTATTGTTCTCCCTCTCTGCCTTTAGTAATGTTGTGTAAACCACATCATTGTTCCTTTTCGATACATTAATTTTTTCAGAAGGTTTCATTTCCTTAAGATCCATTTGAAGGGAGGTCACATCATAGTCAGTGAGAAGCATTTCATTATCTGGTTTTACAACTTTGGGAACAACATACATGTATTACTGAGGTATATCGTAATCTGGGTTATATGTAGGAAATACCCTCATTGTGGCTGGATTTGAAGTTCCAGTAGCCTGTAGAATTTGCTTCTTGTTTCTTTTATCTCTTTCTAATTTATTGGAAAACTCATCTCAGTAATCAAAACCTGAGGTGTTCGTAGGAGTGAATTGTTCCACCTTGAATGGAGGAGTAATTAAAGTTTGGGGATAATTTCCTTATGGAATGCTAGTTTTTTTAAAGGCAGGTGGCAACAACTTCTATAAATAGTTGCCTTGAGCCAAGAGTAATTATACCTGTGTCTACCTTTGTCTTCTACCTCTTCTCACTTCCTTGTTGGATAATAGCCCTAGAAACTTCAATAGTCTCTATTGGTCTCTTTAAGTTTCCAACACTCTATGACTACTACCATAATCACTAGAGGCGCTAACCTTAGCAATAGTAACAAATTCATGGCAGACTTCTCCGCTAGGGGGATTGTGTAATTCCTTAGAGGCAGTGTCATCATCACTACTTTCCTCTCTAGGATGCTCTTTATTCCAAAATTTGCTGAAATTTGCATCTTCTAGAATAGAATCATAGTCTTCTACAAATTTTGGATGGCCTAGGTCCTGCCTCATAGACCAAAAGGCATCAATTTTTGACCTTTTCCAACTTCTATCTCGCAATTCTTGACGCAATGCCTTTGGAATAATTTTAGAGGACTTTTTATCAAGTTTTGAAAATTGAAAATCCTCTTCTTCTTTTTGTGGAGGCTCAGAAATCAAATTTTTTTTTGAAAACTCTTGAGAACTAATTCCTTTCTCAATAGAAATTTCATTCATTGCTATTTGTACTTCATCCCAAGAGTTCTTGTTTTTCAATTTTTCTAGCAAGGGTTTGCTTTCATGTTGAATTTTAGTGGAAAATTTCTTGTTTCCTACCCTTGCTTTAATCACCTCACATGGGTCATACACTAGTGAGAGTCAACATCAAACTTAAAAATATGTAAGATTTCATGTGCCACATAGAATGATTTTATTTCAAATGTGAACCCTCCACATGAGAATGGTAAGGAAGGAAATATGCTCTTCTTTTGCTGAGAAACAAAATAGAGATTATTTGTGCTTTCCATCTACCATATATATTCCAAGGAAAAAACTCTCTTTGTCACATGTATTGGAAATTTGTAAGGTTGTACTCCTGATCCATAAAACATTAGCATAGTATAATCCTTTGTGAAGTATCGATCACTGTTAATTGTATTTGATCCCACTTGAATATAATCTCTACATTTCATAGGAAATCTAGGAATTGTACTTTTTGTAAATGCTTCATACATTGGAGCCCAAAAATAATCCACAAATTGATTGTAGTCCCCTCTATTATCATACATCCTTATCTTGGGGGTCCACTCAGTTAATGGACACATGGATTTTGTTGGACCTCAGTAAAATAGGGCTCAATTGCAAGTTTTTTACAAACCATCCAACAAACCGCCATAGAATTAAATAACACAAGTAGGTAGTGAACCTAAACATCTTAGTGTCGGAGCCTTCTTTGATTGTTAATAATTATTTATGCATAGATTTTGCAATGTACCCAACAAATATGTATTGACAAGGTGGATTAATGAAATGGATATTGTATACCATTTCCAGGAGGGTTTCATCCATTGTCTCATTGCTATTGAAGCCAAGGAAAAATACTAGCATATAAATGGTATCCTTGACCCACTGTTTAAATATTTTAATTGGAAATGAAGCCTTCCCTTTTGGTACCTCTGCATCAAATGTTAATTTTTGTAAAAATGCATCTCTATCTTTTTATTTGTGGCATGATAATCACTAGATTTTTTTCTAGGTTTATGTGGATGGTTCCTAAATATTTTCTTTCAAACCCTAACGCAATGCCAAGATTACCTCCGTAATGTGAAAAAGTTATTCTCCATTTTCCTTTGCAACAATTACTTTTTTTGTCTCATTGGGCACATATATTGATAAATTCAGGGCAGGGGAAAACCTCATGCAACATCATGTGTCCCAATCCAGACACCCATGTTATCCAACTTAAAGCTTTATGTCTACCTATTGAGTCAGAACTTCTACTTTCCCTCAACTTTGTCTGGGATGTGTATCTAAGTGTGAAGCTCTTGCAGACAAATTACATGATTATTAATATCATGATATTCATCGAAGAAATTATGGGTTTTATTTTTAAGTAGTTTGGCGTATGAGATTTTGGTTTTACTTTTACTTTGGGATCCTGTGGAAGTAGACATGCTTGGAATTTTGGATTCTGTAAACCCTTAACCCTAATTTCTCAACCCTTATATTGAAATATTTGAAAGCAAAGGCTTATACAATGCTACTTATAAAAAGATAATATTTAAAGAATCAAGACTCAAATGTAGGATGACACTTACTTGGAAATATGAAAATTTTGAGTCTTACATGGTCTCAACTTCTATGAATCTATTTTTCCACTTACATTACAAAGATGCCTTCTAGAAACAAAATTTCAATTATCAACATCACTATAAACGATTAGGTCTTTCATTGTACTTTGTAGACATCAAATTTAGTCATTAATCAAATTCCATTTAGTGGATGACAGTTGTCACTTATCAGATGGCCATGTGGCAGGATTCTAGGCCTCCTCGAGGAAAAGGCATTCCAGACTCCAAGCCCATGGAATGAACCGATTCAATAATAAAGTTTTAGGTCCGTGGTGATAGGTGTTTGCATTTAATGACTTGGCCGTTGAAATTTTTGGGGCTATTGAAACATTTTAAATAATAAACCCCACTTTTTCCCATGCCATGTGGAATAATTACATGGATTTCTTTTTTGCCGTGCCCCAATAGACGTGAATCTCCCGGATTTAGGTGGGATGAATTATAATTTTAGGTCCATGATTAATTGTTCATTGTTGGTCATGGACATTAGAATTGGACCAATTATCTAGGTAGCTAACGAGGTAATTGATTGACATGGATTGGAAGATATTATCATTTATGATGGGTGGTACACACAAAGATCAAAGAATTAATGGTGGCATGTGCCACACTTTGGGCCTTTATTATTGGTGGCCACTCACATTCCTCTCTCCCTACCTCTGTTTGTTCATGTTTTTGGGCTGGTGAGAGAATGGTTTTTTAGGGTTTCCTTTCATTTCTCTACGTGGGGAGAGAAGGGAAATGACCTTTACTTCGGCCATTTCCCATAGGTGGCTTCAAGAGGTGTTTCACTACAATTTTGTGCTTGAGGCTGAGGCCATTGAGTATGTGATAGGAGATTCCTATATACAGGACTCTCATAGGGCCTGAGTCTACTCGAACTCATGGCAGGATTTGTTTCTAATTGCCTCTTGCTCCATCTCGGTTAAGGTGGATGTCATGGCTGTCACGAAGTTCTTTATTTACCCTGTCCATAGAGTCGGTTTGTATAAAGAAATAGATAGGTGCCGCATCCCAGAACCTCTTCTCTAGGTGGAGGAGGCAAACACTGACGAATGGCACCGAGTATGGGGAAGATTGGATCAACAAGCGGTGACGGGAGCTTCTACTCTATGTAAAGGTTTTTCATGTTTTGTTCTTGTATAGTGGTTGGACCCTAGTAGAATGCCTCCTCTGAATCTCACCGATGCTCTCTCACCTATCGACTCGGCCATTGACCACCTCAATGAGTTTTGGGATAATGCCAGTGAGGCCTTTTTTCTTTTTCTAGGTAAGGTCAAGAAATTGAAAGATGTATTTTCTAGTGTTGGAAGTTATTTCAGATGAGGATTAATACTCTTTTCTAGCTTGTTTTTTGGTTCTGTGGCCATGTGTATTCACTGTCTTGAAGCCACTTCTGTTTGTTCAAATGGTGTTTCCTTCTTCTCCATGCAGCCATTCAGTGGGGCCTTGTGTTGTTGGTTTATGTTTAGTTTTTTTGGAGTATAGTTGTAAGGGTGGGGTCCCTTAATCATCCCGGTTCTAGCTCACGGAAAAAAGCATTTAAACATCATATATATATATATATATATATATAGTGTTTCACATTTATATAGTGTTTACATTAAGAATATCTGAATTGGTGAAATTAGAAGAAAGTGGTTTTACTGTCTCATAGGCTATTTTTAGCCTCGTGGACGTTAAAAGTTTTCATTTCATTTCATTTCATTAAATTAGATTATTTATTTCTTAAATTAATTTAAAGTTTTCAATAAATTAAAAATTTATCACCCCCGCTTTTGCCCATGCCACGTGGATGAATTAATATAATTTAAATACATTATATATATATATATATATATATATATATATATATATATAATTTTATTGTTAAAGCGGGTTGAAGGGTCCCATTCCCTTTACAAAAGAGAGGCCGAACCTCAGATACAACATGAAGATGCAAAAAACTTCATCAATCATGACTGCTAGGTATATCGAGCAAAAGCCAGCTAGAAGGAAGGAAGACTATAACTATACTATACTATAGACATTACAACATATATTTAGATCAAGGATTAATCCCCTAAATTAGAAGACACATACAAAATTACAATTGGAGATCTCTGCCTCTCAACCACACCCTCCTCGAGTTCTAAGCAAAGCAAATTCATTAGACCAACTTCACCAAAGATGAATATAAGATTCCCCTATAGTTTCATGGATTTCCATCCACCAAAGTGGCACTAGCTTGATGGGATAATTAAGGGAAACCAAATTAGGGAGTTCAAAGTGCGTCCTTCTAGAATTCTTGTCACACAGATGAACACCACTAGCTTCTCTACAAAGGACATCATCTCCTATGGTGACATTCCAGTTCCTAAAGATGATCAAATCCACACTATCCCAGAGCTTTGCCTCCTCCCCAACTTCCTAAGAATTAACATTACACTTTTGCACTTTTGCAACCAAATTTCCTCAGAAAGACAACAAAACCTAGCGGAGAGAAATGTTGACCACATCAAGCTTCGATGAGTCAATTATCAGAATATTTTCCATAAAAACCAAGGCCACGCTACTATTAACCCTACACCATCCATCCTAAAACATATAATTTTCCCCTAAACCAATTTAATTGCCTCCATATTGCTACCGTTACCAATTTTGAAGATCTCACAGACATAATTGTGGATATAGATGACCTTAAATCCATTTCCTTTTATTAAAAATAAAGACAATGGGGGAACTTGAGGAGAATCTATAGGTGCTCATCGAAAAGGAGGATGAAAATTAAAAAATCAACCCACAATAAATATGTAAAAAGCAAGGTCCTTCACATACTCAAAAAGATTGGCGACAACATATATTTAAGGCCCTTCAGTATTTAAGATGATTTTGAGACCATCCCAAATTCCAATATATATATATATATATATATATATATATATATATATATATAATGATATAAATTTATTATTTATATAATATATATTAATATATTGTATATATATATATATATATTATTCCTAGATGAGATCATCTCACACAAAATAAGGCACAATACTTTCTTTTAGAAATAATGGTGATTCGTGTCTTTCCGATTTTTAGCGGGTCGCTAGATTCTCTTTCCTTATATCCCTCCTTCCATTTCTTATTCGAGCAGGTGAATCATGGTATTCGTGGGTTTCCCTTTTCTTTCTTTACACATAAAATTGGGAGAATCGAACTTTTCATCTGGCTATCTTGCATAGGTGTCTTAAGGATGCATTATGTTACAACTCGGTTCATGAAGCCAAAGCAATTGAGTGTTTTTGGGTGAGTCATATATGCTAGCCTCTAACAGGGTGCAGACTACCTTAGACATTACAATAGAATTTGTTTCCAATTGGATTTTGCTACATTCTAGATGAGGCTATTGTCGAGGTTGTTGTTGTGCACTTCATCTACCCAACCAATCATGGTGGATTACATGAGGAACTAGAGGAATGTCGGCTTCAAATCCTTTGATTTGACTAGAAGAAGTAGATGAATAGGATCTTGGTCCCGAGTGCGGGGGTGCGGTGGTACAGGGAACAATACCAGGGAGTTTCTTATTTATGCCAAGAATGTGCACTCTTCTATCCGGAATGACAGCCCTAATCTCTCACACTGCCCTCGTTGGATCTTCATGTTTCCCGTTTCCCTATCGACTATGCAATCTACCACCTTAACAATTTTTGTGCCCTCACTCAGGAGGATTTTCTTATTTTGCTTCGCTCGAATTCTCGTAAGTTGGTGCTGTTATGGGTGGTGTAGGTTAGGTTATGGCCAATGTTTATCGTTTGGTGGTGGTAGGTTTTTGTGTATGGTGTTTTTCGATTGTTCGGTTCATCTCATGGGCTCCTCTGCCTAAGTTGTGGGATCTCTTTATTTCCTTTTGTGTCTCTCTTTTTGGCTCATGCTTCTTGGATGAGGCTGAAATATGCCTCATCAATGTGCAATGAATACTCTCATTTTACTACCCTTTTAATCAAGTTTGTCTACATTTCATCACTTTTGTTTGATCTAAATATAAGTTTAGGATGTAATCGTCCATCTTTGTTTGACTTAGTTCAAATGTCTAAAAACTCTATAATTTCTAACAAATTGTGTGGAAATTCATTTTTGGAACAAACGAGGTCATATTTGGTCAGGATAAGTGAATTATGAAGTAACCAACATCTTTTGAGGAAGTTGGCTACATTGCGGCTTAGGTTTGGAACTCAAGCACTTAGCTCCAACTTTAGTAGTTAGTTTCGGAAGGTTTCCCTTTGGTTTCAGAACTTCTCCAAATTTCCAAAATCAATGGGGATCTTCTTACTCTATCAAAATTCAGTTATGGAGCAAAGAATGGGCCTTCCAATAAAAAATAGACCAACAATTTTTTGGTTCTTCACACTCCAAATATACATATGTAAGACCAACAATGTATATCCAGCTAGTTTTCTAAATTTCATATCTACTTTGGGCACTATTCAGTTTAACTAGAATCAGGTGGAAAGATAGCTATTGAACACTCATGATTGAAAAGACATCTTCATATGGAAAAATATATATAGAGAGCTGAAGATAGATGTGAGGAGATCCTTGATTAGTTTTGTAAGACTAAATAATTCAATAATAAATAGCCATTTAATTTTGAGAGTAACATATTGTGTTAACTCCTAATTCAAGGTGGAGAAAGGGCCCACTCCTCCAAGAAAAAGGATATTCTCTTTCATTGGTATTTATATTTTCAAGTAATTTGTATAATTCTATTATTTGGCAATTCTGTAGTACTTTTGATTCATCAATTAAATTCTGTTACATGGAGTTATCTATTGTCCTTGTAGGTGTTATAGTTTACATTCTTATTTCCTTAAAGACATTTTAAACAACATTTTCAAAGTGTGTTCAATTATGTAAAGTGTGTTTATTTCAAGTAGTGTGTTCAATTCTGCAAAGTTTATTTATTTTAAGCCAAGCAGTGTGCTTAATTCTAAAAAGTTTGTTTATTTCAGAAATGTGTGTTTATTTCAGTAAGTTTCTTGCAGTTTCTTCGAATAAGGATTTGGCTAATAAATATTAAGACACTTCAAAACCCCCATAAAAATAAAAATAATAACTACAATCAATTACTAGTTCACCTGAGACTTCACTTGTTGCATAGAGCTTAAAACACACCCTTGGTTTTAATATGACATCAACCATAAGTTGATCAAATGAAGGGAATAATGACACCCATCATTTTTGGCATCGTTTCCGGGGACTCACTAGTTGGAATTGTCTAATTAGGTGTCAAAAAAAAAAATCACACATCTAGTAATTGAAAAATCTCCCCTAGGTTATCATAAAATTTATGAGTAGACCAAGAGACTCAAAGGGTATATTTCTCCCAAAAATATCTCAACAAGAATTATCAAGCATCCTTTGGTTCAACTAGGGAAGTTGGGAAAGAAATAGAAGCACCATTTCCCCTGTTAGATAAGAAGCAAAACTTCCACCTTTGGAATTTCTGGATCAATAACCAAAAGGAGGTGTAACTCTTTTAAAAGAAGGATTATATGCCAATACCATTTAAGAGTAATTTTTGATTCTTAGTCGAAGAAATCAACCTCCTACCCACGATTTCTCACCTTTGCCAAAGTGGATCACATACCACGTTGATTGGAAAAAATCAGAATATATTGTAGATATCACAAAGAAGCTAAAAGAGAACCCGATAGGAAGTTCACTTATCCAATTCAGTTGGGGGATAATGATACACCTATGAAGAACATTTCACCTGTACACCTGCCCACATTTAAAGGGATGTTGACTCGAGGATCCTGACTAATTCTTGTTTGAATTTAAATAATTTTTTCAAACCCATGACTGCAAAAAATCAAAACTCAAGTTCTTTCCATCTACTCTGAAAGATACAACAATGAGGAGGTTTATGGGATTAACATCCAATTCCATTACCACTTGGGAACAAATGGAAACTGCTTTCTAGACAAGTATCACGACTACTATAGAGGGAGAAATGGGAGGGAAGTATTTTTAGGATCAAACAGAAGAGGATGAAAATTTGGAAGATTATTTAGACAAATTCCTCTTCATAGGAAAAGGTGTGGATTTTTACTTCAAGAAGATCTAAGAAAACCATTTTTCTTAATGGTTTGGATGATGAATCAATGAAGCCCTTAATTTAATGGGAGGTGGAAACATCAATGCATCGGGAATGAATGATATTAAAGACCTTTGTAGAAATTATTCAAGAATAAGGGGTGAACCCTAGAAAGGAAAAACTATGAAAGGTATGAACCCAGACATGAACAAACTTATGGATGAACTAGCAAACTTCAAAATAGACATCCTAGTTCAATTAAATTCTACCATGGATGGATTGTAAGCCAAAGAAAATGCTAAAATTTTACCGTTAGCTATGTATTGTCCTAGAAGTATAAATAATCATGCAATAAGGGATTGTCCTCTAGATAAAACAAAAATATGTCTCATTTGTGAATCTAGAGAACATGAAATAAATACTTGTTATTTTCTTCCTTTCATAAAAACTAGCTTAAACAAACCAATACCGCATCCATTATAGAAGAAGTAAACTTTGTCCAAAGATAAGATGCATAGAGCAGGGAATTTCATACCAAGACCTGCTCCTAATCCTTGGATTATGCCATAAGTAGCTCAAACGGTACCAAAAATTGGGTATAACCCCTTGGGCTCCTCAACCAATATGGAATCCCTAAGATTGGGCGGGACAAGATTGGTATGCTCAAGGACAACAACAACCCTAGTCTAGTCAAGGTAACCCTTATATTTGGTCACAACCTAGATAGAACCCCAATAACTATGCTCAAGGGAAGACATATCCCAACCAACAATAACAAGCCATAATGGGTTCCTCAAAGACAAGGTTCACAAACTGAAAATGTGGTTCAAACAAAAATACGAGCACAACCAGTGGCTAATCCCAAAAACAAACAAATAACCCCTATCTATGGAGCAGAGCAAGAAAAACCATTGATCTTAACACCCTGGATCGTAAAGCTAATAAAACCAGATCTGAAAAATAATTAATAGTCCACTTGTTATAATTACCGAGATGTTAGATGAAACTGAAACCCCTAGTTCAATTATCCCTAAGGTTGATGAAAAAGAAAAATAGAAACAACCAGATAAAAATTCTACAGAAACCCCTTTTCCAGAAAGACTTAAGGAAGTTATTGAGACCAAAGAATCTAAACTAGTGCAGGAGTTGAGGAAATTAAATATTGAAATACCATTGTTGCAAGAAATCAAGGACATTCTTGAATTAAACAAATTAATCAAAATGTTATGCTTGAAAAGACCTAGAAGGAAGAAGCAATACCCTAGGACTATTAAGATATATGGGAAACTTGCTGATTTCTAACAGGTGAACTCTCACTTCCCAAATATGGGGATCTTATAAGCCTTGTTATTTCTATCACTATAGGAAACAAACATATACATAATATTTTGGTTGATTTGGGAGCAACTATAAATGTTATGACATTAGACACTTTGAAAGCATTACCAGTTGACAGGTATACAACCTACTAGCACCATATTACATATGGTAGATCAATCTTAGTAGCTAAATTAGAAAGGATCATTGAAGATGTGGTAGTCATGGTGGAAGCATGGGAGTATCCAATGGACTTCCTTATATTACAACCAAAAGGTAAAACACTTGGTTATCCCATCATTTTGGGAAGACCATGGTTAGTTATAGTTGATGCCTTAACTTATTGCAGATCAGGTGATATGACCATCTCTAATGGTAAGTGTTCTAAACAAAATTCCATATATCCTTTTGCAAGACCTTTTATTGATAATCAAGAACGATTATGGGTTGATGGTCCCGGCATTGATAAAAAAATTGTCTTCTTTGGCTACGATAACATTGCAGGATCATGTATGGGAGGTGGAGAATAGTATTAATCATTCATTAAATGATTATCGGTTATCTTTGGAACAATCAGAGATAGTTCCATAACCTTGTAATTAGTTCCGAACCTTCGGACTTAGTTTTGGAACCTTCGGACTTAGTTCCGAAACATTTAGATTTATCTCTGGAACCATCGCAATCCAATGCATATGTAAATAATTTCACTCTGGAGGAATGTGAATTCTCTTCAAGAGGGGTGGAAATATCTACAAAATCAGTAACATTAGTCTCAGAGTTATCAAGGAACAGTAAGGAATCTTTGGAAAACATCAGTGATGAGGAGCTTGACCAACATCAAGATAAGTATCATAACTCTGCTTACTGTCCTTTATCTAGTATTCTTTCTCAAGGGAACTTTAGAGACATTATTGCATATCATATGTTGTTACCTCATTCATGTCCACTAAACACCCTAATGCAATCTTTTCAAAAAAATGTTCATTACACATCGGAACGAAACAAATTGAGATTCAAACTGTAAGATTTTGAACATTAATACTGGTTGGAAAATGATCAAGAATCTAAATTTTTGATTTTTGAAGTGTCATACTAAATTTTTGCTTGGGACTATAAAGACACGAAAGGAATCCATCCAAGTATTTTTACCCATCACATTTATACTAAAAATGTTAAACCAATTAGGTAACCTCAGAGAAGGATCAATCCAACCTTAAGGGACATAGTTAAGTAGGAAATTGAAAAGCTATTATAAGTAGGATTTATCTACCCCATCTCAGATAGTCAATGGGTGTCTCCTCTTGTAATTGTGCCTAAAAAGAATGGAAAATGGAGAATTTGTGTTGATTATAGGAATTGAACAAAGCTACACTTAGATATTATTTTCCTTTACCATTCATAGATAAAGTTTTAGATAACCTCTTAGGTAAACAATACTTTTCCTTCCTAGATGGCTTTAGTGGATATAACCAAATTAGGGTGGTTGTTGAGGATCAGACAAAACTACATTTACTTGTCCATGGGGTACCTTTTCCTACAAGGTATTGCCATTTGGAATATGTAATGCTCTAAAGCAACCTTCCAAAGTGTTGCAATTAATTTTGCAGATCTAACTAATGATTGTGTAGAGGTATACATGAACTATTTTATCGTGCATGGAGACACATTTGATGATTCCTTGAAAATTTTGGATAGAGTGTTAACAAGATGTGAGAAACACCATTTGTATCTTAGCCGTGAGAAATGTTTGACGATGGTTGATGAGGGAGTTGTATTAGGACACCACATTTCAAAAACAGGAATTCAAGTTGACCAAGAAAAAATTAAGATAATTTCAGACTTACCTGTTCCTCAAACCCCCATGGATATCAAGTCATGCTTAGGACATGTTGGGTACTATAGGCGTTTTATCAAAGATTTTAGTAAAGATTTTGCCCCATGTTTTGTTTTTTTACCAAGGATTGTGAATTTCTCTAGGATGAAAAATGTCAACATGATTTTGAAGAGATTAAGGAAAAACTAATCACTGATCCAATATTAAGAGGACCTAATTAGGAGAAACCTTTTCACATCCAAACAAATGCCTCAAATAACTCAATTGGTGCAGTTTTGGGACAAAAAGATGAAGGGGAAAATGTATGCTATTTATTACCTTAGTAAAAATCTTACTCCCACTGAAAGAAATTACACCACCACTGAAAAATAATTTCTTTCTGTGATCTATTCAATTAACAAGTTTAGACATTATATTACAGGGTACAAAATATTTGTACATATAGATCATTCAACAATTAGATACTTAATGAACAAACCAGTGGTTGGAGGTAGGATAATCAAATGGTTATTAATTTTACAAGAATTTGATATTACTATTGTGGATAATCAAGGAAAATCTAATGTGGTAGCTGATTTCTTGTCAAGATTAACCACTACAGGGGAACGAGATCGAGTTAAGGACAACTTTACAGGCGAACAATTATTTGCTATTTTAGATGCTACACCATGGTTTCCGACATGGAAAACTATCTTGTAACATGGAAGTTTCCTCCTTTTACTAATAAAAATGAAAAGATTAATCAAAACAAGTGCACAATTTAAATGGGTAAGTGGAATGTTATTTAAATGTGGTCTTGATTTGGTTTTATGCAGTGTGTAAGAGATGATGAAATTTTTGACATACTTAGGGCATGTCACGATGAACCAAGTGGAGGGAACTTTTACTAAAAAGAACAGCCCAAAAATACTTGCACTGGCTATTATTGGCCATCTCTATATAAATATGTGAATAAATACATCAAGCAAAGTGTGATCCTTGTGAGAGGATGGGACAACCAAATTTTTGGTGAAATGCCTCTCAGTAACCTCAAGTGGTGATTAAACCATTTGAAAGGTAGGGGATGTATTTCATTGGTCATTTATTCCTCCTTCATAGGGAAAGGATAAATTTTTGTATGTACCGATTATGTAACAAAGTGGGCAGGTGCGAGGGCTTTAATGATGCTAATGAAGATGTAGTTGCTGATTTCCTTTGGCACAGAATTGTGATGAATTTTGGTGCACCAAGAAGTATAGTTTCATATCAAGGCCCACATTTCATGTCTAATATGATCTAGGCCTTTACAATGTACTATCAGATCAATCATAGGAAGTCATCTCCCTATCACCCACAATCTAATGGACAAGCAAAAGTGACAAACAAGGAATTGGAAAACATTCTCACCAAAACAATTGAAGAAAGAAGAAGAGATTAGGTGAAAAGGATACCTAAGGTTCTGGGCTTATAACACAACTTGGAAAATTACAAAAATATTCTCACCATATGAGTTTGTCTATGGAAAGAATTCCTTGTTACCCATTGAATTTGAACTACAAACATTGAGGACATCAACTAAGTTGGGTATTGAATTGGATATAACACAAAAGGAAAGAATTCTACAACTCAATGAATTGGATGAGCTGAGACTGGAAGCACTTCAACAAACAGAGATAATCTAAGACCAAAGGAAGTAGTGGCATGATACACATATCAAGGAAAGGAAATTCAAGATAGGAGATTGGACATTACTATTTGATTCCAAGTACTAACAATTCAAAGGCAAGTTGAGGACCAGGTGGTTAGGACCTTATCAAATTGAGAAGATATATGATAATGGCTCTATTCAGCTACTTCCCATTGACGAAAGTAGAAGGAAAGTTTTGATCAATAGGCTAAAACTTGATAGGAAGCCTCCTATCGGGGATGAATTCTTTAAGAAAATTGAAGCAGACAAGGAATTTGATCATATGGAAGAACCTACTTCTTCTAAGATGATCAAGTAATCATATGAAGGATATAAATAAAAGGAAGGGAATGAAAACTAGCAAATGACATTCTCTTCCTCCTCCCCTAAAAAAGGGAAGGGAATGAAAACCAATAAATGGTGGTCTCTTTCCCAAAAATTTCTCTCAAAAGGCCAATTGAAAACCGAAATGGCGGTTGGTCTTATTAGTAATTAGATAATTCAAATAAAAAACCTTTTTCAAATTTTAAGCTGTCTTTTCTAACCTTTTTGACTTTTTTAGGAATGACAAGTCAATAAGGTGATTGGATTACATTAGTAAGGACGGTGATTTTATCTTGATCTTATTAAAAATTTTACATGTGTGATTAGACTTGATTTAGGTATAATGAGTTATTTATTGCACATCATGATTAAAGGGAAATAATCACGAGGTGATGCCTACTAAATAAATGAAAGTGGTGGCATATTAATAATGAAATGTCATTTAGGTGGACTAAAATAAAATTGAGAATAATTACAGAGAAATTCAAGGAGGTAACAATAAAGTCATATTTGGAGTTTCGTAGCTAAGTCCGGTAGTTCCTGTTTATCTCACGATAGAGAAAGGGTTTGAAATAAGAAAAAATTCAAATTTTCCTCTTGGCCATGGGTATCAAAAATAAATCAGAACCAAAAACGATACATAACTCCTTGCAGATGGAGAAGTAATGACCATTTTTGAATAGGCAGGTTGGCTGGAGTTTCTGAAGAAATTCTCAAAATACAATGATGAACTGGTAAGAGATTTTTTTGTGAATTTAGAACAGCTTAGGACCAAGGTTAAGGGAATTATAATTCCCTTTACTATTAATATAATGAGCAATGTATCTGGTGTACCAATTGTAAATGTACCAAACCCTGTAAGGGGAACTATGAAAGAATTGGTAGAAACCTTAAGACAAGAAGGTGAACTTGAACTCCAAAGTACATTTATACCACTAAGAAAGTCATAAAAGGGGTCAAAAGAGCTAGCCTACATGAACCGTTTGACATAACAACATTTTGGGTAGTAAAATACTTGAAATGCGATGGCCAATATAGGATTGTTGGAAGGAAGTCCTTAAAATCTTGTTATATCTTAGGTATGAGAAAACAAAGTAGGAGTATATAGTAAACCTTCCTGGTTTCCTCTTCAATTCCATCCATATAATGGATTAGAGATATTCTTGGGGATTAGGGAAAATTAGGCACCATGGATTAATTCATCTATTCTGTCAACATCATTTTCTCTCTAAGAAAAATGGAAAGCATGGGAAAAATTCCTACCACAAATTCAAACAAACTCCTAATATTATTAGAAGGGGAATACCAACTCCTTTTTCTCCTAAAAGAAGATTAGAAATTAATCCCTATGATGAGAAGAAGGAAATAAGTGGGGTTGAAATACCAAAAAGAAGGATATCCGATAGGATGATCAAGCTCGCAAAATACGCCATTTCTTTAAAAGAAACTCCTTCCCCTTTAATAATACTAGAAGAACCAATACCTATTGTTGATAGTGATAGTTCACCCAAGATGGAATTTGGAGAAAAAATCAGAAGAAGTTCAAGGGGAAGCCCACTTAAGAAAATGTTGAAGCTCTTAAAAGAAAAAGAATTCATAAAAAACCTAGGGAAACTCAGCCAAGAAATATCTAAGTATAAGGAAATTTAGAGAAGGAAGCATCTGATATTCTTGGCAGCATGGCAATTTCTCCTCCTCTACAAAGTCAAATTGAGGAGTTGGAGAGAGAAGCTGAAATATTGGAAGAGAAAGCTTTTCAGGAAATGGATGACTTGGTAATACTGTCACATGAGGAGGAACAATTGGCATCTTGGAGATTAAAAGGAAAATTCCCTTTAGTGGAGGAACAATGCTCATCCCCTGAGGAACTCCCAGTAAAAGAAGAAAAACAATAGTTGAGGTAGTCTTTGTTCTTGTCTAAAGTAGAACTTATAATTAGGGAGAAAGATGAGGAATTGAACTTCCTCAAACAAAAATGGAGCATAGAGAAATTCTTATAGAACAATTGAAAACTCAGCTAACAAATAAGAATGAAGAATTGGCATTAGTAAAACAATAAATGGATGAAAAAGAAAAAGAATTGTAATTGGCTACTGAACAAAGTACTATGACAAAAGTATATTTAGTGGATCAAATTGTATACAAATAGAGTTGTCTTACTTGCCACTCAAAAAATTATGGGATGATACCTACAAGAAGCTGAATGAGTTAAAAGTATCAAATCAGAAACTAAAAATTCAAATGGAAAAAGAGAAAAAGGCAAGGGAAGAATGGGAAGAAAAATTATATAAAAGCGAGGAAGAAAAATTTAAGTGTTTAGAAAAAATATAGATGGTCTGTATGATGAGTGAAAAATTACTAACATGTTATTGGTGAGAAAATTTTTTGGATGGAAAAACTTGTTGATTTCTTGCCAACTCTCGGGAATCTAAGTCCCTTTACTTAACCAATACAATTTGTCATATATGAATGCATGGGAAAATGTGGATTTTAATAGTGTCATTCAGATCAAGGATCCAATAGGGACACTCCACCGACCCTATGGAAAAGATAGCAATTGTTTTCTAGAGAGGACTTTGTCTAGAAGTGGGAAAGGGGAGTGAGAAAAGAGGTAGGAGAACTAATGTTGTAGGTAGAAAATCATATTTTTGCACACACTAGTTAGAAACTTCAACACATGCATTTATGAGAAGAAACAACCCTGCAAATGGAAACAAGACCAAATAGAATTTGATGAGAACCAATTATCATGAAATTCCTTAGTCAAAGAAAGCTAGAAACTCCTTTTTCTTGTATTGATGCTTGAACAACAACTGTACATAGTGTGGGAATGGAAGAAATTTGAGAGTGGAGGAAAGTAGAAGAAAATGGCTATCTCCTTTGCTTTCTCTAGGTATAATGCACTCTTGAGTTTATAAGATCAATCACCAACCCTTTGAGATGGGAATGGCTTTACAATTTATAGAATAGGCTCGACTCCTCATCTTCTTCATGACCTTCCATATGCCTTATTTCTAACTTTAGACTATTCATATTCCTACAAAATATTTAAGCCCCTTTTATAAAATCAAGGTGACTTAATTTACATTATGTTTCTAAAGTCACTTTTGGGTGACTTAAAGGCATATCAAAAAGTGCAAACCCCAACGTGAAATTAGAATATTGGAAAGTGAGAGAAAGTTGGGGGAAGAGGAGAGAGAAAGAGAGAGAGAAGAAGAGGAGATGTCATTCCCGATGAATTCCGTTGATCCTTGTTAATGGAAAGCTCCAAATGTAGTGAAACTCTGAATCTTCAAACTCCTTGCACACTATGAAACTCCTTCAAATTATCTCACGAACGCTCACCAAGTTGAGTGAATTGTTCTGCTGATGACCGCAACTCCTAGCCTACATATGATATACCTATGACCCAAACTATGTAGTGAGTGTCAAAAACATTGTCCAGTTCCCTGAGATGATCATCCCTCTATGTCTCATTGTGCCAAAATTGCCCTTTGAGAACAACCTGCTATTAATAGTAAGTGTCTAGATGGAAAGCTTACTATTTTTAGTGAGAGGTGATTTTTATCTCTTCTCGACCATCGTGATGTGATGAACTCCCTCATTTTATCTTGTGCACAATACCCTTGCCTTGACCACTTTTTGGGTTGACCTACTATTTTTAGTAAGTGGTCATTTTAATTTTTTTGCTCGAACAATCATTCTGGCTTCCTGGTGACCTTGGGTACACATTGCTTTCACCACAACTGCTTTTGATGATGACTTTCCAAACATAACAAGTATGTATAGGAAAACTTACTATTTTTAGAAAGTGTGTTTCCAGTGCTTGGTTTGCGATGGAACATATTTTTTAGAATCGTCTCATCATCATGACCACATCCTCTAAATTTCACATAATTTTGCCCACTATAATGTTGGGAAATAAAATTTAAATTTTCACCTAGCAGTGGCTTCGAGCACGGAGCTACCATGGTGGCCATTAATGGAGCTCGAAATTTGTAGGTATTTTTTTTCTCTATTTGTGATGAAAACAAATCCATTGGGATAGGTTTTTCATTTGGATCTCATGTGTAATTTTTTAGTTTGTTTCCATTGCCAAAATGATGGGAAATCCGACGAATTTGAGTCGGTGCATGAAGTGAGGATTTTGTTGGAGAAAATAATTCTGGGCACCATTTGACCTCTTTTTTGTTGCATCATGATCATCTTGAAAATTTTGGAAGTCTATAGAAGACGACACCTTGATCCGACTTGTATCTTGTGAGATATGAAGATTTCTCGATCGGGTGACTTCACGGTTATCTGGCAAAAAAACCTTCATTTTCTTCCCATTCTTCATTTCTTCAACACTTTTGATCATTCCTTCCCCTAAAACCTATGTATTTATGTGGCCATGGAAGAGCTGGTTTGGATTAGTAATGGCGGACCGGGTGTCTGGATAAGCAAGAATAAGGCCATGGCATGGTGAGAAGCTGTGAAGGAGAAATGAGGGGAAGAAACGACTAAGTGTCGGATTTGAATATTAAAAATGTTCTCATGCAAGGGTGGCATGAATTTTTTCATGTCTAGTATCCCTGACCTCAGGGATGTGAGGGACATCAAATTCCATGGTGAGCAAGAGGACGACACATGTCCTCGATCATACTACGAGGGGATTTGCTTGAAAAGCACTAGGGGCTGAATGTCGGTCACGTGGATGACCAAAGGACTCCCCATAGGGCTTGGAAAAAAATTTCCATGTCTACTATTCCTAACCTCAAGGATGTGAGAGACATCATTTTCCATGGTGGCCCCTGGAGTGACACATGGCGCTTGATTCAATGGCAGGGGATTTGAGCTCCAAAATGCATGGGGGTGAAAGCCGATCACGTGGGTGACTAAAAGACTACCCTTAGGGGATGGATGTATTTTTAAAGGTATAATGTACCTGACCTTAGGGAATTTGGGGACATAAAATCCCACCAGGCTCCTGGTGCTAACACGTGTCCTCCGAAAATTGACTAACTCTCGAACAACCTCCAAGAGGGTAACTTGGAATAATGATAACTTTAGATCCCGGTGGAACATTTTGGAAAAAATTATATGATCGTAACTGGAAATTTCTTTTTGAATCTAATGGTGGGGGTATTATGTCTTTATTTATCCATTTTATCCCTTAAAAATCAGAATTGTGATTTGGTACTCCACATGTGCATGAGAAAAACTAGCCGCAGACTTGATGCACCAAAGTGTTGTAAAAATATGATTTCACCATAATGTTTTTATTGGAATACTCTTTCTAGAGATGTTTTGTTTTACTTATAAATCCATCTGGAGCTCCCTAAATCTTCTTCTGAATCCCATCGGTTGTTTTAGGCATGCACTTTGCCTAGGCTTCATGAACCCTAATTTTGGCGAAACCGCCCAAATTCTATGAACCCTTCCAAAATATTCCAAAATATTCTTAAATCACCTCCACATCCATTTACACTCTTGTGTTCCATTCCGTGAGGTTTCTCTAGCTTTAGTAAGGCCAGTGATAGCCCTTCCCACAACTGTGTGTAGCTTGTAAATGAACTCCTAAAATCACATAGGGGTAATGAATGGACTTTCCTAAATCACCTAGGGGGATGATATAACATTATTCAGGAGGTCATTTGGATTGAATGGAAAGATTCGGGGTGTCTTGGAATGATAGGACTAGAAAACATTAGTACATGGGTATCGTTGTTATGCTTGGAAATTGTCAATTTCCTTGTTGCACATTTGCACAACAACACGTCTAGAAAACCTTATCCTACATACAATATATTCCTAGAAGAACAATTTATCCATTGATAATTATTGAGGATTTCATGTGGCCTTCCACATGAATTGAAGGATGAAGTAAAATTCATGGTAACATATTCTTTAGCCAATTTAGAGTAGAAGAATCTTCTTTGTGAATTTTATCTCTACAACTTTATGTTAGAAAAGAACACATGCTTTATGATTAATCTATATGTGGGGGAAATCCAACTTCATGCATTTATTTCTATGCTCCAGAATCGAGATAGACTGGAAATTAAGGAATACGGAACACTTCATAAATGCTAATTCATTTGGCCTATGTATGAGAGTTCAGTACAGAAAACCATCTGCATTTGTTATACATTTCAAGGCTCATGCCTTTGACACCCGATTTAAGGAAAATTACATTACCATATTGTAGAGGAGCATTGATGCATTCACCTCATATGAAGAGGAAAAATTTGAGGAAATTTATAATGGATGCCTAAAGAGATGGGAATTCCTTATTGTAGCATTAAGAAGAAGAGAAGTTATCTCTCCCACAAATCTAATATGGAGTCTGGAAAGGGCCAGAACTTTATTTTCACTCATTCCTCAAATTTGTAAAAACACAAAGGTATGTTTATAGCTATGAGAATAAGGCCTCCTCTCCTTCTTACACCCATGTCTCCATATCGAGAAAAGAGAACATCAAGATGCCACTCATTTTTATAATTGGCATAAAAAGCTAGAGGGAGGATCAAGATACAAAATTTTTGATCATAAGCAATGGGACATTCAATTTCAATCATTTGTCCCTAGTAGTGAATTGGAATACAAAATTCATGATTTCAATTTTGGAGAATAGAGTTTGTAAGAGGACTTATAAACAAGTGTGGGGGAGATGATGAGGCTAAAATATTCCTCATCAATGTGCAATGAATACTCTCATTTTACTACCCTTTTAATCAAGTTTTTCTGCATTTCATAACTTTTGTTTGATCTAAATATAAGTTTAGGATGTAATTGTCCATCTTTTGTTTGATTTAGTTCAAATGTCTAAAAACTCTATAATTCCTAAAAAATTGTGTGGAAATTAAGTTTTTGGAATAAATAGGTCATATTTGGTCAGGATAAGTGAATTGTGAAGCAACCAAAGCAACTTTTTGAGGAAGTTGGCTAAAATGCGGCGTAGCTCCAACTCTAGTACTTAGCTCAGGAAATCAAACACTTAGCTCGAAACTTTAGCAGTTAGTTTTGGAAGGTTTCCCTTTGGTTCGAAACTTCTCCAAAGTTCGGAATCAATGGGGATATTCTTACTCTATCAAAATTGGTTATGGAGAAAAGAATGGGCCTTCCAATCAAAAATAGACCAACAATTTTCTGGTTCTTCACACTCCAAATATATATATCTAAGACCAATAACTATATATCTACCTAGTTTTCTAAATTTTATATCTACTTTGGGCACTATTCAGTTTAACTAGAATATATAGGTGAAAAAATAACTATTGAACACTCTTGATTGAAAAGGAATCTTCGGATGGAAAAATATATATAGAGAATCGAAGATAGATGTGAGGGGATCCTCCAGTTAGTTTTGTAAGAATAAGTAATTCAAAAATAAATAGCCATTTAATTTTGAGAGAAAAATATTGTGTTAACTCCGATTCAAGGTGGAGCAAGGGTCCATTCAAGAAAAAGGATTTTCTCTTTCATTGGTATTTATATTTTCAAGTAATTTGTATAATTCTATTATTTGGCAATTACCGTAGTACTTTTGGTTCATCAATTAAATTTTGTTACGTAAGTTATCTATTTTCCATGTAGGTGTTATAGTTTACATTCTTATTTCCTTAAAGACATTTTAAACAATAAGCTCAAAGTGTGTTCAATTATGCAAAGTTTGTTTATTTCAAGTAGAATGTTCAATTCTCGCAAAGTTTGTTTATTTCATGTAGTGTATTTAATTCTACGAGTTTGTTTATTTCAACAATAAATGTTTATTTCAAAGTAAGTTTCTTGTAGTTTAACCTCAATAAGACTTTGGCCAAGAAATATTAAGACACTTCAAAACCCCTAGAAAAATAAAAATAATAACTACAATCAATTACTAGTTCACCCGAGACTTCACTTTTTGCATAGATCTTGGACACACCCTTGGTTTTAAAATGACATCAACCATAAGTTGATCAAATGAAGGAATAATGACACCCATCACTTCTCCTCCCATGTCTTGCTTCCTCAATGTTTTTCTTCCTAGTTGTGGAGTTTTGGGTTCTAGTGCCTTTCGGTCCTACTCCTATTTTGGTCTTCTATTGTAAGGGTGGGGTCCCTTAACCCTCCGATTCAAAGCTTTGGTCAAAAGTGTTTAAAAATCAATATATATATGTATGTATGTATGTATGTATGTATGTATGTATGTATGTATTCAATTTTCAAAATGCAAAACCAAATATCCATAGATTTAAGAAAGTCTTTCTAAAGAAAATGAATATGAATAAAATTGAATTTTACTTGATATTATTTAGTATTTGAATTGAAATAACTAACAAAAATGTTGTTTTTAAATAGAATTCAGAATTGTTGATGTCATTATTGATGAAATATAGTGTTTTAAAATTTATATAGTGTTTTCAATATTATTATTAGATGTTATATATTTCATAATTTTGACATTTTTCATATTTATTTTATTCAAATTAATCAGATATATATTGAAAGAAAATTAACATTTTCATTTTTTCTATTGAAGGGTAATGTGTTTTCTAATATCTCATTTACGACAGGTAAAGCTTAATCTAGTGAGTCAAATTAAAGTATAGGGAGCCTTTTAAATTTTATCACCGATTGTAATGATGGTCGTTTCAATATATTTTCTGAGTGCAAGTGCCCTTTTCATAAATCTTAGTAACTTTTGAATATACATATTTATTAAATATGTTGCTTTTATAAAATAAGTCTTTTCCATATTTATTAAATATGTTGCTTTTATAAAATAAGTATTTCGGTATTTTTATTAAATATCTCGTTTCCTAGTCCCTAGACCTTCATGCTAGGAAATATAACGTCACCAAGAATTAAAATTGATAAGAAATTTATTAACTGCGAGGGTACCGATTAAATCTGTGGTGGCACACTTTACATGTGTCATGAATGATGAATAGGTAAATTGCAATTAATTTGAATAGTTCGAGGGTGTCACTATCTTGATATGTTAAATGTTTAAAAGGTAGGCGGAGGCATGTGGGATAGTGATGCCAGTTTCAATGTAAATTTTTGCCATGATTTACATTTAATATTAACTATCAATTCATACTTGGGTTTGGTTGACCCGTGTAATGGTCCAATCGAAGAACTCACTTGAAAATTATAAATTCAAGGCCTATGGTCATTTTTCGACACTTGCTTTCTTTTGCAAAATCATGAGGGACCAAATTGAGCACATCGAACTAGTATCAAGCCATAAATACGTCATGGTTTCTTCTAGTTTTGATACGGAATCAAATGAGGTTCTTGTTGGGAAAACCTTTTCCCTCTCTACTTCTAGTTATCCTCTTGATGGTGCTTCTAGCCCCCTCTCCTAGCTAGTTGATGACTACCATTGTTCCTATTCATTCTCTTGGAACATCTTCGTACATCTCTAACTGGATTCCTGTCTAAGAAACCGATTCTCGAAGTATGGAGCTCTCTCATTGTTTATCTAGAATCCTTGGACCCAAAACCTATGGATTATCCACATGCTACTATAAACAATGTGGAGATGGAAATTTATGGTAATCAATCTCGACAACGACCCCTCGGATGGACAAATAAGTCAAAATGGTGTCTTCCATCCTTGTAACTATGCAATGATATTTTGAGGTGATTAAAATCTAACAAGACTTAACAGACACCTGCAGAGCTATCATTGATAAAGAATGTGTCTTGATACTAACCCTGGATGACACTCTGGCAGAGAATATCGATACCGATGTAGTTAGGAAAGCAACACAAGAACTGAGAAATATATTATGATATGTAATATTTATGTTATAATATAGTTATAGGCTAAGGGCTTATATCTTTTTTGGTATGCCTATGTTATGATATGTAATGTTTATGTTATGATATGTAATTTTTATGTAATGTAATGTTTATGTTTCAACAAATATATGAGATACTCTTATGGAACAAGATGCTCTTATTTCTGGATCTCAAAAATATATGAGATACTCTTGTGGATACTCTTGTTTATGTTTCAAAAATATATTTTTCCTTGTCAACACCTATTCTTGTGGATACTCTTGCATTCACCTGTTGCACCTTTTATTTGTCTTATCCTTCTTGAAACACCAGAATGTTTTCTTCATTCTAGGTTATTTCCAATGTAAGCATTGAAACCCTACCTGGCCATTTAACCTACAACCCCTGAACCCCCTGCTTGTATCGTGTGATTGTTGTAATATGCCATTTAACATCATCAATCACCGCTAAATTTTCTTTTCCTTTTCTTTTCAACTATCACCAAGAAAAGGAAAAAGAGAAATCCTAGAAATGGATGATGATTTAATGTCAAAGAATGAGGAGCAACATGGAAATTGTGTTCTGTGGGATCATTCACTACCTCAAGATGTTTGGGAAAATGTATTTCTTTGGCTTCCGTTAGAATCCATATGTAGGTTCTCTCTAGTTTCTAAGGAATGGAAAGCACTCATGTCTTCCACCATATTCTTCAGGCATTACAATGAAACAAGGAACAAACATCCATGGATACTTGTAAATCATGATAGTGGTCATCATTGGATGAGATATGAATGTTACAGTAGGACATGGAAAATTATCAACTTTTTTGTGGTTATCATGCTTTGATGGGATATATAAACACAACCGACATATGTTATAATGATGATGTCACTTTTGAGCCAGGTGACTTAAGACAACTCTTTGTTTTAGAAAGGTGTTTTATGGAAATATCCTCATCCTTTCTTTTCATTTAAAGCAAGGGTCTTGGTTGTGGATTCCATAATATATAAACACAATGGCATATGTTATAACAATGATGTCGCCTTTAATCCCAAACGACTTAAGACAACTACAAATTTGTTTCCTAAATAAAACTTATAGATTTGTAACAACATATCTTATTTTTAATGTTATGGTCTATCTTCTAAAATCCAAGCATCAAAAAAATGGAAAGTTCTATATTTAACGAACAATTATTCTCTATTGGAAACTAATTTTTCTCTTTTAGTGGCATGATTTTCAGTTCTTATGTTTTTGGCATATCTTTAGATTTTTTGAATTATATTTATCTCCATAGTTGCATTCAAAGGCATACTCAACACTCATCTTTATCTCTATTCCCACGCATGCAGCATTAACTATACATTTGAATATGACCATTTGACATCTTTATTTGATTAAATTGTCGATTATTGAATGATCTATTGTTGTTGTTGTTGTGATTAATGATGAGAATTGTGATAAGACCCTATAAATACATGCGATTTTTAATGTTAGACGGTAATAAGGACCTCATACTATTTTTCATTATTTATCAAAAGACAATAGCTTCAACAGGATTTTCCATATCATGGCCTTGTTAAAAAAACACATTCTTACTGCTGCACATACCTGACATAAAAATTAATAACAACCAACGACATATCCTTGATTATTAAATATAAGTTATTTTTTCCTTATTATTAAAGTTATTAATCCTTCCCTGCCCATTAGATAGACACATGGCAGGATTCTAGGCCTCCCCAAGTCAAAGGCATTCCCCGGAATCCAAGCCCATAGAATGAACTCGATTCAATAAAGTTTCAGGTCCATGGTGTCGGTGAGGTAAGGGAGTGGCATTGAGTAATCAAAAGATACCATGTGTCATTTTCCTATTCCTCCAAGTGGACAAGTGTCACACATTCTAGGCACTTGAGTGTAAAGGTAAGGGATGCAAAAGAAATGAATTTTTTTGGCCTCATTACCTACTGATCAAATTTGAAAGAGGGTACTCACCAAACAAGTTACAAGAGATTTTCAGAATTATTAATTGTTATAATGTTGATCCTCGCAAATCTGCTGTTACCAACCCCCAACTACCTGTAGGCCGAATTTATTTTTGTTTGGCCGTTGAATTAATAATTTTTCCTGTTAAAAGTAAATTAATAGTTTTGGCCATTGAAAATTGAATAAACCCCTAGCAATGTTTATTCCACGTGGAGACATTTTGGGCTTTCCACTCCTTTCTTCTCCAAGAGACTTCAAAGTCCCGGAATGCATTGTTTTGCATAATATTTCAGGTCTAGTTTATTTTATATAGTTTTCCGTGGATTTTTATATCGGGCCCAATATATTTTAATATATGTGATACAATATATATTATTTCTAATTTTCTAGCTATGTCCTTCCCTTCTTTGGTTGCATTTGGCACTAAATTTTACCAACAAATATTCGCCATTCAATTTCCAACTATTTTAAATATTTTTACCATTTTCACCGAAAGAATGAAACAGTTAAAGGGATATTCACCAAAACCATGAAAACAAGTTACTGGTATATTCGCAAAACCATGAAACTAATTACAAGTATATTCACCATGATTTCTATAAATTTTTTTAGGGGCGTTCCTTAAATTTCTCCCTAGACGGGGATGTAGTGCCCACCTTTTTCTTGCATCGATTCATCTTCGACTCTTTACTTTTACTAGATTATGGACATGGATTTTAGCATTATTTAGATACTATATGGTTTAATTATGGATCATTGATGGCACTTGTGGAGATTTGGGTGCATAGTGCCAAGCTAGTATTATAGATCATTATCTTTGATCTTGCATTGTATGATTTTGGATATAAGCAGGTTATGATACAATTGGTTTTATTTCATATATGATGGATAGACGTATGGTTTTGTCATATACTTTGATATCATTAGTTAAATTGAATATTTTCATGTAGTGCTTAGATGGATATGATAGCTTGGGTTAATATGGATGTATGTGTTTAGTGCTTAGCCATTTCATACTGACATTTATTATGGTATAGTGTGAGTGATTATCCATGATTTATTCATTGATATTGTTTAATTGATATATTTTATCGAGCAGGTATGTTTAATGTTTGAATTGAGTGTGCAAATTACAGGGCACAAAGGAGAACATAGGTTTTAGGGTAGTTTCTCCTCGAGTTTCACAAGTACCTAAGCTCGTCTTGAGTCCTGACATGCATGATTGTGTGTAACCTTTTATGTTTGTGGCATGTTCATTTTTGGGACACTATGGATGATTCCTAATTTTAATTATGTTAATTGTAAATTGTTTTAGTCTTGTGATGAGCTAGTTTAGGGACCTAATGGTCCCTACATGCATTAGATTTGTTGTAGGTTATTTAATTTTTTTGTTAGTGTTTTCATAAACCACTTAATTATCATTTGGGTGGGCCAAATCACATCTACCCTTGTTTCACTTACCCGAATCTCTAATTTGGACTAAATGTGGCAATTTTAGAGACCTCTTTTCACTTTGGGGGTCTCCCTTTCATGGAAAAAGACCTCTTGGACCCTACCTATGGGTAAGGGGTCTCTTTTCAAGGCCAAATGGGATTTTCCCTCCCATTTGACCCCTCTCATGTCACCATTTTATAAGGGTGGTTGTTTTTTTTTTCTTAAAAGATGAAGGGTGTTGGATTATTAGCATTTTAGGGAATTTGGGAGATTACCTCCAAAATATGTTTTGTTTTATGCTCTTTGTGATTTTGGGAATCTTTTGTTGGGAGATGAGAGGGGTGACACATGTCACCCTCTCATTTGTGAGGATTGGTGACTTGTTCTTCTTTTTATACTCCCTCATGGAGAGGGGTAGGAAATTTTACTTGTCATTTTTACCATTGGATTTGGAGAGCTTGGAGCTTGGGAGCTTGGAGCTAGGGAAAAATTGTTGTGCTTGGGGTTGTGTTTCTAGTTTTTAAGGTAGTGTTGGTACCCAAATTTACTCTTCTTCACAAATTGAGAAGCATCATGGATTTGACAAGACACTCAAAAGCAGATAAATGATTATGTATGTTTTTTTGTAGCTGGGGAAGCAATTTATCTGACTTTTTAGCACTTAGGCCTTGAAGAAGTGTGTAGCACCTTAAAAGGATTTGACCTTATCCTAACTATTTTAGGTTGTGCCTTTCAACCAAGGTAAGAGAACCTATTTTGTAACCTTTGTTATTGAAGGAGACACAAATACCTTTCTTTTACACAAATTTTATAAAGAAAACCTTGGGAAAATATGATCAACACACCAAATCTGACTCTCACGAGTTGTCACTTCCAGAATATGGAGATATTTTCAACACAAGGCTAAGGTTACTAAAGACATTATGGAATCCTGATTGTTCTGCATATTTTAGTAAATAGATGTTGTTCCTTTGTTGATATATATGGCAAACAGGGGTAGTTCAGGATGGATTCATGGTTTTTGAATGATTTTGGTGGGAGATTGAGCAAGATAAAGTTGATTATACAGACCTTTGAGAAAATTCACAACAATGGACAAATCAACAACATAAAGCTTCAAGATAGTTAAGACGTTCCTTCAACCAGAAGGTGTGCTTCAATGGAGGCCTAGATCAGCACATTTTCACACAACCTTTGAGAATTTAACATGAAGGCTTGAGTTAAAAGACTCAATTAAACACCAAAATCTCTGATAAATCATGCCTAAGGTACACCCAAAGACGTACAAATAATATTTATCAACAAATGACAATGCATTGAATTTAAATTTGTTTATCTCATCACATGATGAAGGGTCTTCTTGAAATGAAATTGAAAATGCCACTAAATTGTCATAGGGACGAGATCTTGTGTGATTTCACAAATATTTCAATGAAAGATTGCAATAGGAATGAGTAAAACTACTTGTAGACATTATGAAACAAAGAAGACACTAATTGCTCCAAGATGAACACAAATTGATTTCAAAATTGCTTAGATTCATCAGCAGGGGAAAGTTACACAGAACAGTCTTAGAGCTTGTTAATGGTTGTACACTCACAACCAACTTGACATGATAGAAAATCTAATACAGAAGAAATTAACAGGTTATCTTGGATTGGTATCTCGGGAAAATGCATTTTCTTAATTTTCTCTCAAGAATTCAACCCCGACCATTTACAAGAGTATTCTCATTGCATTTATACATTTCATTCACCCCAAAAGAAGAATATTCGAGGACCTTTGCTTGTTACTAATTTGTTACAGAAAGTTACGTTTAACAAATTCGCACCCACATCTACCAGGTGGAAAAATCATGAATTGATCACATTTCTCAGACCCTCGACTAATGACTAGGATGTCATGCCACAACCATTTTGACACTCCTTTTAATCATTCTGATTCTGTCATGTGAGAAATCCCCCTTTTAATCATTTTCTGGAGGTTGTGCACAACTATATGTGACAGGTAATCTTTCTTGTTCTCAAGGTAATACCTTTTTCACCTTTTATGCCTTCAACCTTCATCATTTTATCTTTTCCCACTCTTCTCTTAACAACTCTGTCCCACATCCAGCTTCTCTAGTAATTCTCATTTTTACAAGTGCCCGAGCAATTCCAACTTCAAAATATCGATCTTAAAAATTCTTTGACTCACAAATTAAGTTCTGAATCCATTTAATGGCACTTTACAGATAGAGACGACAAGGAATTTCATCAAAAATGATGAAAAATAGTGCGTATTCGCATCTCCAGGAGTCTTGGAGAAAAAATGGTGGAAAAATAGATGTAATACACATCAACCATTGATTCTGCCCCTTTTCTACTTTATATCATAGCCGTGCACATGTTACTTTGGCGCAATAGGAAAGGTGAGGTACAGAGGTAGGTTTCCAAACAAGCGTGGTCCTTCCACGTACCCTAGGTCCAAGAAAAACACCTTTTGGCCTTTAAAAGGTCTCAATATAAAAGGAGCCAGCGGAATCCTCCACGTGTCTTCATGGCGCTCTTTTGATATGGTGCCCAAAAATAGAGACCCCAAACAAGCGCGGGCTCACCATGTGTCTCAGTCAGGAAGAGTTGTTAAGAAAGTTGAAGGATCAGTGGAAGGTGCCATGTGTCTAGGGTCTGAGACATTTTTCTTTGGTTGTTGAAAAGTCCAAGCAAAGAGCAGAGTGAGCAAAAGCCTCCAAGTTTCCTCCTGGTGCTTCTTCAAAATAAAACATAGGGGTCGGTCCCCCAAACAGCGTGGTCCCTCCATGTGTCCCGAGGCCTTAGAAATTCACTTTAAAAAGTCTAAGTATGGATAGAGTGTGGAACCTCAACGTGCCCCCTCGGTGCTCTTTTGATATAGATCCCAAAGTGGAGACTCCAAACAAGCACGGGCCCTCCATGTGTCCATGGTCTTGCGCAAAACCAGTACGACACCACAAAAATTTGTCTAACTCGAGAAAGGCGGGGAAACCTCCATGTTTCTTAATGGTGCGTTTTGAGATGGTCCCCAAAAGTGGAGGCCCCAAACAAGTGTTGGCTTGCCACATTTCCAAAGATGCTGAGTTATAATTTTGATAGGAAAAACCACATGTCAAACCGTAAAAAGCAGGAAAATCATCATTTGAGCCCGAAAATGAATCTTTCTTCAAGGACAGAGAATTTGGAAATGTTATAAGGCCCAAATATGATCCACCGAGCCACATCCAATCATGTTTTCACAAATATTTGGGACAAAAATGACAGAGCACAAAAAAATGTGATGTGGAAAAAGGAAAAACCCAAGTTTTACGCCCAAGTTATAGACTCTTTCATATGGACAAAGGAACAAAAAAACAAATTCTACACTTTTAAGTGATCCTCGACTAAGGAAGGGACTAATTATGGTGACCAAAATATAGGACATAGTTTTCATGCATCAATACGAGGAGATAGAAAACATGACAAAGCCTGCAAAAAGAATAATTTCAAGGACAAACAGAGCAAGATCAAATTGAACACCAACACCGGATCTCGACTCGGGGATGGGCACTCCCTGTGAGTGCCATAAGAACAAATAGCAGACCAAGTGCCAAAAATAAACCATTGGGCAACGAAGTCAAAGAACAAGTTTGTAGAGAAGAGAAACCATAACCATCCTCCAAAACATGAACCGAGAAACCAACAAAACCAGGTCACCAAGGACCCAAACGAGAAAAACCACAAAAGCAGAATGAAAACAAAGAACTATACACTATACAATGGTGAGCAACCTGATTCAAAGAAAATAATCAAGGAAAATCTTCAAGTGCCTACCATTCTAGATATGACCATGCTAAGCATTCTTGATATGTCTTTAACAAGCTGGTCATATGATTGTCTCTCTTTTCCATCCAAGTCACTATCTGACCACATTTTTTTAGGCTTACCCCTCATGCCTGGGCCAAGTTTTTAACATCCTTCGAGGCTGCATCAAACATCAAAGTCCTAGGAAAATCATCCTACTCATGATACCTACATTGATCAATTTCATATTCCTTGAAAGCAACATAGCTCATAGAGTTATCAATATCAATATCTGCATGCAATACTTCATAAGAAGCATTGTTGGGGTCCTCAATAAGATATAACATTTTCTTTTCACCAGGTAACTTCACAAGGCTGCCCTCAATTGGTATGGTGGCATAAGACATGTCCATCTGAACACTTCCACCAACACTTGTAGCCTTTGTCTTTATAATAACATGCCCTATTTGGCGGGGCAATCAACAACAACAACATCAAGTTTCAAGTTCTTACCCGGATAAGCTACAAGTTGTACCGCCAAATCTTTTACACATCCTATAACCGACACCTCTCTAGAATCCATTGCGTACACTTTCCATAAGTTGCTATCACTTTAATGTTCAATTAATTCATGAAATCTAGAGGCATAACATTACATGATGCTCCGGAATCAAACATACAATTATGTAACAGTCTATCCTTAATAATCAGCGTAGTGAAAAATGGATCCACCTTCAGCTGAGACCTAACCAAGGATGTTCCCAAGTAAACTTCAGATAGTTCACCTATTTCTTCTAGCACTTGGGTTTTTTTCAATTTTGAAGTGGTAGGAGGAGTCTCAACATTATTTACATTTCTTCCTTGGGTGACATTTTCTTCTTTAAATCCCAACTATTCGAATGCTCTATTCCTATGCTTAGGGATTCTAAGCAATTCAACAATAGGAACATAAATTTTGATTTGACTCAAGATTTGGGCTATGTCACAAGGGACATATTTGGATAATGCAGTGTTAGGAGGAAGGTTTACAAATTCATCGATGGCACTGGATTTTTTACAATCGAGCATAGGGAGGGACACAAATTCTACTTAGGACAACAAGGCCTTTACCAGATGCATATTTCTTTATAGTTTCTTTTGGGATCTTGGTAAGCACTTGAAATTTTTAGTTTGGCCTAAGGCGCTGCCCCTTTGCAACCTTACTCCTAGTATTATATTATTTTTCATGGCCAACCACAACATTCATTAACAACTTCTTATCCTCCTCGAAGGGATCCCTCCATCATACTTACCTATCATTATTACGAAGTTCAAAAGCTTGCACCATATCAATTTTAGAAGTATGAGTGGGAGGAAGAGGTAATATCCGGTGAATGCAATCCCAAAACTTAAGTAGTTCTTGCACTTATTACTTCGGTTGAAGTTTCTCCTTTCGTGAGCTTGTCAAGGAATCTACCATGCATGCATCATCATTAGAGTTATCGTCATCATCATCTTCGTAAACTTGCTGATCTACTTCACATGGTGGGTAGGGTAAGATGCATTTGTCACACCAATCCATTTGATTTGTCTCTTCAACAACAAAAACTATGGAATTTAGAGGATTAGGCACTACTCTATTTTCCCTAGCTTAAGGTTGTTTAGCTCCCATGGATCCTTTGCCTCTATCATTAGATATCCGATCACCCCTAGGATGATTGCCAAACTTTTCATGATTTGGTGCCTTATGCTGACCTTGTAAACTCGCCTAATTACTTTCTCTTCCCTAGGGCTAATTTTTATGGGATTTCTTTAATGACCCATGCCAAAGTCTTTACAACTTTCTCAAGATCCACAACCTTACTTGATTGAGGCTTCTCTGGGTTGATCGGTTTAATACCCTCCCTCTTAGAAGGTTTTCTAAATGCTTTAAATTTTTTCTCAATTTGCAAAGCCATGGTAAAGTCCCTGCCTCAAATTTTCGGGGCTCTTATCCCTCAAATAAGTAAGCAACTTTCTTATCAAATGCATCTGAATACTTTATCAGAAATGATTGATCACATGGCCTCAAATTAACAGGTAGTCTTCTCAATGTTTTGTTAAATATTGTATTGAAATCATGCACTGATTCATTAGGATTCTTCTTAATGTTTTCAAACTTTGATAAAAGAAACCTAGGGTCTGTTTTATCACCATACTGTAGTCTAAAAGAATTATTCATTTCTGTCCAAGAATCAATGGAATTATCTGGCAAAGATTTATACCAGTCCCTTACATCTTCTTCTAGAGTATGGATAAACAATTTAATGTACACATCCTCAAATTCTATTTCAAAGTCCTCCATCATATTGACAAAGAGCTTCAAGTGCTGATCACCAGTGATTGCATTATTTCCTTGGAACTTTGGTAATCTACTTCTTACATCTTGGGGAACTGCATTTGGGTAACCAGCCATCCCTCTAAAATTGATAGGACCAAAAGTATTAACAAAAAATGGAGGTCTGGGTGGAGGCTGAGCCATGTTGTTTGTGGAGGTGATCTTGGAGGAGTTGCAAGATGATGAGGACTGAGGGGTTTGTTAGGAATAGGAATGTGATTTTCAAAATGAATATCCCCTAATGGATCTTTTTCATGGCAGACACTATCAGATTTGGAAAATATAGGGGTAGAATGAGATGTAAATCTTTCAAATACAAAATAAGGACCCTCTCCAGTTGGAGAATTTGGATTTACAAAGAAACTACCTGATTCAGAAACACTTGAGGAAGAACTACAAAATTCAATGACAGTTAATCACTTTCAACAATGGAGATCCCTTTTCTTGAAGTCTGATCTCCAACCACTTTCCAAATTCCTCTTCCTTCAAAATTTGATTTTCCCAGCTCTGGAAACAACCTTCTAGCAGGGTCCTTAACAAAGAAATATCTTCTTCCTTCTAGCTTTGCAAAGATTAGTAACAAATTCACATTGACAGATCAATACATTGACAATTATCCAAAATAAATCAACACGGAGTCGCCACTAAGGATTTTCACCCTAGCTATGCAAATGCACTAAAATAATTTGTCAAATGTCTGTCAACACTAAAAATCATGCAAAGCCTTACAAATCAGACCTTCCTTCACCCAAATTTATCAATGGTGAGGCAAACTTAGTACAATAATTGTTGGAAAATTGGAAATACTGCACACAGAACTTATAACTTTGTTCAATCTTTATAGATTTGATTAGAGAATGATGTTTACAAAACGTATTTACACACAGAACAACAAGAAACATTACCAGGGTTTGGAAAACTTTAAATTCTTCAAAGAGTCCCCGACATTGGCACCAAAAGCGTGTTGGTATCCAAATTTACTCTTCTTCACAAACTAAGCAACATCATGGATTTGACAAGGAACTCAAAAGTAAATAAATGATTATGTATGTCGTTTTATAGCTGGGGAAGAAATTTATTTGACTTTTTAGCACTCAAGCCTTGAAGAAGTGGGTAGCACCTTAAAAGGATTTGATCTTATCCTAACTATTTTAGGTTGTGCCTTTCAACCAAGGTAAGAGAACCTATTTTGTAACCTCTGTTATTAAAGGAGATGCAAATACCTTTCTTTTACACAAATTTTATAAAGAAAACCTTGGGAAAATATGATCAACACACCAAATTTGACTCTCACGAGTTGTCACTTCCAAAATATGGAGATATTTTCAACACAAGGATAAGGTTACTAAAGACATTATGGAATCCTGATTGTTCTGCATATTTTAGTAAATAGATGTTGTTCCTTTGTTGATATACAGGGAAAACAAGGGTAGTTCAAGATGGATTCATGGTTTTTGAATGATTTTGGTGGGAGATTGAGCAGGATAAAGTTGATTATACCAGACCTTTGAGAAAATTCACAACAATGGACAACTCAACAATAGAAAGCTTTAGGATAGTTAAGATGTTCCTTCAACTAGAAGGTGTGCTTCAATGGAGGCCCAGATCAACACGTTTTCACACAACCTTTGAGAATCTAACAAGAAGGAGCAAGTTAAAAGACTCAATTAAACACAAAATCTCTAATCAATCACGCCTAAGGTACACCCAAATACTTACAAACATTCTTTATCAACAAATGACGGTGCAGTGAATTTAAATTTGTTTATCTCATCATGGATGAAGGATCTTCTTGAAATCAAATTACAAATGCCACTAAATTGTCATAGGGATGAGATCTTGTGTGATTTCACAAATATTTCAATGAAAGATTGCAATAGGAATGAGTAAAACTAATTACGAGAGATTCTCAAAACAAAGAGACACTAATTAATCCAAGATGAACACAAATTGATTTCAAAATTGCTTAGATTCATCGCAAAAGGAAAGTTACATAGAATGCAGTCTCGAGCTTGTCAATGGTCAGTACACTCTCAACTAACTTGACATGATAGAAAATATAATACATAAGAAATTAATAGGTTATCTCGGATTGGTCTCTCAGGAAGATGGATTTTATCAAATTTTCTCTCAAGAATTCAACCCCAACCATTTACAAGAGTATTCTCATTGCATTTATACATTTCATTCACCCCAAATTTTGTCCCCAAAAAGAAGAATATTTGAGGGACCTTTGCTTGCTACTAATTTGTTACAGAAAGTGATGTTTAACAAATTTGCACCCGCATCTGCCATGTGGACAAATCATGAATTGATCACATTTCTTAGACCCTCGACTAATGACTAGGATGCCATGCCACAACTGTTTTGACACTCCTTTTAATCATTTTGATTCTGTCATGTGAGAAATCCCCCTTTTAATCATTTTTTGGAGGCTCTGCACAACTGGATCTGACAGGTAATCTTTTTTCATTCTCGAGGCAACACCTTTTTCACCTTTTGTGCTGTAACCTTCATCATTTTATCTTTTCCCACTCTTCCCTCTGCAACTCGTCCCACATCCATCTTCTCTATTAATTACCTTTTTTTTAATTTCTCGAGCAATTCTAACTTCAAAATATCAATCTTAACAATTCTTGGACTCACAAATTAAGTCTGAATCCATTCAATGGCACTTACTGAGATAGAGATGATAAGGAATTTCATCAAAAATGATGAAAAATAATGCGTATTCGCATCTCCGGGAATCTTGGAGAAAAATGGTGGAAAACAGGCGCAATACACAACAATTGTTGATTCTACCCCTTTTCTACTTTATATCATAGTCATCCACGTGTTCCTTTTTGCGCAACAATAAAGGCGAGGTACAGAGGTTGGTTTCCAAACATGCGTGGTCCTTCCATGTGCCCTAGGTCAAAGAAAAATGCCTTTTGTGTTAGGAATTAGTATTCACATGGTTAGTTTTATATATATTGTTATAACAAATGTGTAACAATATATCAATATAGGTTGTTATTGTTTGTATACTTCCTATTTTATAGGAAGTTGTTCAAACTACATTCTTGGCTATATAATAGCCATTGTATTAGCCTGAAATATATAGAGAATTAATATATTATTATTCATTTGTAAAACTGATCCAAATTCATTATTTGGTATCAGAGCGATCAGAGGTCTGAGGTTGTGTCCGAATGAGAGTCATTTCCCATTGAAAGATGCAGTCCATCAGTTGGCCGCAGACCTGGTGATTGGAAACATGCATTGATTTGCATGGTTTCTGCCTGTCTTGTTTGTCGAATCCAGTGCAGTCCAATTCACACAGCGTATCTTGGAGGAGGCCGGGACAGTGTTTTCATTTGGCATTTTAGATCTCAGGAAATTTGCTGTTCGATACCATCCATTCATACATCTTAATCTTAACATGCGTGCAACGTATGTGTTTTAAGATTTGACGCCATCCATTCATACATCGCTGGATTCAACGTGGAGATCCAAATCTTGCGGATTTGTTAAGCTTGGTGCCTGCAGATTGTGGTCTTTGGTTCATGTGCGAACATGCATATCTCCATCCAGATTTAATTCGAAGCTATCTTAAAGTTTCATGCAAATATTGACAGCTGTGTGTTCAACTCGTGGTTGATTTAATTTGTCATGCACGTATTCTGATATAGAGGCTTGGAAGTGGCGAAGTTTGCACCGTTTGGAGATCTTTTTTAAGCTAGGTTTGTGGCATTCGTACTCATTTGTGGAGCAAACCAATACAGAGCATATGATTTAGCTGTGCGCATAACAGTTTCAATGATTTAGCAGTGTTGACCGATCCAATTTTTCCTGACACACCTAGCATTGACAGAGATGACTGTATTCGAATGTAGATCTGCTACGCATGTTCTGGTTTGGAATGATCCGCACGGGGTATGATCTCAGATTCACCAATTTTCAATAGTTCATTCTCCTACGTCCATGCAATCGCACCCATCGTGTGGAGATTAGATTCAAATTTGAACAACTATTGTCCATCAAACAAGAAGATCACGCAGGTTGATAAAGGCAAGTCTTATTTAGATAAATTGTATGGTCTTAGTCCGTTGGTATATTAGTGCCTATTCTATTTAAATTTATTTGTTATTAAAGTTGTTTAAATCTGTATAATATTCGTTTAATGCCATGCATTCGGTTGAATGCTATAAGCTAGACGTTTAAAGATATCAAAATTAGAATTTGGGATATTTTATAAAATTGGTCATTATAACGTCACTATTGTTTTTTGTTTCGAGTCAATTAGAGTCATCAATTGTCATTTAGAATCAAAATACCAAAAGTGTTGTAATTATGTTGTTAGTTTCGTTATTGTCAAGTCTCATTGTGTCTTATGTCAAGTTAATTGAAATAGGTGATTTTAGGTTATCTGTCTAGTGAGTCTTCTTGTCCAAGTCAATTGTGTTATATGGTTAGTCAAACCATAAAGTTTTGTTATGTGAGTCAAAACTTGTAAAATAAAAATAAAAAAAAATTTGCCTCACGGACGCATTTTCGGTGTTACCCGACGTCCGGAAAAAAATAAAGTGTTTCACATTGCGGGAAGGAAGAAAAGAATAAGATCAATGTGGAAACAAATGCACTTCATGTTCACATCTTGCTGAGTTAGCAGCATCTTGATGGAGGAAGGAGGCATCGGAGGAAGGAGGTCGAACAATGACCTCTCGTCAGTCACCAACGATGGGGCCGCACAGAATGATTTGGTGGCACAGGTGTGCAGTGTGAGTATATGATTTTCAGTGTGGTTTCCATTTTCTCAGAGTGATTATGTTTGCAGTGTTCCTGTTTTGTGTGGTATTTGATGGATGTTGGAAAGAAAGTTGTGTTGGAGCACAGATGACTGTCAGTGATCCTCTGACTGACTTGGTCCTCTGACTGCCGTACTTCATTGGAAGATGGTCAGCTAGGAGAATACGTTCACTAGCATTAGTGACCATGTGCAGCAAGACCTAACTAGCAAGATCCATTCAGGAGTATGTTCTTCGATGCAGTTTTCTTCTCAGTATCTATATGAGTGGAATTTCACATTGTGGGGGGGAATACATACCAATGTTCCATTCCCATTCTACACCCAAAACGACTTAGTCAAGGAAAGCTTCCAGTGGCAGTGGCAGTTTTCTATGTTGTTCGAGATCGAGTGGCAGCGATCAAAGACAGAGACTACAATTAAGAACATTACGATTCTTATAGGAAGTAATGTGAAATTTTTTCAGTATATCTTCTATTCTGCAGTTTTGTGATATGCATGTTGTGTTTCCTACATAATTCCCTGATGTATAAGCATAGTGGTGAACAGTAGCACCAGAGTAAGTCAGTTCATGGATCTTGAAAGGGTTTGTGGGAGGATCCAGAAAACCACACGAGGTCGACAGTTGATGAGGTTCCTGTCACTTCAAGGTTTGTGGTAAGCCTGTTTAAAACCATGGAAGGAGAGAGCCTTTCTTTTGGATCAAGGTCATGAGTCACAGATTTGGACATGCCACAGGGGTGAGCATACTGCAGTTGAGTGTGTGGATGTTTTTCTACCATGTAAACACTAAGGGGGGGAATGTTAGGAATTAGTATTCACATGGTTAGTTTTATATATATTGTTATAACAAATGTGCAACAATATATCAATACGGAGTTGTTATTGTTTGTATACTTCCTATTTTATAGGAAGTTGTTCAACAACATTCCTGGCTATATAATAGCCATTGTATTACCTGAAATATATAGAGAATTAATATATTATTATTCATTTGTAAAACTGATCCAAATTCATTATTTTGGTCTTTAAAAGGTCTCAATATAAAAGGAGAAAGTGGAAGCCTCCACGTGTCTTCATGGAGCTCTTTTGATATGGTGCCCAAAAATAGAGATCCCAAATGAGCGTGGGCTTACCGCATGTCTCGGTCAGGGCATAGTTGTTAAGAAATTTGAAGGATTAGCGGAAGGCACCATGTGTCTAGGGTTCGAGACATTTTTCTTTGGCCGTTGAAAAGTCCAAGAAAAGGGTAGAGTGAGTGGAATCCTCCAAGTTTCCTCTTGGTGCTTCTTCAAAATAAAACTTAAGAGCTATCATCACCTATCCCACACTATAATAATTCTTCATTGGGAACTCCTCGTGCTTTATGATTATTTACTAATGCACAAATTTTAGTTTGGTGGATGTAGTCCGGAAACACAACAACAAACATAACACAAGAAAACCATAGACTATGACAAGAAGGAATGATGATAAATCTGAAATATCAATGTAAATTATAATATCAACATGAATTTTTACAATCTCACCCATGAGGTACTTCAAGTGTTACTGACTTCACTTGCCTTCCAACAATAACTATGGGAGAAACTTCACAATTACACCTCTTAATGGCTTCTTTAACACACCTTCCAAATGATGGCTTCCTTTACACACTTACTCATACAATATTTCTCACTACTTCCTTCTATGCTAAATGAGGGGGGTGGCCTCTTTATTTATAGAACTTCTAGGCTTATCCATCTTATCTCTAAGATAGGATAAGAAATCTACTCTGACGAATCATATTCCATACCTTAACTCTTATATGTACATATAAGCTTATTTTTAAAAATAAGATAAACCTTATCATTTCACATGGGTTCCACATTTTTAGACTTTTTACAAATAAAATACACAAAATATTTATGACCTCACTCCTTGTCCTTATTACCAATATAATATTTCTAATTCCTAATCATGTAGACCCTACTTCTCTACTTACCCCAACTTTGACATTTTAAAATTACTGACCACTTACTTACAAATATTTACTTTTTACCACAACATTCTTATTGTACTTTTGACTATTACCGTACTATACATTGGTCAAGCGGTGGCGATGCCATTTGGCGATCTTGCCGTTATCTTCTATCGACGCTACTACTAATTATAATTAACAACATCCTATTCCTAATACATACATTAATGAAATAGAAATTACGGAGGAAAATTTTAGTGTCGACATCTTCCCCCTCCTAGCTTCTACTTCATCCTGGAGTAGACTATCGGTGCTTGGAAAATCTTCAACTTGTCGTGGTTGACCCATTTTGTAATGGGAGTGCCATCCAATTCCTCCAGTCGGTATGTACCATTTTAATTTACAATTGCTATTTTGTAGGGCCCCATCCATTTTGGAAGAAATTTTCTCTGTCTTCTTTTTTTGTATCTAGAATCATATACTAGAACCAAATCATTCACATGAAATGGAGACCAACGGATCTTTTGATTAAAGTATTCCTTCTACTTCATTTTCTTTTTATAGCTTGTATCCTTCACTATTTCCCTCATTTCCTCTACAAAATGAAGATATACCAACCTTTCTTTTACTAAATCACTTTCATCCATCCTTTCATTTTTCATAACTCTCACAATAGGAATATCAAACTCAATAGGAAGAACTGGATCAATGCCATAAGCCAACTGAAATGGGGAGTATCCTGTTGTCGACTTTGATGTTGTCCTATATGCCCAAAATGCTACATGAATCCTTTTATCACACTTATATACCTGCAAGGTGCATCTTTTCTAGAATTTGACACAACACAAAATTTGTTCGTTCTGGACTGTCCATTTGTGTTTGGCTTGTATGTTGTTACCTTCTTATACTTAATAGAAAACTTATTGACTAGGGCTTCTACCACCTCATTAATGAAGTGGCTTCCTTGATCATTACAATTTATAATGGGAAACCAAATCGGTGACAATATCGTTCATATATGAACCTTGTCACTTCATCCATGGAAGCTATTTTCAATGGCCTAGCTTCAACCCATTTGGTTAAATAATCATGGAAGCTACAATATACTTATTTTGGCATGGGGTAGTTGGAAGTGGACCTATAATATCTATTCCCCACTTTTCAAAGAGACCAAGTGGAAGAATAGGGCATAATGGAGTGATGAAGTCTTACGGTTACCATGTGTTTAAAGATATCACATGTCTTACAATAATTATAACAATCTATAAAAAGAGTGGGCAGGTGATAACTGCATCCAAGATCCTTCTTGTTGTAAGTTTTCTAGAGAAGTGTCCTCCACATGTACCATTGTGGAATTCTTTTATCATCTCCTTCCCTTGATCACGTCCAATCGCCCTCTTATATTGTCCATCAAGTCCTATTCAAAATAATACTCCATGTAGAATAGAATATGGACGACCGGCTTTGAGTAATCTTCCTCTTATTCTTTGCATTGGCACCATCAGGAAACTTGAATTCATTCAGATAATTCCAAATATTTATGTATTCACTAGGGATTGTATCAAGGTATAACAATGTTGCATCCTGGGAAATCATCATCATCACAAGATGAACCTAACCCATCATAGGATTGAGAGAGTGCATCCGCATTGACATGCTTCTTTCCTAGCCTATCTATGACATCAAATTCAAATTCTTGTAACAAAATTATCCATCTTGCTATCCTCCCGATGGGTTAGGCTTATTTACAATATATTTTAAAGCTCCGATGATTTGTTACAACTATAAATTTCTGCCCTAGCAAGTAATTTCTAAACTTCTTTTGATAAAAATGATAGTTAGAGCCTCTTTTTCGATTCATGTATAATTTACCTCAAAGCCTTTGCTCATTTATCTGCTCCCAAAGTAAACCTGGATGTTCATTCTCGTTTTCATCCTTTTGGATAAGAGTAATTCCTAGTGTGCATCCGAGGCATCAAATTGTACACAATGAATGGCTTGCTCAACTGGATTCTTTAAAACATGTGAAGACACTAGGGCTTCCTTGATTGTTTACATGCTTCATGCGCCTTATTTCTTGGTTCATAAGTAACATCCTTCTTCAAGAACTAGGTTAGTGGCTGTGCAATCTTTGAGAAATTCTTGATGAACCTTCTATAGTAACCCACATGGCCTAAAAATGATCTCAACTTACTTCTATTCATAAGAAATGGTAACTCTTTGATTTTTGAAACTTTATCATGATCAGCACCAATACCATCTCTAGATACAACATGCCCTAACAAAACACCTTTAGAACATCCAAAGAAAAATTTGTAGGGTTTAGTGAGGCTTGCTTTTTATCTAACCTTTGAAATGCTCTCCATCCTCAGTGCGGGTGGTCCATCTTGCTCCCATAGATGCAAAAATCATCCGTAAATACTCGATGAAGCTCCCAATGTAGGGTTGGAACACCCTATTCATCAAGCACTTGAACATTGGCTTTGGAGCATTACACAACCCAAAAGGCATAAATCTATAAGCAAACGTTCCCAAAGGAGTGGTGAACATGGTCTTCACTGGTCTTTCTCCACTATACGAACTTGGTTATATCCGCTATATCCATCGGAAAAACTATAGCACTCTAGCCGCCTACTTCATCCAAGATCGATCGAGAATGAAAGAGGTAATGATCCTTCTTTGTTGCCTTATTGAGCTTCTATAATCAACACAAATGCGCAACTTCCCATTTTTTTATTGAGATCACAATGGGAGAAATCCATTACTGAATTCTCCATTGAAAATATGAATCTGCATAAAAGCAACTTATCTATTTATTCTTTTATAGTCTTGGAAAAATTAGGATTCATTTATATGGCATTTGCTTTATGGGCATAGCACCATCTACCGATCAATAAAATGTTTACCCAACTTACTTGACAGAGTTCCTTGTAATTAAAAGTGAATAGGTGTATGTACCTTCGAAAGAAAGTGGAGGTAGCATTCCTTCTCACTCTCCATCACAACATCACCACGATCTTTATTTGTTGGAGATGATCATCAATTTCTTCTTGAGATAATTTTATGGGTTCATGATTCGCCATTTGTGGATCGCTAGGATATCCATGACCGAAACATCAACCTCACTTTCTTCATCTTCTTTGTCCACTTCATCGTACTAGAGTAATCGAGAGGATGTCCAATCATCAAGTTTCATCACTTGAATCCATAGGTTTTGTCTTATGATGCGGGGATCACGTTTATCTTCACCCTCTCTCTACCACGTCTAAGTGTCATGAAGCCTTCATTCTAGTAGTTTTCTTGCATGAACTCTCCTTAGCCATGGTCTTCCCAACAACATTGGGTACGCAATAGTACCATTTTTCATTGCCAAATTCTACCACACATACAACACCCATAATGAGATATTGCCACATTTGAAACTACACCTTTTGGTTTAGTTTTTCTTTTATTTAATGACCTTAACATAAGTGTTGAGGTGCGATCAATTTTAAACCCATTACATAATACCTCGGTTTGTGGAGCGTAGGGATCCGCCTCATGTCCAAAACAGGGACCTCAACCTCCTTCCTTCATTCAAGAGTTTAAACAATCTTGTATTTGTAATGTCCTTATAGGATTTTTTTATTTCGTAGGGACAAAGACCATACTCCATCTTAGAAGATTTGTCCAAAAGGCCCTGTAAATATTACATATAGTCAACTTTTGGCTATGTCTTTTGAGAAGAGGCGGGAGTTGCAAAGTGGACTCAATGCTCGATGAAGGAAGGAGGTTGAGGTCCCTATTTTGGACACAGAGCGGATCCTACGCTCCACAAACTAAGGTATTATGTAATGGTATTTCAATTCATGATGTCTTAGTTGATGGAGGTGCTTCTGGGTTAATGTAATGACTGAGTCTGTAATGAATATGTTGGGTTTAAAAATTGATCACCCTCAACACTTATGTTAAGGTCATTAAATAAGGGAAAACTAAACTAGAAGGTGTAGTTTCAAATGTGACAATATTTGTTATGGATGTTTTATGTGTGGTAGACTTTCAGTGATGAAAAATGGTACTATTACGTACTCCAATGTTGTTAGGAAGACCATGGCTAAGGAGATTTCATGCAAGAAACTTGGAATGAAGGCTTCATGACACTTGGACGTGGTAGAGAGAGGGTGAAGATAAACGTGATCCTCCACATCATAATGCACAACCCGTGGATTCAAGTGATGAAACTAATGATTGGACATCCTCTGATTACTCTAGTACCAAGTGAAGTGACATAGAAAATGAAGAAAGTGAGGTTGATGTTTCGGTCATGGATATCCTTCCACCACACCGAATCATGAACCCATAAAATTATCTAAAGAAGAAATTGATGATCATCTCCAACAAATAAAGATTGGTGATGTTGTGATGGAGAGTGAGAAGGAATGCTACCTCTAGCTCTTTCAAGGTACATACAAATGATTCACTTTTGATTACAATGAACTCTATCAATTAAGTTGGGTAGAACATTCTATTGAGTTGGTAGATGGTGCTAAGCCCATAAAGTAAATGCCATATAGAATGAATCCTAATTTTTCCAAGACCGTAAAAGAATAAATAGATAAGTTGCTTGATGTAGGATTCATATTTTCTCGGGAGAATTTAGAATGGGTTTCTCCGTTGTGATCTTAATAAAAAAATGGGAAGTTGTGCATTTGTGTTGATTATATGTAACATCCCCATTTTAAGATACTAGAACAAGGGAAATTTTTATTTTTATTTTTATAAACGTTTTTTGTTATGAATTATATAATTCAAACACGCGTTCAAGTTTTAATAATTGTTCTTTGCCCAAACAATGCGGTTTGGAACACACAATTTCCTTTTAAAACTAATGTTCCCCTGCTCACATATTTACAATATGGAACACACATTGGTGTCATTGAATCTTATAACAGATTCTATATGTTGTTGTAAATGACTCGAAGAACTACCGATCTCTCATTTTCATGGCTCGGAGTTTCAACGATCTCTTATTTCATGACTCGGCAACTACCGATCCTTCATGTTCATTCATGCATAGTATAATATATATACAAGGTTCTCTTTACCGTTTTCGGTTATCGAAGTGATCCATTTAAGAAGCCTATCTGAATATCTGTTACTGATATTCATCTGACATCCTGCATCTTAAATTAGGTGATTAGGACAACGCAACCAGCACTTGCGATACTTTGGCCAAAGATTTTCACATGCTTTGCATGATCATATTCCTGGATGTGATACACACCAATGGAATATGTCCTTCACCTCACTTCACCTGTTATCTAGAATGGTCTTTCCTGGTTCCTACCAGTCCTTCCAAAATAAGGTCAAATTCTAACTTCCAATTTCCAACTAGTAATATGAACCAATATAGGAAGGCACTCATGGTAACTAAAGATATGCAGACATACGGTGTCATTCCCAACGACTCCAGTGTGTCTAGTTATCTTTAGTCCTCCATAGTCACTTCATATACATGATCATACTCCTATCCCCACCAAGAACTTAATATTCAGCCTTTTATGTAATCTTGATGTTTTAATTCGAAGGGCATTGTAATATGTCAGCTATAACATTGTGTCGTCATGAAAACCCCGCCTTCATGAAGACACCGTGATGTAGGGGCGTATGTCAATGTCCTACGGAACCCTCCCATCAAGAGTACACATCCAGCTCAAGTGATTTGGATATGATCTTAATATTTAAGATCAACTTTCAACAACCATGCCGATCCTTTATCCTCGCTCCTCACATATACGGTTGTATGGAGCTAAGAGAGACTAAATCCATCTTCTAGCTTCTTTATGCATCTTCTCCTTCGTACTCAAAGGGTTGCATTTTCTCTACTTGGTTCTTTTCTTAATTATTGGATTAAGCAGCCCATTACCGATGACGTAATAAGTTTAACCTATTAAACTTAATCAAGTTTTTTTTTTTACAATCGTAACCAAATTCAGAATTCCAGCTTATTAGACGTCATTTAAACGAGGTCTAATTCTCAATAAATGTATTCATTTATTCTCCTTAACCTTACATAGTTAAGGTCTATTAGCCCTGGATATATTGATCCCATATCCTTTCTTTCTGAATTTAACATACGAGGCTATTAACGGAGTCCGAATGCGAAGTTCGGTTGCTCCTAAGTTATTTGATATTCCTTAGCTTCCAAGCTAATCCTGAATACCTATCAGTTATGAGATCATGTTCCTCCTAATCCTTTTTAATGTCAATTAAAAATTCATCTTAACCCAAGTATGAACTAATTGCACATTTCAACTTAAAAGTTGCATTTAGGTAAGAATAGAAATCAGTTCCCTTTAAATCCATCCAAGGACAATTGAATAATTCCAAATCAAGAAATAACATTATATTTCCAATTTAATCAACAATATCAAACTGATATAGTCATTAAAATATCACACTTGTATTTGTATTCATCAATCCATTTCATAATCCATACATTTGCCAGTCCAAATGACTGGACTTTGTTTATATTAAACAATGTTACAACTCATAGATAGAAGAATGTACTTTCTTCTTTTCACAATTCCTCGTAGAGGAATAATAACTAACAAATACAATTCATCTTCAGACAATCAAAAGAAGTATCAGAAAACAGCCATGTCTTCGTTTTACTCAAATTCCATCTGCAAAATTACTTGCACGGGTCAGTTCATTGAACTGAGCATATTAAGCACTTGTCATTAAAATGAGGTGCTTCAAATTAACTGTCTCAATAAAAGAACCCTGCTTTTATGAAACGTTAATAAGAACATCAATCAAGAATTAAGCATCAAAAGAATGAACAACATAACAACTGAACCATCTAAATACCATCCCAATCAGTCAAAGGATTTCTGTCCTATTTCCCACATAACCATTACAAGATGCAATTTCCTTCGACAGTTCCAGATTACAACATTTGTAAGAACTAGGAATACAAGTAAAAGCATACTGCTGTTATAATCATAACTGCTATCCCTTCTCTTTCCTTACATTAGTAATAAATGCAAAGGATAAAATCTAACTGAAATGTAAACCAATTACTTTCCTTTCAGTTCATGCATCTCCTTTGATTTCAAGCAATCAAGTACAGATGAGAAAAGCAAACAACAATAAATATAGATGCTTAAACCAAGCAATACAAAATTCGTTCTTAAACGATTACAGATTTCCAACTGTATGAGAGAAGAAATGATCATTATTCCAAGTTATCCATCCACATTCCTATTCCTTTCCTCATGACTGTACTGAAAATTGAATCCAAACGAGACATCAAATCAAGATAACAGTTCAGAGTGAAACTTACAAAATCCATTCAGAATTCACTTTCCAGCAGCAAAGAATAATTCCATTCATATTCAGCTTTAAATAAAGACAAGGAAGAATTTATTATCCATATCAATACTCCCTTTCAAGCAGGCACATACGAATACCAAAAACAAGTTGGTAAAACATCGTATCCATCATAGAACAAGCATTATAAAGAATGCATACTATGTACCTACTGTACTAAAAGATTTCATACTTCTTTCACTGTATTCTAACCGAACAAACAGTTATACAGTCACTTAATCAATTATCCACATGACTTTCTATATCCATGAACGCATACAGTTCATAATTAACCATTTGCACCTTTGTTGTTACTCTACAACAAGTCCGATTCATAATGCATAGTAAAGCTCTAGTGCTATTTCCAGTATTCAAACAGCAAGAGAGAAAAGAAATTCATCCCTGTAACTATTTTAATAAGAAAACATCCATTTTCTTCAAGCATAACAAGAATCACTCAAGTCGAGTTCATCTTTTTGTATGACAGTGCAAAATTAGAGATCCCACGAAACATTTCAACCTTCCATTAGTACAAAAAGAAAACAGCACTCAGAAAAATATCTAAATACCACTGTCACTTCTATCAAGCTGAACCTATAATGCTCAATAAACCCAATTACCGTTTCCTTCCAAAATCTAAAACAACAGAAAAAGAAAGAACTCGTTTCCATCTATTTTCAGTAAAGAAACGATGCCAAAACCAACTCGCACAGCATGCACAAATTTTATTCAATATACCATATGAAAAGAATGCCCAGTTCGAGTTTCTTCTCGATCAACATTTAAATCCAAAACAACATTCTCCTATGATTTCAATGATGTACAGAACTCAAAATACAATAATCATATATCAATACCTCTATCAAGGCAAACCCGCATAGGGTATTAAATACGTAAGCTTGGTACAGTCAAGACAGACTCAACAACAAGCTAATTCCCATGCATTTCTCCATTTATTTGCACAAAAATACAAAACCAAGTTCTTGTTCACAACTACAGTCCGAACTGGAAGATCAAACCGCATCAATAAGACACAACAAAATCAACTTTCCACCAAGGCAAGAGAAAATACAGTTCATTTATAAGTTCAGAAGGAAAACAGTTACTTTCCTTAACTTTCACGAATACCCAAGTCACATTCATCCATTTCTTTTACAAAAAAAAAAAAAAGCACAGCATGCAGAATAAGACTATCACTTCCATCAACCGAGCTCATAATGCTCAATAAAACCCATTTATCATTTCCTTCAGAATCTAAAACAGCAGAAGGAAGAGGAACTTATTTCCTCAAAATTTCAGTATAGAAACAACGTCAAACAACTCGCACAGCAGGCACAATAACATAGTAAAAAGAACGAATTTCCCAATACTGTCGAGCTAACCAACACAGCAAGGTTGTATTTCCAACTCAAGGAAATATGCAAAGACAGTTCAAATCACAACAGCAAGAAAATGATTCTACCCAAATCATTTCCAACATGACAGCAAAATCGACTAAACCCAAATCATCTCAGTCATGACAGAATCAAATAAACCCAAAACCCCCTTCATCAGAAGAGCAGGGTTGTTTTAATGAGACGTTTAAGCAAAGCAAGAGTTTTAAAGAGAAGGGCTTAACATGCCTGGTATTCTTCCTCGAATGCTCGAAGAAAACCGCGTCTACAGAAGGTATTTCCTTCCACGGCGACAGCGACAAGTTTCCCAACAATCACCTTCTGCTACAGGCTCGAAAATAGCCTTCAATTTCCCAAGAAACAGAGATAGCAACCAATCACAACTGGTTCGACTGAACCAAGAAAAACCAAATGCAGAGCAACTTCCCAAAAATCCGAACAACACAATAAACAACCAAAAAAATTCCTCCATACTCTTTCCAAGGCGGGCTGGTCACGATGACCAAGAAAATTGAATGCATTAAAGGCTCTGCCTTTTTCTATTTCCTCACGCCACCGCCGACTTGGGTTGGCGAACTACCAAATTCAAATTTTGCATGCAAACCAAGTTTAGTCCCATAACTAACTAGATACCTCCACCTTTTTCCTGTTCCCGCCAAACTGGCACTGTCCACGTAAGGACCTTCATTCAATGCCATTAAATTTCCTTCCATCCTTATCCTTTCCCATGGGTCTGTGCGTCCCCTTCCTTAGGTTAGGATTAGTTTAGGATTAACAATAGTGTTCAAACCTAGGTCACCGCCTAGTTCTTAGGTTAATAGAACTTAGGTCTATTTTCACCATTTAGAATTTAAAAATCCACTTAGGATAGTAGTTTAGGATGTAAGGTAGAACTTAGGAGTAGATTAGGATCTAATTCCCCCTAACACCTAATTAATCAACTTCCAAACAAGTCCTTCCGACTGTCATCAAAATTCAGTGTTGTGCAGGACGTTTCGTCCCACGTTAAACATGCCTGAGCCACCCGCATCCAGGCATTTATCGCCTTACGAGGTCTCATGTTTCAATAGTGCATGGTTCGGGAATCGAACCTTTTCCGTTGGCATCTACGTGCCAGCTATTCATACCTGAAATCAGGTGCTGCACATTTATATCAACCTTCAGTCCGGTTTAAGAGTAAATCGACAAAGCGATTACAAGAAGGCCACAACATACCTTGGATCAATGGAATTGATTCAAGGTGTGTTGTCAATCAGCAAATAGAGTTCAGCAAGCATACGACAAATTTTTCGTCACATCAGCAAACATACAAGCAATAATAACTGTTGTCCCATGTAAACAAATTACAGTATGCAAGAATCCAGATTAGCAACACATTCCCTTAAGATCAAAAATATATCTTAACATGTTTTCCTTCATTTCAGCAGTTACAACATTATGAAAAATAATCACCAAGATAACTTACAAAAATCAAGGCATTACATTATAGGAAGCTCAATTAGGCAACAAAGAAGGATCATTACCCTCATTACCCCGATTATAGGAAGCTCAATTAGGCAACAAAGAAGCTCAACGTGGTAGAGAGAGGGTGAAGATAAACATGATCCCTCGGCATCATAAGGTAAAACCTGTGGATTCAAGTGATGAAACTAATGATTGGACATCCTCTGATTACTCTAGTACCAGTGAAGTGGACACAGAAGATGAAGAAAATGAGGTTGATGTTTCGGTCATGGATATCCTTCTAGTCACACCGACTCATGAACCCATAAAATTATCTGAAGAATAAATTGATGATCATCTCCAACAAATAAAGATTGGTGATGCTGTGATGGAGAGTGAGAAGGAATGCTACCTCTAGCTCTTTCGAAGATACATATAGTTATTCACTTTTGATTACAATGAACTCTATCAATTAAGTTGGGTAGAACATTCTATTGAGGTGGTAGATGGTGCTAAGCCCATAAAGTAAATGCCATATAGAATGAATCCTAATTTTTCCAAGGCGTAAAAGAATAAATAGATAAGTTGCTTGATGCGGGATTCATATTTCATTGTGGAGAATTTAGAATGGGTTTCTCCCGTTGTGATCTTAATAAAAAGAATGGGAAGTTGTGCATTTGTGTTAATTATAGGAAGCTCAATTAAGCAACAAAGAAGGATCATTACCCTCTTCCATTCTCAGATCAGATCTTGGATGAAGTAGCTGGCCAAGAGTGCTATAGTTTTGCTGATGGATATAGCGAATATAACCAAGTTCGTATAGCGAAGAAAGACCACCAAGACCACGTTCACCACTCCTTCGGGGAACATTTGCTTATAGAGTTATGCCTTTTGAGTTGTGTAATGCTCAAAGCAACGCTCCAACACTTGATGAATAGGGTATTCAAACCCTACATTGGGAACTTCATCATAGTATTTCTAGATGATTTTTACATCTATGGGAGCAAGATGGACCACCTGCACCAGATGGAGACAACATTTCAAAGGTTAGATGAAGCACAAGCCTCACTAAACTCTACAAAGTGTGTCTTTGGATGTTCTAAAGGTGTTTTGTTAGGGCATTTTGTATCCAGAGATGGTATTGGTACTAATCTTGATAAAGTTTCAAAAATCAAAGAGTTACCATTTCCTATGAATAGAAGTAAGTTGAGATCATTTTTAGGACATGTGGGTTACTATAGAAGATTCATCAAGAATTTCTCAAAAATTACATAGCCGCTAACCCAGTTCTTGAAGAAGGATGTTACTTATGAATCAAGAAATAAGGCACATGAAGCTTTTGAACAATGAAGGAAGCCCGGTGTCTTCACATGTTTTAAAGAATCCAGATTGAGAGCAAGCCATTCATTGTGTACACGATGCCTCGGATGCACACTAGGAAGTACTTTGAGCCAAAAGGATGAAAATGGGAATGAACATCTAGTTTACTTTAGGAGCGAGCACAAATGAGCCGTGCTTTGAGGTAAATTATACATCAGAATCGAAAAAGAGGCTCTAGCTATCATTTTTCTTTGTAAAGAAGTTTAGAAATTACTTGCTAGGAAAAAATTTCTATTGTAGCAGATTATCGGGCTCTAAAATATATTGTAAATAAGCCTAACCCATCGGGGAGGATAGCAAGATGGATAATTTTGTTACAAAAATTTGAATTTGATATCATAGATAGGCCAGAAAGAAGCATGTCAATACGAGATGCACTCTCTCGAGCCTATGATGGTTTAGGTTCATCTTGTGATAATGATGATTTCCCGATGCAAAGATTGTTATCCCTAGATACAATCCCTAGTGAATACATAAATATTTGGAATTATCCGAATGAGTTCAAGTTTCCCGATGGTGCCAATGCAAAGACTAAGAGGAAGATTACTTCGAGCTAGTCGTCCATATTCTATTCTACATGGAGTATTATTTTGAATAGGACTTGATGGACAATATAAGAGGGCGTTGGACGTGATCAAGGGAAGGAGATGATAAAAGAATTCCACAATGGTATATGTGGAGGACACTTCTCTAGAAAACTTACAACAAGAAGGATCTTGGATGCAAAGTTATCACCGCCCTCTTTTTAGAGATTGTTATAATTATTGTAAGACATGTGATATCTGTCAAACCCATGATAACCGTAAGACTTCATCACTCCATTATGCCCTATTCTTCCACTTGGTCCCTTTGAAAAGTGGGGAATAGATATTGTAGGTCCACTTCCAACTACCCCACGCCAAAATAAGTATATTGTAGTTTCCATGCATTATTTAACCAAGTGGGTTCAAGCTAGGCCATTGAAAATAGCTTCCATGGATGAAGTGGTAAGGTTCATATATGAATGCATTGTCACCGATTTGGTTGCCCATTATAAATTGTAATAGATCAAGGAAGCCACTTCATTAATGAGGTGGTAGAATCCCTAGTCAATAATTTTTCTATTAAGTACAAGAAGGCAACAACATACAAGCCAAACACAAATGGACAGGTGGAACGAACAAATTTTGTGTTGTGTCAAATTCTAGCAAAAGATGCTTATTGTGAATAGTGTTTACCACAAGTAAAGTCAGTTTTACCGAGTAAGTCAAGTTTTACCATAGTTTACCATGGTCTTCTCGTAGAGAAGACATAGCCAAAAGTTGACCATATGTAATATTTACAAGCCTTTTGGGAGATCTTCTAAGATGGAGTATGGTCGCTTTTTCCGCAAAATCAGAAAATCTTGCACACCCAACTTTCTTCTCCTCGAAGACATGCCAAAAGTTGACCATATATAATATTTGCAGGCCTTTTGGATAGATCTTCTAAGATGGAGTATGGTCCTTGTCCCTACGAAATCAGAAAATCCTGCACACCCAAAAACAGGACCTCAACCTCCTTCCTTCGTCGAGCATTGAGTCCACTTCGCAGCCTCCCGCCTCTTCTCGAAGACATAGCCAAGAGTTGACCATATGTAATATTTTCATGCATTGAGTCCACTTCGCAGGCTCCCACCTCTTCTCGAGAGAAGACATAGCCAAAATTTGTCCATATGTAATATTTACTGTGCCTTTTGGACAGATCTTCTAAGATGGAGTATGGTCCCCGCCCTCGTGGCCTCTTTATTTATATAACTTCCAAGCTTATCCATCTTATCTCTAAGATAGGATAAGAAATCCACTCTAACAAATCATATTCCATACCTTAACTCTTATCTCGTACATGTAAGCTTATCTTTTAAGATAAGATAAACCTTATCATTTCACATGGGTTCCACAATGGGTTCATGAGTCGGTGTGGACCTGGAAGGATATCCATGACCAAAACATCAACTTCACTTTCTTCATCTTCTTTGTCCACTTCACTGTACTAGAGTAATCGAGAGGATGTCCAATCATCATTTCATCAATTGAATCCACAAGTTCTATCTTATGATGTCGAGGGATCACGTTTATCGCACCCTTTCTCTACCACATCTAAGTGTCATGAAGCCTTCATTCCAGTGAGTTACTTGCATGAACTCTCCTTAGCCATGGTCTTCCCAACAACATTGGGTATGTAATAGTACCATTTTTCATCACCCGAAAGTCTACCACACATACAACACCCATAATGTATATTGCCACATTTAAAACTACACCTTCTAGTTTAGTTTTTCCCTTATTTAATGACCTTAACATAAGTGTTGAGGGGTAATCAATTTTAAACCCAACATATTCAGATGCGAGACTCGGTCATTACATTAACCGCAACACCTCCATCAACTAAGACATCATGAATTGAAATACCATTACATAGTACCTCACTTGTGGAGCGCAGGATCCGTCTCGCCTCCAAAACAGGGACCTCAACCTCCTTCCTTCATCGAGCATTGAGTCCACTTCGCAGCCTCCCACCTCTTCTCGGAAGACATAGCCAAGAGTTGATCGATGTAATATTTACAGGTCTTTGGACAGATCTTCCAAGATGGAGTGGGCTAAGTGATATTGATCATGAGATCTAAATATTTTGTTGTTCACCAAATTCTTTAAGAAAACTTTCGATTAATAAATCCCATGATTTTTTCACATTATCACCTATTGTTTCAAACCACCTAAGGCTGAACCATCCAAAAAGGTAGGAAAAAATTTATTCCATTGTTCCCTTCTTATAAGGCCATTACAAATATAAGAACGTTTAAACTCTTGAATGAAAGAGGAAGCATCTTCATTAGATTGGGCTGAAAAAATAGGAATCTTCCCCATTTCCAAACGTAACCACAGTGAAATACCAACCCACAAGTACAATCAACAAGACTTATGTGCACAAATAACTGGAATCACTATAATAGAAAGTAGAAATGACCACAGTAAACTATAGTAAAACTTGACTTCAATGTGGTAAACACTATTCACAGTAAAAAGTGAAGTTACTTTGGTAAATACTATTCACGACAAAAAGTGACTTTACCATGGTAACTACTATGCATAGTAAAAACAAGGTTACCCTCCAAATAATTTTTGACTAAGTGGGAATATCTCTCCAGAAAATCCACCAACGAGGAATGGTCCTGGCAACGGAACCAAAATGTCATCACCAATCCGACACTATAATAATTCTTCACTAGAACTCCTCGTGCTATGATTATTTACTAATGCATAACTTTTAGTTTGGTGGATGTAACTGGAAACACAACAAAAACATAACACAAGAAAACCATAGACTATGATAAGAAGGAATGATGATAAATTTGAAATATCAATGTAAAGTATAATATCAACATGAAATTGTTACAATCTCACCCATGAGGTACTTTAAGTGTTAATAACTTCACTTGCCTTCCAATAATAACTATGGGAGAAACTTCACAATTACACCTCTTAATGGCTTCTTTAACACACTTTCCAAATGATGACTTCCTTTACACACATACTCATACAATATTTCTCACTACTTTCTTCTATGCTAAATGAGGGGGTGGCCTATTTATTTAGAGAACTTCTAGGCTTATCCATCTTATCTCTAAGATAGGATAAGAAATCCCACTATGACGAATCATATTTCATACCTTAACTCTTATCTCGTACATGTAAGCTTATCTTTTAAGATAAGATAAACCTTATCATTTCGCATAAGTTCCACATTTTTAGACTTTTTACAAATAAAATACACAAAATATTTATGACCTCACTCCTTGTCCTTATTACCAATATAATATTTCTAATTCCCGATCATGTAAACCCTACTTCTCTACTTACCCCAACTTTGACATTTTAACATTGCTGGACCACTTACGACAAATATTTACTTTTTACCACAACATTCCTATTGTACTTTTGACTATTACCGTACTATACATTATTTGCGGCATCGTACTGGCAACGCATTATCTTCTATCATACGCTACCACTAATTATACTTAACAACATCCTATTCCTAATACATACATTAATGAAATAGAAATTACGGAGGAAAATTTTAGTGTCGACAAGGCCGGTCCAAAAACAAAGCGGTCCCTCCACGTGTCCTAGGCCTTAGAAAGTCGCTTTAAAAAGTCTAAGTTTGGACAGATACACGGAATATCCACATGTCCTCTCAAGCACTCTTTTGATATGGAGCACAAAAGTGGAGACCCCAAACAAGCGGGCCCTCCTCGTGTCCATGGTCCACCAAAACTATATCGGCCGCATGAAAAAAATTTCTAAGTCCAGGCAAGGTAGCAGAAACCTCCACGTGTCTTAATGGTGCATTTTGAGATGGTCCCCAAAAGCGGAGGCCCCAAACAAGCGTCGGCCTACCATGTTTCCACAGATGCTGAGATGTAATTTTGACAGGGAAAAACCACACGTCAAACCGTAAAAAGTAGGAAAATCATCATTTGAGCCTAGAAATGAATCTTTCTTCAAGGATAGAGAATTTGGAAATGTTATAAGGCCCAAATACGATCCACTGAAAGCCTGTATCCAATCATTTTTTCATGAATATTTGGGACAAAAATGACAAGGACAACAAAACATGACTGTGGAAAATGGAAGAAAAGGAAAAACCCGAGTTTTATGCCCAAGTTATAGACTCTTTCATATGGACAGAGGAACGAAAAAAATTCTAGACTTTTAAGTGATCCTCGACCAAGGAAGGGACTGATCATGGTGACCAAAATGGAGGACATAGTTTTTATGCATCAATACGAGGAGATAGAAAACATGACAGAGCCCGCAAAAAGAAGAATTTCAAGGAAAAACAGGGCAAGATCAAATTGAGCACCAACAGGTAGGATTTATACTCTTGTTTTGTTTTCCATAATATAATGTGAAGATAAAGAATGGTTTTTGAACTTTGTTTGTTGTATGTTTGGTTGTGGGTGTATTTTGTGATTGTTGTTCCTTTCTTTTTATCCAATCCATCCTACCTTTGAAGTGGATTTTTGGAAATGTATGGGGAAGAGGGAGGAATGTTCCCTCTTACACCACATGCCCATGATGGTATTCATTTTTATTGTCCCTCTCATATGGTTTGATGTGGAGAAGGATTGTTCATATGGTTTGAACCTTCTTCTCCATCCTTGGCAAGGAAACTATGTATGGTTTGAAAATCCTTCCAAGGAGGAGACTTGGTGTTTGGGAAGGAGAGATAAGGAGGGTATTTTGAATGGAGAGATAAGGACGACATGTTGGAGATTTGTATAGTGTTCCTATGGTTGGTTCACATTTTGGCTTCTTAAGGGATTCTTGCCACTCTTCCCCTTGGAGGTAAAACATGGAGTTTTCCCCTTATGCATGGTTGTTCATTTGGTTGTTGTGTGTGTGTTGAAAAGTGATGTGTGTGTGTGTGTGATTGTCACCCTTGTCCTATTTTTCCTTGTGCATTCTTGAGGCTTTCTAATCTTTCTCCCATGGGATTGGAGGGAGGCTAAAATGTCCTCAATTTTTGGAGATGGCATGTGATGATGCCATTTGGTTGGGAGGAAACAGGCCCCTATTATTTTTTGCATTGAAGACTATTTTGGAGTGGAAACTTACAGTTTTGGCTTGGAGTTTGGAAAAGAAAACTTGGACATTTTGAAATTTTGTTCCTCATTTTGGGGAGGATTATCATCTTGAATTTTATTATGCTCATGTAATGATGTTTTAACTATTTTTAAGTTTTCTACCATCTTGGGATGAATCTTATAGCCTGCACTTGAATAGGTTAAGTCTTATTCTCCTCTCCTTGAGAAGGATTGAAATTTTATAATCTTGTTCCTACATGTTGTAATAAGTTTCCATCCTTGCTTTTGTGCATGTTTGTAAACCTTGTTTTAAGGAAGTTGTTGGTGTGCTTATATTCATTGAAAAGAATATTGTAAGGTTTAGAATTTAGAATAGGAAGGTTTATTTTTCATTTTTATTGAAAGTAAGATTTGAAGAAATGAATGTATGTTAAGTACCATAAAATGGTCACCCTTGTATTGTTTTATTTTCTTATTTTATTACCAAATAAAAGAGAGTTCTCATTTATTATCTCATTTTGTTTACCAAAAGATGATATAATTTTATGTGTTATGGAAATAGGGAATGATAATTTTGTTGTTGTATTCTTTTAGTATATGTTAGTAAAAGGATGCATTTTTCTTGTGAGAGAAGGTTATGTGAAAAGGAAAAAAGAATTAGTTGCTTGTGTTTTTAAGAAAATTATATTATGACACATATGAAAGGAATGTTCTTTGAAAAAACTGTTTTTGAATGTTTAGCTAGTAACAATAAAAGCGGTTGGCTTCGTTCGGCATCTTAAAATATAGATAACTCTCATTGTTTAATTGTTAGAGGAAAGAAGTTCTTGATTACTTATTAAAAAGAGTAGTGTTTGATCTTAAGTTGAATGCATTAAATCAAGATCTTGAAATTATTTCTCTCTTTATTTTAATATTATGAGTTTGATTTCCATAAAGGAAAATGAGAATAGGAGATTTTAATAAACTTATTTTCATGGAAATTTCCTCCTTAGAATCTTTTTACATAAACCAAAACAAAATTGACTCTGTCATTCTATGTAAACACACACACACACACACACACAAATGTATTTCACCCTATATACTTCATAAACAAGTAAATATGAGAAAAACATTGGAACACGAAAATATCATTTCTACCCTTAATGTTTTTATTGTTATTCGAGGATATATATATATATATATATATATATATATATATATATATATATATATATATATATAATACGTTTTACAAGATTTCATAATGAAAATTAATTGAATCGGCCACATTGTGGATTTGGGCCTATGTTTTAAATAAAGGAATAGGGTTGGGGAATAGGCCACGACTTGCCCCCTCCCTGCCATGCATTGTAGTGGTCTCTGGCCGTAGACACACCATAGTTCATTGTGGTGTGGCTATGGCCACACCACCTATTCCGAACCCTTTGTATCATAGTCACACCCCATTGACCACCCGATGCCGCCAAAATCCCGTAATCATTGCCGGCTTCAGTACAATGGTTTTGGCATCCCATTTAACCTATTATGTATGTATGTATGTAAGTATGTGTGTGTGTGTGTACCACACCGTATTTCACATGTCTTCAACAGGATTTATCCCGATGATTAAAAAAATACATCCGAAGTTAAATATCAAACCCTAGTTAATGTATATGTATATGTATATGTATGTATGTATGTATGTATGTATGTATCTCGAGAGATAAGTAAATAGGAAATATTCCCTTCCTCCATTAAAATCCAAATGCATATAAGAGGGAGCTTCCATTTGTTATGTGATCTCCATTTTCCCTCTTTCTCTTCCATCCTCCACCATGAAATAAAATTGTGCACATAAAGAAAAAAAGAACAAATAAAATGACATAAGATTATAATGCTTTTCTTAAGGAAATCTAGGGTTTTGGGAATGACCTAGGAACAAAGGTCTAGATCTATTCAATCCTATGGTTGGCATTATGTCCTCGTAATTTTTAAGTCTGTGGGAGTAGATATTTTAAATGGGAATGTGATAAATTAAATTATTTGGGTGCCTAGGGAAATAATCTAAGGGTTATGGTGGGGCATAAATTCAAGTAATGTGACTTTTAAGTATCGGGGAAATTAATAAGTTCATGGTTAGGTAGTATTAATTATTTAAGGGGGTGATAAAATATTATTGTGTTTCAATAAATAAATTAATTAAAATCATTGTGGATTAAGGAGTACTTTAACCCGGTAACACTTGTGGGAAATAAAATAGCATTAGCAAACAAGTTAAAAAAATTGTGGGAAATTTGTGGGTGTTTAGATGTGTTTTTGGTCGTGCAATATGGGGCACTACAAAGAGGGAGACGAGAAAAAGAGTAGCAATAGACGTGCGGTGCAAGACAATTTCAGACATGGCATCCATATGGTTGTAAGCCTTGTTTGCAGGTTTAAGTTTCCCATTTGAAAAAATGTACACCCGCCCAAGATGGATTTGTTTAAAGAATTCATCGTAGGACTCATTAAAACAAGTTACACAGACCTCTCCAGCAGCAGCATCTAAAAATTCACATCCAAAGAACCGGCCTTGGCCTTTTGTGTTGGTGTATTAGGTAAGAGCTCCCTTTGCACAACTCGGCCCTTGATTGACCATTGTTTAAAATACGAACTCAAAGCGTGTATGGGCATCTGTGTAGTGAGAACATAACTTATTGGGAGAATAACCTCTGCCCCTCAACTCTCTCTACATTTGACTACATGGAATTGGTCCATATGGCAGGCCTTGATTAGATAAAGGCTCCATGGATTGGTACGACATGACAGGCCATGATTTTCTACTAGCTCCATGCATTCATGTGAAAAGGAAATCCATGATTTTCAACGAGCTCCCAGTCAGGTTTCTATTTTTTCCCATTTTTCTCTTTATTCTTTTTCTCAATTTTTTTGACACCAGAGATTCCAAATTTGTTCCATGTATCGAGTTGTGGCTGTTTATGGGCTCCAGGTTCTTTCTTTTCATTAGCTATTTTTCTCAAACATTGTTGACATTCGAATACCTGGGATTACACCATGTGTTAGGATCGAATTTGTTACAATATCCAACCCTTCTTTACCTCGGTGGCCAATCTATGGTCTGAATGCAACCTTCAATGTGTGTATTATTTGATTGTGCATTTTTAAGCTCAACTAAAATCATAAGATCATATAAACTATGAACCAGAATTGCACAAGGAAGAACTTCCCATAACACACAAACTTAATTAATTTTCACACATACAAATTTATTTCTTCTATCTTTCACCTTGATTTGAAATTGTATACAAATATATAGGAGATGGCAGTCCTATAATTTAGGAGTTGGTTTTAACTATTCACAAATCTTCGTGTGTTTGGTTTAACAACCAAATCTCACGAAACTAAACAACTAATAATACGAGTTGTTATTACAACTCAATATAACCGTAAATATTATTTCACCCATAGTAAACATTAATTTCCTACCATTCCCCCCTTAATGTTTACATGGTAGCAAAATAATTTTGATACTTCCTCTGCAGCTTGTCGTCGTTGCTTGCTCATGATTTTAGTATAACACTCGGAATGAAGGTAGAAGAAGGAACACATCGAATTCTTATCAACCATGCACTCGTCAGAACACATCTAGCCGACGAGGACGAGAGCATGCTAAGGAATCATCTCGCTTATTAACCCACTCACTCTAGGGAACATATCCGACCTAGAAAGTGTGGTAACTCAAGTCGGAACACATCCGAACAACCTTCATTGGTTTTCCGAAGGCTAAGCAAAACCTAGGTATGAACAGAACACATTTGACTGCTCAACCTCTTAAAGACTCATGATCTTCGCATTTTTCTATGCTATCGTTCTTCATTATGTTATTACATCAGAGAATTATGTAGGAATAGCCACATATACATGTGAACAGGAATGAACCTATGTTCTTATTTTTCACACAACGCTGAAATCCACACCAAAATAAAGAAAAAGCACACATGTGCCACCAAATCAGTGAAGCGGCCCTATCGTTAATGACTGACGAGAGGTCGTTGGTTTTCCTCCGCCTTTCGATACCTCCGTCCTCTATCAACATGCCGCTAGTTTAGCTAATATTGAATTTGAGGCTCAACAATTTCCACATTGGGTTTATTTTGACTTCCCCCCCATAATGTGAAATACTTTATTTTCCGGACATCGGGTAACACCGAAAATGCATCCGTAAGGCAAATTTTGTTTTATTTGCCAAAATTTTGACTTTGACGCGAATATCTTAAATCACCTATTTGATTGACAATGACTTGCAACTCACAATGACTATTAACATTAATATTATGACATGACAAAATATAACAACTATAAATTGATTTAAAGACCTCTATTAACAACCTTTATAATTACAGACAAACTCATGTACTGACTAACACATTATTGACTATTAACGACTTGAATAACAAGTTTATGAAATTCAATTTAAGAGGATTTTATTTGACTCTACAACAAAATAACTTATAGACTTTGGATGTCGACAATGGACACACGCAACAGTTTATACATATGGACGAATATGCATATACACTAATTGCCTTAATGACAAAAGAAATTGTAGACTTGAAAAAGACAGAAAATAACTAAATGACATGAAGTTATTACGCCGAAGGCGTTCTTGTAGTGAAGTGAGACCTGGTGATTCTGACAAATGTCAGAAATCGGACGCACTGTATTCCTCCTCCCGAATTCGTTGAAATCCAACGGATGAGCATTTTAATTGACTGTTTTTTATATTTTCTATTTTTCCGCTGCATGGTGGAGACAGGTGGCTGGTTGCATGCTATTTCTTGTCTACAGCGGTGAGAACATGATTTTTCAAGTAGTAATTTTGTATTATCGTCAAACAGTTTGAACATCCCCTGGACAATGTTCATGGCAAACCCCAAGCCATATCGAAAGGGTCGTAACAGGGGATCCTCCTTGGCTGCATCGAGGAGAGACACGACACTGCAAGCCCCAGCATCGCCCACAATCCAGCCACAACCGCCCCAACATCAACCTGAGCAGGGGAAACAGCTCACGCATCGCCAAGAGAGAGGGGACCCGAAACACCCAAAACAGATCTCAATGCACCCTGATTTAGCACCGGCCATAACCAATAACTGACGCAGACACTATCCTGATTAGGGGAGCTGCCACTGCTGCCACAAACAGGGGTTTTTTCCGCCAAAGCGCCACCACCACAGTGAATAGGAGGAGCAACAAATCGGTCTGCAGAAGGAGGAGCTTCCTTTGCAGGGCCAAAGAACGGTCCACGAACCAGAGGAGGAACATCTAGCGCCAAGCTAGAGGAGAGATTAGGGTTCACAAAGAATTTAGGGTTCAGAGACATCGCAGGGCCAGGGAGTAAATGTTTTTCATAATAAAATTAACAAATTTTGGATTTCTTGTTCTATTCACCCTAATATCGTTCTTTCAAATCATATTATTCTTCACAAGGAAGAGGACTTGTTCGTACCTAAAAAAGAATATTCCTATAGTCTCTATTTCCAAATTACGACAATTGTAGATACTTATATTCCGTAATTTTTCAATTTGTTATCATACAATGTCTGCCCAAACCTGTATGGAACTTAATTTAGTTTTTGTCCAAATTACGACAATTGTAGATATTTATATTTCATAATTTTTCAATTTGTTATCATACAATGTCTTCCCAAACTGTGTGGAATTGAATTTAGTTTTTGTCTGGTTCTTGAAAACTATTGAGACTATTCCTTGAAGGGCATGTGCTAGCAATTTCTGCACTCATAGCTTCAGGAATGTTGGTAAATGATTTCATATGTTTTGATGATGGTGCATCCCAAAGCCTTTAATATTAATAAGTTTCAAATTAGTTCTTTGTTTTTTTGATAGTGATAGACATGGGTAGATATCAAATTAGTTGCCAGGATATTTGTTACTTGGATCTATTATTTTTAACCTCTAATGCTGAGGAAATGATCACATTCTACACTTATGTCTACACTTATGTTTGAAAGCCATTGCAATTCAAAATTTCTTCACATAATTTTTAACATCTTTGTAAAAAAATTGTTTTGGCTTTGGAACTAATAAATAATAAATAAATAAACTCTTTTTAGTCATTAAAATTTATACCATTTTTTCTTAACTACTTACTAATCGTAGAAAACTTGATTTAAAATTCCATCAACACTTAATACTAACTTGTTATTGATTACATTGACAACTTTGATATTTTGCAACATGTTTTCTATTCTTGAGTAATCTAATCTCACAAAGCTTTGTTTGACATTTGCACTCCTAAAAAATTTCAGGCAACCTGTCCAATTCAAGCTATGGCAATTTTTTGTGTAATTTTCTGCAAGACATCCATAGTCTAAAATTGTCTAACTTTCAACGCATTTTAGAATTTCAAACACTTTTGCATTCACTATGGCAGGATCTGCCATATCACGACCTTGTTAAATAAAGTTAGGACGGGAGCTTATAAATTGGGGTTACAAAATAAGTATTTATTGTTTAAATTGATGGATTTGCGTACTGACCATGATGCGGGGGTGATTCTTCCCAGAGTAATACGATTGTCCCTTTACACACGATGGACACCTCACACGACTCCATCGCATGCCTTCGCACATAATCCGCTATGCCTAGTGGTTTCATCTTTATTCTCTTGCATAATTTTGTTTGTTTTTCTTTCAAATTGCAATACTGTAAAAAATTGCAAAATAGAATATTGTACTGTTTAGCTTACTTAGATATGGCTCCCATGGTTGATGTGGTACCGATTATTGTGGAAAAAGGATGTAACTTAGTGTAACGCCTTGTAAGAAGAAATTCTTCCTTGTATAGCAACAAGACAATACCGTTGTTCTCTATAAATTCTTGCTTGTCACTTGTATATTTCATTCACCAGATGGAATTGCCACCTGGCCATTATGGTGCATCTGAAGGTATGGATTTGACACTACCCTGTTAATGGGGCCTTTATGATTCGAATAATAAAGGAGACTGTATTTCTTATTTTGTTGAAAACCATATTCTTTGACATCCGAGTTAAGTCTAACATTCAAATTATTTCTTTTGTAATATGTTAATGAGGATGATGTGTTGGTATTGTCAATGAGGGTAACCCTCAAGACAGTTGTGACTGCTTGATTGGCATTGAAATATTTAATTTATTGATTTCTTATTTTTGTGACTTTCTTGAATACTACTTTCGTGACAGGAATAGGGGTTATCTCCACCTCTCAACATGAATAGTAGGTTGGTACTTCTCTTGGTGAGGGTTACTATTGATCAAGTAATAGGAAGGGTTGGACTACCCTTCCTGGTTACATTGATATATGATATTGAGGCATATTACTTCTTATGTTCATGACCAGAGCACGTGTATGATGGAATGATTAGTCAATGCTTACATATCATAGAGAAATATGTGCAATGATAGGAAAATAATAAAGGTTACAAATTGGGTATAGAGATAATATTATTTCCTTAAAGGTATTTCAGCTATGAGATTTGGTTTCATAAGCTCTGTTGTATTAATTACTAGGAGGTAAGGTGGTGGATGTTAAAAGATGTGTTGGCTCTATCTATAAGCTTGGGTATGACTTCCTCTAAAGCAATAACATGAAGTGGGTTTTGTATCATTAATGCTAAAATGTCTATCAACAACTCGTGTTGTTTATAAACATACACCTTGACTGTTAACTCTTATAATAATTGCAGTCCATAAAGTTAGAATAGTATGGGGTCATTAGATCCCATTACAAACACTTGATTCCTTGGGTGGAAATTACGTGGAAATCATCCTTGATGTTTCCGATACATTGTTTTGAGAGCTAATGTTCTTGAAGTGCCTGAAGGGAATGGTTCTTCGGAAATAGAACTTATTTACTCATCTTTGTACAAGTGTTTGTATAATAGAATCCTTGAGGCAGTCGCAACATACTAACTCTAACAATTGTGCATTGACAAATTTGTTGTGTTGGTCTTGGATAGTAAACTTTCAACTTCCTTCCCTTCTATTTTTGCCACCTTTTTACTTCTCCACCCTCTCACTTCTCCATCCTCTAACCCCTTCTTCTCCACCCTTCTTCCTCTCCTATTGTTTCTCTCTCTCTCTCGAATTTGACTCCTTTAAAAGAACCCTTCGGCGTTTTCATCGTACATTTTACGTACGATTGCTAGTTTATAAGGACAAACCGTAGAATTGTATTTGGTGGGGCTCAACTCCTTGAATGTTATTTGTTTGCATTGAAAACTCGGTTCCAGCTTTGCACAATTCTACATTGATGTGGAGAGATCAAACCGAGGCAGTAGAATGCAAATTCCAGTATAATGCAAAAGACGTTCTATTGATCCTTTCCCCTGACGTCTGGCATAATGCACGTACCTAACAATTCGTTCACAGAGCTCCTTTACACAAGCCACCACACGTATTACCTCTGATTTTGCACGAGCCACAATTTGCCTACCATCAGCTGCTAATGCGTCAAAATACCTTGCAGAATCTAGAGCAAAGGAAATACGGTTGGGTGATAAAGTTTGACAGAGTTTATTGACAAAGAAGCCAACAGGTACATTTCATAACAACGGATCTGATCAACACATGGACGTAGATGGTGGAGAGGCGGAGCTGCTGCCTGTGAATTGAGTCAGAATAATGTCGAGAGACTCATGAGATGAGACGTGTCACTCTGCCAAGTGAATCTGGAGTTCGATCTGCCAAGTGAATTATAATTCTAGATCTGAATGTCAAGATTCCAACCACACAGAAATAAAATCTTCTCCACATGGTGATGAATTACAGGCTCGTAAATGGCGACAGGATCAGCTGTCTGGTGAATGGCTAGAATCTGCAATATCTTCCATGTAATGATACCGAAGTGACAGTGTTGCCTTTGTGGAAAAACGGTGAGGGAATTGAATACAAATCGAGCTCAGAGATGTTGACAGGATATCACTGGCATCAGGTTCTAAACGTTCCCTTGTCCAATCGATTCTATGTGAAACTCTAATGTAGAGGAGATAGACGTTTTGTTGAAGTAGAATTCGATACGCCAGAATGAAAGTCTAGGAAGAAGACTACACAAACTATCCTATACAGACCTGATACTATGCTGATGTTCAATAAGACTAAACTTTTCATGTACGGGGAAATAAATAAGAGACATTTCCCCTCACACACTTTCAGAGAATCATCTTTGCTCTGATACCAAATATAAACTATGAACTAGATTTGCACAGGAAGAACTTAACATAACACAAAGACTTAATTAATTTTCACACATATAAATATATTTCTTCTATCTTTCACCATGATTTGAAATTGTATACAAATATATAGGAGATGGCAGTCCTATAATTTAGGAGTTGGTTTTAACTATTCACAAATCTTCATGTATTTGGTTTAACAACTAAATCTCACCAAACTAAAAGACTAATAATAAGAGTTGTTATTACAACTCAATATAACTGTAAATATTATGTCACCCATAATAAACATTAATTTCCTAACATATCAATGATAGAATGGAAATAACTCAACCAATTTTCATTCCCTTCAACATCTACTCTAAGATTACAAATATTTTCTACTCCACCATATGTGATATTTACAAGGCTAGAAACGGGTAAGATGTAGAGGAAAAGTTTGTCATAAACGTGAGTTTTCATGATCATATGTACTATAATAAGAATAATTCAATAAAAAGGAAATTTTATACTATTATCTTGTTACTTGTATAATATACTTAGTAAGAACTAGTTTACTTTTGAGTTATGATGTAATTACTTCACTGCTTTGTCCAATTGTTGTACCAAGGGTACTATTTATAGCAGAGGCAGAATTAATGATATGAGACAGAGAGAGAGAAATCAATGGTGTTTCAATCTTAAGAAGATTTTTTTCTTAAAAGGAAGAATAAAACAAACCTAATAATATGGAGAAATTTATGTTTACCCAATAATTTGTGAGAACGCAAATGCAAAATCTGCGCATAAAGTATTAAACTATGAAATAGATTTCTACAAATTAAATAATTCCTCTTCACACAATATTCCATTCCAAGAAGATTGGCAATTTTGACCTTTTTTTTAGAAATAAATTAAAATTTCAGTTCCTCCTAATTACTAAGATGGTTTCCAAATGCACTTCCGGAAATACTCACAGCTAAAAGAAATCTATTTTTCCATTATGACCCACACTAAGAGTTATATCTCTTATAATGATGCACTTATTATTTGCACAATAATGGAGGGAAACAAAAGAAAAATGATATGGCAAGACGACTCATGAGAGACGTAGGTATTGAGAAATACTCGATACACAAAGGAAATGGGATTTTTCCAAGAAATATGTTGAAGTATGAAGAATTTAGTATCCAAATAAGATATTTATGATAGGTTATCCAAGGGCAAGTATTAATTTTTTATTTTTAAAATTAAAGTATTGGGTTACTATCTTTAAATCTTGGAATAACCCAGCAACCTAACACATTTACAGATGTGCACTTGGAGGGTGTGCCCAACCTACCAATCTTCGGGTGTGGCATTAATGTCACAACCTATAATGCCACATTTAAATCAATGTTCCAACAACAAACCATTGAGGCCAACCCTAGAAGCTAGCAAGCATCAACTTTTAGTAGACTAGTGAACAAAGAATTCATATATATATATATATATATATATATATATATATATATATATATATATATATATATATATATATATATATATATATATATATATATATATATATAATAGTATTTTATATATTTTACTATCGTTGTATAAATAAAAAGTTTCATATTTTTGAAGGGCAATATTGAAAAATTACCATCCCTTAGAAAAATTTAAGAGTCATAGGAGGCCATCAAATTTAACCTTTGCCTCCCATGTTGAAAATATGACTTTAACTTCATAACTAGCAATCGTATGTGAAGTGTATGATGGAAACACCGAAGGGGATGGAGTGAAGAATGAAGAAATGAGGAAGCAAAATAGAGGGAAAGGATGAGGGGTGATCAAGAAGGGGTTTGATGGAGGGGGAGGACATTGTGTTGCAGTGTATCATCTCTATCTTACAAGTATTATTCACGGCGGTAAAATATGTGTATAAAGAGGACAAACTAAAAAATGGGGAAATTTGAAACGGTTCCGTGTTTGAGATGCAATTGAAATGCATGTATCAGACATTTTCCACGGGTCAAATTATAAGACCCTAATAATATCCGTTATCTATGTTCCATTTTGTTGTGAGTGCAATCTATACTTAAAAGAGGCAAAATAAATAGTGGGAAAATCTAATAGGTTTCAAGAAAGCTCAAATGAGATGCTTGTTTCTTGGAGTAATTTATAGCCACCCTTTATATTACCAAGCTCAAGCAAGTGCAGGGAAATAGGAATGTGAACAATCATTGATAATTGAGTTCACATTATGTGCATCATATTAAAATAAACCAAGGAATCTGCAACAAGAAGAAGGGATGCCACGATGACTATATCAAAAACACCACGAAATTAATGATCCCCACCACGTTGTTACGATGCACGACAGGATAGACAAAAGATCAAAATATCATGTGGTTTCGTAGAGGACATCAATGTACGTCAAACTACGGATTGCGGATCATCCTGTTGGGTTTCAAAATCCTTCCAACCTATGAATGCCTTTGGAGTAATTAAACACCATACCACTAAAATTTGATTAAATTTCAACGCACACTAGGCAAAGTTTTCAAGATATTAAATTCACCATTTTTATTTCAATAGTCAAAACATGTATTAAATCAAAATTTCCTAACATATTTCTAGTCAAATGTCGACTTCAGTGGGCCCCACAATTATATATCTCATTAAACCACGTATAACAAACAAAAATAAGTTTATTACTAAAAAATATTAATACTGACAGTTTCACAACTGATTTTTATTCAAACACAATAGTGGACTACCACGTGGTAGTGACAACCCTGTAAATATCTCAATAAGACATTATTCTCATGTTTCGTTTATGCCATGTGGATGTCGTGATGTGATTCCTCTTAAAGTACAAATGAGGGGACCATTAAAAATATAATAACTTCGTGATAGAAGAAATATAAAGCAAATATCCATTGTAATCGTGCCTATAATAATGTCAAGATTCACATTGGAATTTTGACGAGAGGAGTAAAGAATCGGACTACATGTTATTAGCTTTCAATGATGTGTGTTTGACCACTTGGTGAAATTTTCCTATTAGATAATTTAAGATTGAAGAACATTAAATACCATGCAAACCATTATAATCACCTTTAATGTCAAGATTCTTTGAATCGATTGACGAAACAGAGATAGGATAGGAGGAATACTGTTCAAATGTTGGTTGATGGGTTGTTGCCGCACGTATGATTTTTCGAATCCACTAATTGATCGTGAGAGCTTCCTTTTGGCTAGGAGGAACTACTTGTTTAATGAAAACAAGACCACCAGAAGGAATTAAACAATATGGGTAGTGAACTGCCTAGCGTGAGCTAGATCCAGGAAGTATGATACTTCCTAGATGGCTGTCAGTCCACTATTTTAAACAAATTAATGTTGTAAACAAAGTAAATCCTATTGTTATTTTAAAATGATTTAGGTATCTCACTTAAAAACACAATAAGAAAATAGATCTAATCTAACAGGCTAAGCTAGAATAGAATCCAAAGGTCAAATGGTTGGTTCTGGGTTCTACAGGTCTGATAAAGGTCTCGGGTAGGTCACAGGTGAGTGAGGGTGAGGTAAAATTAGGTGGGTAGGTCTTTTTTAAGGTTGTGTGGGCAAACACAGAGACCGGTGTCGGTCAAGGGTGACCGACGGTGGTTAGGTATAACTAGTGCGATTACTGTGAGATCTGGAAATGTCATAAAATAGGGTTTTGGTCTCCTTTGTGATTACACAAAGGATTTTGGTTGGTCGGGATGAGGTATTGGGTGACTGGAGTAGGCTTTTACGAGGTTTTAATGGGTCTATGGAGGTGAAAATGTTGGAGAAGGTCAATAGGGAGCAAGATAAACAATGGGTGATAAAATAATGATGAAATGAAATAAACCAGAGAAGTATGACGTTATACTTACTTGGATTTCATTCCTGAAGGTCTGTGTGTGAAGGATGGAGGTGTTGATGATGGGTTTGAAGGCTGCAAGTGATCACCAACTAAAGAAAAGCTTTGCATGGGCTGCATGCACACTCCTCTTTGCTTGGATAGATCAGATCGTGGTTGGGATGGTTATGGGAGAAGATGCTCAATCTCCTTCCTTGGATGTGAGTTTTCATTGGAATTGGCTCTCTGAAGATGCGTTATCTCTCTGAGATGTGTTCTTGCTCATCAAATTTCTTGCTTCCAAACTTCAAGTTCTAAGTTCCAACCTTGAGAATAAGGTTGTTTTGGGTTAAAAGGGGTAACCGATGGTGGTCCAGCTTAACTAGCGATGGTTAGGGGTAACCGACATCGGTCAAGGTGGGATTTCCTAGGTTTACTAAACTTAGGGAGATCCTCCTGATTTTCTTGGATCTCGTGTCATTATCCCATGGATTAGATTGGAGAGCTTCTTGTGAGCATGCGGGAATGTGGTTAGAGGAATGTAGGCATTGATTTTTAGGGTTTGGGTAAGTCTTAGTTAGTTATGGGAACTTGCTAAGAATAGGTCTTAGGTTGAGTTAGCTTGGTGAGGTGTCTAAGTGAACTATATGTGTAGATATTATTTAAATAAGATATTTAAATAATAAATATAGTGAGGATAATGCATTAATTTAATTAAATTAATTAAATTAATATTAGTGGGGTGAAGGGGGTCATGGCTAGGTAAATGTAATAAAGGGTGCTTATATGTCGAGGGACAAAAGGGAGTGTGACCTAATTTTAGTGTCTACATTTTTCCCCTTTTTGTTGTGTAGCTTGTATTGGTAAGCAATGCTAACAAAAATAAGATGTGGTTGCCCCATGTGAGGGTGAAGGTGATCCCCCTCAAACTAGGAACTGATGAGGCAAAGAGGTGAAGTGGTGAGTGGTTTGATAAAAGGTAAATGTGAAGAAAAGGTAAGTGGGTATAGGGAAAAAGGAGTGAAAGGTCTACTCGGGAAATCTAGGTAATGGGTCAGGGTCAAAGGTAGCAACAGTCAAACACACGCACATGTATAAACTACAACACGCTACCGGGTTGAAGAGCAGGCAAACTCTACATCGTCTAAGGTCGATAGGTTTATCCAAACAAGGTTGAAGTGAATCGGTATCCAAGGTATAGGATAAGGTCAAGAACACAACGTAGGTTAGGTGTAGGAACGTTTAGGTATGTTCCGGTACACCAAAGGTAGGGTCAGGATAAATGGTCATGAAATAGGCTAGGTAAGGTCATTAGGTCAATCAACACATAGGTAACAGTGCCACAAGGTATAGCGAACACATGAGGTCAAAGGTCACTAGCGATGGTCAGGTCCAAATATCTAGGTCACGGCACGGGTAAGGCCGAGGTAAGGGTAAAATAATGAGTCCCCAAAGGAGGACAAATGGAGGTAGTAAATGATGAGGTCAGGAAAGGTAAGGTAATGGGTTGGGTAAAGGTATGGGGTAAAGAGCAAGGTAGAGGGTGGGGTAAAATGGAAAAGTAAGGGCAATGTGTAGGTAAGGGTGACCGATGGCGGTCATGGATAACCGACGTCGGTATAGGAAACCAACGATGGTTAGGTAGGGTGGCCTACGAGACCGATGCCGTCGAGGAACCGACATCGGTTAGGTCGAGTTTGGTATAAAAACAAAAAAATCCACGTTTTTATTATTCATTTGTGAATTTTGAAGTGAAGAAAGGAAAAAAAGAGAGAAAAGTGAGAAAAGCATCTAGAGGAAATGGGACAGTGAGCTGGCAGTGTGGGTTGATGGTGGTTGGGTTGGTGAGTAGCGGGTCCACGAGATTCATAGCGAGGATTGAGTGGTCGGGGGTGTGGGTAGATATTTGGTGATGGAGAGGCGAGAGAGGGATCGGGCAGACCACTAACACAAGTGGCAAGGACGTGCCACGAGAGACTGGCAATGCAACACGATGAGGTAAGCACCTAACTCTTTAATGTTAATTAGATAGAGTAGATGGTGTAATAATTGGTTTGAGTAGAGTTTTGTGGGTGTTTTTATTTTGTGGGTGGGAAAAAAGTTAAATCGGGTATGGGGAAAAATGGGCAAAAAAGAGGGGGGAGGGATAGGAAATTGGATAGGTGGGGTGGGGAGGGGTTGTGGGGTAATGTAGGTCAGTGTAGGTGGGGTAAAAGGGATAGGTGGGAGGGTTTTAGAAAAAGGGGGTTTGGGAAGTCGTGGATTTTTTGCGACAGTGACCGGCGTCGGTCAAGCTTGGTCGCGTCGATCGGGTAGAACCGGGATTGGTCACCTAATAGGTGACCGATGCTAGTTACGTGGAACCGTGGTCGGTTATGTCAAACCGATATCGGTCACCAAATAGGTGACCGATGCGATTTAAGGGTGACCGGAGTCGGTTAGGCTGAACCGGCACCGGTCGGGATTTTAGGCTCAAGGGTAAAAAAATGATGTAGGTTAGGTGGTTGAGATGGGTAAGGTAAAAATAGGGTGGTGGGTAATGATAAGTGATGAATAAGGTCATGGTAAAGGTAGATTAATGTTGTGCTTTGGATTGGATGTAGGGTCGATCAATCGATTACACATGCGAGAGAAGGGTTCCGCTGCTTAGTGACATTGCGCGGCCTAGCGACCCCTTTGAGAGTAGCAAACACACGTGGAGGCAAAGTGGGCTTGAGTGGTATTGGTGCTACCGACATGTTGTTCGGTAGCCTAGTTTGATGGTCATGCTCATCGATAGATGGGACTCGCGACCAACACGTTCCACCTCCGAGGTGAGATGACTATCACCTTGGAGGACGTGTTCATTCTAATGTTACCCATATTGGGGACCCAGGTATACTCTATCTCCTCCGAGGCCTCAGAGGAGCTGATCAAGATTGTATTTGGAGAGGGAGTGATAGATTTGAGTTTCCATAATGCCAGTTTGAGCTATGGTGATATGTACCTAGCCCGTCCGGATGAGACGAGGCTAGTAGTTTTATTCATGGAGGTAGTGTGCTGCTATGCATTGCTTGATGCAAAGGGTGGACAATTTCCCGATCATTGATGGGGGTGCTCCATGATATGATGGTGCATGAGACATGCTTCACCTGGGCACCAACATTCTTGGTGCAACTTTATAGAGGAGTTGTGGGCGTATGGGCGGCTGCACGGGTTTAGCCTGTGTTGTACATTTATACTGCACTGCGTTGGGCCTATGAGCACATAGTCTATGTTTGACCTGATAGGGATGCCCCGAGAAGATGCATTCCCACCAAGATGTGTGTGGTTGGGATATAGGAGATGGGTGCCGGTTGTAGGAGAGTGGAGGTCGGATAGGCTGACATATGATGTGGCCCATTTTTGGTAGTTGTTGGAGGGGTTGTCGGAGTGGACATTATCTGGAGGCCATATGTGGGATTCCCCTCATATAGGCACATGCATGAGGAGCTAGCTGAGCTCCAGCTAGAGAGGTGGATACAAGGTCACCGTGTCGGGAGGATGAGATGATCCCGGTTGACAGGGTCCGACGGCGTAGTTCGGGCTTGTATAGGATATTCCTCCACCCTTCCCACAGTATCAGAGAGATGATGTGGAGAGGCCTCTCCCTCTACCATAGCCTATAGTGCCTATAAGAGAGGAGGAGCAGCCAGTGGATCGGTGGATTGATGATGCCAAATGCACAGATAGGTATAGGTAGTGGTGGGTGGCTCAGTTATGAGCCATACCCCCAGACAAGGAAGCTAGATTTAGCTACGTGACAGTGTGAAAGATGCCCTATAGGGGAAGGTAGTGATGTTGATCATGTAGATAGGTATACTGCAAACATAGCTGGAGGGTTCAGAGGAGGAGGTTTAGAGCTACGAGTACAGGTGGCAGTCTGAGCCGAGATGGTGGAGGAGAGGGTGGAGGAGATGGAGGAGATGGAGACAAAGATGGTTAGGTGGTAGCCTTATATGCTCAGGTGGTAGGATTACAGGCTCATTTAGCCATAGCCCAAGCACAGATTGGGGTCTTACAGGCCCAGATATAGGCACAGGGATAGGGGGCACCACCACAGCACTAGGGTAGAGGCACCACCACGGCAGCGAGGGAGGGTCCCGGTTCACGGAGGTTGGCGCAAGGTAGGTACAAGGGTTGAGACCTATGGGACCACCTCGACCGTGCCTATATCTAGGTTATGGGATGCCCTAGGTGAGGCGCGATACTATCAGGACTAGCTCATGGTGGCCAGGATAGACTTCCTCTCTTATGGAGAGTATAGGGCACAACAGGCATCTAGTGAGAGGACGAGATCCCGCACACATAGTGTGGAGAGCACAGGAGGTCAGCGAGCTCGAGGCCCGATCAGGGAGAGGCCACCAGCACATGGTGACCAGAGTGAGGTGATGTGCTAGCAGGGACACAGGAGGCCGAGGGTGTAGGGACACGAGAGATGGAGGACATCCGGTGAGATGTCTGATATGTGGCCACCCTGATTTTTGATGTATAGTAGTGATTATTTTTTATATATATGCTAGCCTGCATGCAAAGATAGTTGTATTTTTATCACATACCAGCCTTACGTGCGAAGATAGTGAGGATGTATGAGTGATTTTGTTGTATATTGTGAGCATATACCGGCTGCGTGCGAAGATTTTTTGTATTGATTCATTCATTCTTTGTGTATATATGAGACGGCCTACGTGCCGATGACATTTTGTATTGTATATCGGCTGCGTGCCAACATTTTTGAGATGATGGCCATGATGAGATAGACATGTATTTTGAGATACACATTTATTGATTTATATGATGAGATTCATGGTATTTTGTGATGTGTTGATGTGTTTATGAGATATTGGTTTTATGGTTTGTGTTAGATGAGATATGGATTTGTTATTTTAATGTGGTTTGAAATTAGGTGAGTTAGGCATGATGGAGTTAGGTTGGTTTAGGCATGGATCGAGTCGGAGGTTATAGGCATGGTTGAGTTGATAGGCATGGAAAGTTAGGCATTCGGAGTTAGGTTTAGGCATTATGATTCATTATTTTGTTGCAATGAATAATTTTTTATGGGTCATATGTAATGAATGAATGGGTCATATGTGAAATGTTGTATAATCTATGCATAGTGATGATAGAGATGGTAAGTGTAATAAATGTAAAATGTAGTAAGCAACTTGTTATGTATGTGGCTTAATTTCCAATTTTGTTATAAAAGGGGAACTAAGTGAAATGTGGGGTAAATGGTGAGTTAGGCATGGTTGATGAATTGTTTAGGGTAGAGAATGGCGAGCTAACCTCCAAGGGCCCCATGCCCTGGAGTGTTGCCTACATAGTCCCAATGAAAAGGGACCTCAGGCCGATGTAGTTCTCCCATGAGCTAGGGAAGAATATGAGAATGAGTTGGTAGGTTTTTGGGCATGTTGTGGGTTTAGGTTTAATAGGTGTGGGTAGATTATAGGTAAAATGATGCAGGTGAAGGTGATTATGGTGAAAGGGAGGATACCCCAAAGGTAAGCGTCGAGGACCAAGTCCTATATAAGGTAATCAAAATGTCAACAAAGATGGTTAAAAGATAAGAGGGGGCGATAAAGCCACCTGATTGGGTAGGATCAGACCAAGTAGATCATACCTTGGAGGGGGTGATGAACACAAGACTCGAAAGGCATTGCACGATTAACTGTTCTACGGTGAAAGTAGTCACAGGATCACCAAATGTCGAAATTCTAAGATGTCCCTTGAGGCGTTTTAGGAAATGAGAGTGGAAATGGTAAGGTGGGTGAAAGGTAGTTAATTGTATATGTTTGGAGTGACAGGTCTTTTGGGTAAGAGGTTCGAGGTCACAATAGGCAAGTCCATGACTAAAAAGTTTTTTGTTATTTTGATAGATTGATCGATGTGGGAAGTCTATATGGGATAAATAATATGGTACTCCTTGAGGTCTTCATGAAGTGATCGATGTGGGAAGCTTGGTTTCTCTTTTTTTTTTTTTTTGTTTTTGTTTCACACATAGTTGTCCTTCGAGGAGCAGTCTATTTATAGTAGCAATTTGGTGGAGAGGAAGATGTCCTTTAAGGGAGTCATCTTTTTATTAGAAGTTTGACTCAAGGAGTTTGGTCCCATGTGAGGTCTTTGAAATCATGGACAAGACCAAGGTGGAGGATAGGACTCTTGTTCAAAAGGAAAGGTGGAACGACCATGGGATCTCATCTAAAGGTAGATGAAAAGTATCCATGAGAATCATGCTATGTGCAGTGCTATGGTACACATATTCAAGAGAAGAAGATAAAAGTGACGGGTACTCACATGATTCTTGTTTAATCATTAGGGAGGTGTATGAAGTGGATAGCGCTCAAGGGACGAGCCTGTAAAGAGACAAAGGGTGAGATAGGACAACAAGTCAACAATAGAATGGTCGAAGATGCAATGCATTAAGGGGATCAGGTTTGGGTTTACCATTAAGTGAGGATAAACGATAGGCACCCGATCCATAGGTATGAGTTATGATGTATGGTCCAAGCCAATTAGGAGCGAATTTTCCCCGTTTACTTTTTTCTGCTTTGGTTACGTGTTGATTTTATTTCAGGACAAGGTCACCGATTTGGAAGGTCCATTCATGGACACGTTTTCATAAGCGTGTTTGATACGTTATTGGTAAACTTGAAGGTGATCTAGAGCATTAAGACATGATGTTCATCTAATAACTCTAGTTGTGCTTAAGCGGTCTGATGAAATTCATCATTAGTAAGCATGTCAGGAGAGAGAAATGGAGTGAGGGGATCTAGACTTTGAGAGGTAGAACAGCCTCGTACCATGTAGACCGTGAAAATGTGTGGCCACGGTGGAAGTGTGAATACTAGTGTGGTATGCCCATAGGGAAAAAGGAATGTGCGTATGCTAATCCTTCCTAATGTCATCAACCACTTTCATGAGAATTTTGTTGAGGTTTTTTTAGTGGATTCGACTTGGATGTTGGTTTGTGGGTAATAAGGTGATGAGAAACAAAGTTGAATGTCTTGAAAGGTGTCACAAAGTTTTTGCAATGTTTTGTTTTTGAATTGATTTCCATTGTCAGTGATGAGGCGATGAGGACACCAAAGCGACAAATGATGTGATGGTTAATGAACTCACATATTTTCTCATCTTTCATGGAGATGAGTGGTATGGCTTCCACCCATTTTGTGTAGTATTTGGTAGTAGTTATGATCCATTGATGGCATTGGGAAGAATGAGGATTGATTTCTCCGACAAGATCCAAACCCCATTGAGAGAAGGGCCAAAGGTCATGAGTGACCTATAAGGCATGACTGGGTGTATGATGAAGGTTGGAATGTTGTTGACATTTCACACAACGTTTGACATAGTCGCAACAATCATGGTTAAGGGTTGGCTAGTAATAGCCTAGGCGAAGAATACACTTAGCAACAAAGAAGGCCACTAAAGTGACCTCCACATATGCCATCATGAACCTCCTTAATGGTATAAGGAATTTTAGAACTTGTGAGGCATCATAAGAGAATACCATCAAATATGTGCTTATAGAGGAGTCCCCTAGGATAACGAAATGGGAGACCCTTTTAAGGAAGGCGCGTTGTCCGTTACGGGTGAGATCAGGAGGTAAGATGGAGAGGGAAAGGTAGTCAAAGTATTGTTTATACCAAAGGTCACTGGGTCAGGGGTGTCATTTCCGATTGAGTAAGCATCATTAGGTAAATACGAGGGTGAATGGAGGCATTGTATGGTGACAAATATTTGGAATCCGGTAGGGGAAGTGGGTATTTGGGAAGCTAAGCAGGCCATGGTATCTGTAAATTTGTTGGTTGAACGTGGGATGGTTTGAAGTGTGTAACAATCAAAGGTGGTCAAAAGTATGTCTACATGATGTTTATACTTTTGAAGTATCTCGTTACGACATTGGTACATACCATTGACTTGGTTTATGACCAATTGTGAATCACCAAAGATGTAAATGGATTTGACATCTAGGGCATAGGCGGCCTGGAGACCTAGTACGAGTGCTTCATACTTGACAATATTGTTGGTGTAGTCAAAGTCTAGTTTGAAAGATAAAGGCATGGGTTCTCCATCAGAGGAATGAGGATGACACCAACCCCACCCCTATGCTGACACTTGGAACCGTCGAAGAACAGTGTCATTTGGTAAGGGGGTTCATCCAGGGAAAGAGTAGCAATTGACTCATCGGGAAATTCAAAATTAGATGGTTGATCCCCAGAAATAGGTGCATCAGCCCGGTTGGTCGGCTATAGCTTGGCCCTTGATGGACTTTTGGTGAATGAATTTGAGGTCAAGATCAGCTAAAAGCATAAGCCATCGCACGACACGCACTGATTTTGATAAGGTTTGGTATACATGAAGTGTAAAGGATCGGTGTTGGTCACAACATAGGTTTTGTGGTTGAGTAGGTAATGGCGGAGTTTAGTGGTGATGAAAACTAAGGCTAAGAAAAAAATTTCTAGATGGTTGTATCGGGTTTCATAGTCCAAAAGAGTATGACTTATGTAATAAATTGCCTTCTCTCTGTGTTGTTCATCGCGATGAGCGAGCATGGCTCCCAAGGAATGATCAGTAGCTGATACGTAAAGGTAAAAAGGTTGATCATCTTTAGGTGGAATGCGTACGGGTGGTTGGAGAAGGTATTGTTTTAGGGCCTCAAAAGCTTTGTGACAGTCATGTCCCATTTAAAGGAGACATCCTTCCTAAGCGAGATGATGAAATGGTTGACATCAATCAGATAGTTGTGAAATGAAATGGCGAATGGACTCCAATTTACCTTGTAAGATACAGAGTTGTTTAAGGTTAGTGGGAAGAGGCATTTCTAGAATGGCCTTGACTTTGGTAGGGTCAACTTCTATACCATGGAGGGAAACAATAAATCCCAGGAGCTTTCCTGAGAGAACCGTGAAGACGCACTTTTTAGGTTGAAGGTGGACGCAATATTTAATGAGGCGGTCAAAGATGGTTTTGAGGACAACGAGGTGCTCGGCATGACATTTAGATTTGGCCAAGAGATCATCCACATAATCTTCCAATATGCGATGAATGATATCATGGAAGATGTAATTCATAGCATGTTGATATGTAGCACCAGCATTTTTAAGGCCAAAAGGCATGACTCGATAGCAAAAGGTTCCCAAGGGGTAATGAATGTGGTCTTGTGTTGATCTTCCTGGGGCAAGAAAAATTTGGTTATAACCCGAGAAGCCATCCATGAGTGAGAGAATCTCATGACCAGCGGTGAGGTCAACTAGTTGATCAATACCGGGCAAGGGAAAGTCGTCTTTCGGGTAGGTGAGGTTGAGGTCACGGAAGTCCATGCAAATGTGGAGTCCCCTGTTGCTTTAGTAACAAGGACAATGTTAGAAATCTAATGAGGATAATCAATGGGTAAGATGAAGGAAACGAAAGAAGGTGCTTGAAGTTCTTCTTTGATGAGAAGAGCAATGCAAGGGTGCATTTTCCTCAGCTTTTGTTTGATAGGTTTGGTATCAAGAATGGTTACGATATTATGGACCACTATGGTGGGGTCAATACGGGCATGTCTGCGTAAGACCAAGTGAAAGTGTGGTTATTGATCTTGGAGAAAAGAAGTGATGGCTTCTTGTCAAGCAGTAGCATCTAAAGATTGTATGATCTTTAGGATGTGTGGGTCATCCTGAGTATGAATGTTGATCTCGATAGTCGATTCATTCAACATAGTTTACGTCTCAGAGGGTAACGACCGATGAATATATGAGTCTTCTGCACCAAGGTAGGTGAGTATGGATTCATCATCTTGACATTGAACGACGTTAATGGTAGGTGTGTCATCATCGATCATCTTAGGATACAGGAATAGGAGAGTGGAAGGGACCTCGCCTTTGTGTTGATAAGTCAAAGGCCCCAAGGAAATGATGTTTATGAAAAAAAAAGCTAGGAGGGATAGATTCAGGATCCATCAACTCCATCGGTGAGGGTGGTGATGAAGGTGGAGAAGGGCTAGGTGGAGGAGGGCAATGAGTTCAATGTGGGCTTGTTTGATAGGAGGTTCGGGAAGCCGATACCACTACGGTCATTATGTTTGTGGGTGGTACATGGAATAATGGTATGGCAGCCTTGCTCATAAAAGCCAAAACCAAAACCCTTCCATGCATAGTGGTGCAAGAAGGTGTGGGAAAAATGGTGATTGGTAAGTGATTGGAAGTCGAGGAAAATGGGCGGGGTTGTGATGGTGGTTCAAGTATGTAAGTGGTAGTATCAAGTCCCCCATAGGTGAGACTAGTATGAAGATGAGGAGGACCATAAAGGAGGCATTATCCTATACGGTGATCATAGCGAGGGTGTTGGTGAAGGCTTCCATACTCGTGTGGAGTAAGGAATGTGTTGACACTATATAGGTGGTACTCCCCCAGAGTGAGGCGTTGAAAAACACCTTCCAAGGGATCAGTGGTTGGTATGTAGGTAGCTGGTATGGATGATGTGTCAGAGGTTGATGCGGAGGTGGAGTTAATGGATTGGGAAGCTAATGGGTCAGCCATGGAGGTTATAGCAGTGGTAGGAATAGAGGAGGTATGTGTGGTGAAAGTAGTGGCTGTACTGGTAGGTGGAGGTGTAGGTGAAGCGGTAGTGGTTGCGAGAGGTAGACGGCTTGACAGGTATGAGCACATCATTGGGTCGATAAAGCATGTTGCATGTTTTGAAAGGTGATGGGTCAGCTGGAATGGTATAAGTGTGTCCCTCGTGTTCAAATTTTACACAACGATGCAAAGTGGAAGGAACGCAACCCATGACATGGATCCAGGGTCTACCAAGCAACAAGTTATATTGGAATTCCCCCTCCAAAACATAAAACAATTCTAGAACAAGACGGGGCCCACGCGAACGTGAAGGATGACAGTGCCTAGTGTGGAGGTGATAGCATCGTTGAATGAACACAACATGACTGGATGTTTATGCATGTAATTGTCAGGTATGCACATTTGAGCAAATGCATGGGATGAAATGATGTTAATGCTAGCACCTCCATCAATCATCACATGGTGTACCCGTATGTCATCAATGTGGACGAGAGATGAAGAGGGTTGGGTCCAGGTCATCATTTTGGTATGGCGTGATTTCTTCCTCTGAGAACCTAAGGGAGGCCACTTAGTGGACAAGGTGAGGTGAGGATGAAGGTGGTAATTTGGTGAGAGATGCTACATGATGGGGTGTGATAATGGAGGCTATGGGTGTAGGGTCATTGGGTAAAACCTCAATAGATTGAAGAACCTCCATGAGATCTTGACGATGACGTTTGGATGAGGTTGTATAAGGACATTTTGAGGGGAGATTGGTGTAGTTGTTTGAGCATGGTGCGATGTGTGACGCCATTAGAAATGGAGTATGTGGGCCCATGGATAGTTATCTTAGGTATGGGTGCAGATGGTATGTTGGGTATAGGATTGGTTGGTGGGTGAGCTACCTTGTCTTTGCCCCTCTACGCACGTGTAGTGATGTGTACCATGTTGATTTGAGGGAAGTTGGTAAATGGAGAAGGTGTAGGGTGAGTGGTATAATGACATGAAGGGAAAAAACCTACTGGAGGAGAGAATCCCTATGAGGTCATCTGGGTGCAACAACATTTGGGTAGTGGCGTGGCAAGTTCTATGATGCGAACCATGTTAATTTCAAATTTTTTGTGTGGTTCTAGGAATTTGTGAGGGTGGAGGTTGTGGTTGTTGAGTGGGCAGTGTTGGAATGGGTGTTGGTGAAGAAGGATCCTTGTCAAGAAGGTCGTCATCGTCAAAGTTGGTTTCTAGTGGACATAATTGGATAAGGATGGTTTTCAAGGCCTTGTAGCTCTCCACATCGTGCCTTGACACACGATGATATGCATAAATTTTAGTATCATCAAACCCTTTTGGCTTGGGTTTGAGGGGGTCATAAGGTCGGAGTGGTGGTAATGTTATAACAGAAGTCTCAAGGAGGTTGGTTAAATTTTTACATAGGACCTGCTAAGGATCGTAATGGATCGTAATGGGAAGTGAATGTGGGTTTTGGTGTAGGTGGGTTGGTTGTTGTCAAGGAATTGTTTTTGGAAGAGTAGGAACAGGTCGAGCTATGGGCTTAGGTGCCGGTGTGGTTTGAGGTATCGATCGGGTTCATTTGGGTAGGGGTACAGTAGATGAATGTGTAGGAGGGTGTGGGGTTGTTGTGACTACCTTGTTGTGGGGTACTAGGCTTTTGTTTTTGGGTCACACCTTCTTGGGTAAAGGTGATATGGGTGTATGCGGTATAGAAGGAAAATAGATGGAGGAAGAGGCGAGTTACCCATGGGGATAACAAGGGTGCTTTGAAGGTAGATGACAAGGGTCACACTTGGAGTGTGAGGGACAATGACCGAAGTGTAGTGGGTAGTGAAGTGATAGCTAAAGGTATTAGAGGTATTAGTGGTAAAGATATCTGCAGTGTGGGTATAAGTCATGTTGTGTGCCTAGGTAGGTTAGAGGTTTGTGAGGAAGGAATGGGTTGTTGTGTTATTGGTTTATGGATGGGTGAAGGGTGCTTGACCATGTTAGGAAGTTGAGGTCTTAAGGCAGATGGGACAAGTGCGGGTGTGATTGGTGTGGTCAAGCTATGAGGTCGATGAGTTTGTTTCTTTAGTTTGGGTGTCGGAGTAGGTGTGGTTTTGACGTTGGAGGATGTAGCTAAATCTAGTTTAATAGGTGGATGAGTAAGGCTGGTGGTTGGGGTGACCCCTAAAGTGGTAATAGGTTTAGTGGAGGCAAATGTTGTGGGTGTGGGTTTGGGTTTAGATGTAGGTCGGGTTATGGGTAAGGGTGTGGTGTGAGTGCTAACGGGTATCGTGGAAGGAGTTGACAATAGTGGTTGTATTTAGTTTGATGGGTGGAAATGTGTTTGTGTAGATAGTGGAGGCATCATCGAGGGATCTCTACATTTGTGTCGAGATAGGGAGTAAGAGGCACCCCCATAACAAAGCCCTATCCACATAATCTAAGTGATCAGCCAAACGTGAGAATGACACGTCTGTCGGTGGAGTTGGTGAGGACCTAATGGGAATTCCCGTAAAATGCATCTTAGAGACAGGGAATTGGCTAGCTTCAACTTCCGTGGGTAAGAGAGCTGAAAGTAGGTCTGCTTTGGATTTTGGGTAGCTAATGGAGAGTGCTCGCCAAGAGGCAAAATATCTCACTTGTGTCTATAATGGGTGGAAGAAATGATTAGAGTTCCTCTATAAGTGGAGGAACGGATAGGTGCTCCTCGTGGGTGAAGGAGGTAATGGGTACTTCTCTGCTGGAGTGGAGAAGGTAATAGGTGCCCCTTTGTGGGTGGAGGAGGTAATGGGAGCTCCTCTATATGTGGAGGAGGTATGGTAAGTAAAGGTTCTCTAATTGGAGAAACTAGGGGTGAGATGGTCTCAATGTTAGCGAGAGAAGACTCCTCCGTAGGTGATGTAGGAGATGAAAGGCGTTCCTCTATTGGTGAAGGAACAACGGAGGTTGGTTCCAATGTAGAAGGAGGATTTCGGGCTAGGATTTCCTCTATAAAAGGGATGTGGGGTAATTGAGAGGGTGACAGGTACCTCGCTAAAGATAGCATGAACCTCACGGGTATGGGTATCATGAGAGGATGTCTCTTGGTTTGATTGGATGAAGGGGCATGATTAGGAAATGGTTTTGGAAGATTTGTAGATTTTGGTTAGGGTAGCATTGGGATTATCCAGTTAACTCACCTTTCTTGAGCATTTCTTGGACAATATTCTTGAAAGTGATGCATTTGCCATCACTATGACCCTTCACTTGATGATAGTTACAAAAATCATGCTCTTTATACCATGTAGGCATGGGGTGAGCAGGTCAAAACCGGTGTGTGGTTTTATGGGTGGAAGGGTGATGGCTCCTACTCGATAATCTTTTCTAAGACAGAAGAGTAAGGTTCCCAATTAAGGGTATATTTTCGCTACTCTTGTCTGAATTAAAAATCCTAGACAGGTGATAGATTAGATGAGGGTGTAGCCTGATTGGATGGATGAGCTAGGCCGGCCTTGAGTACCACTGCATTAGCGGTACCTTTAGCCTTTGAATAATTGGTTGGTGGTTTGGAAGAAGAAGAGGTTTCATTTGACTTGAATGCCAAATTCTTATTTCGTAATTGGATTTTCTTCTCTTCGATGGCTTGAATCTCTAACTTTCGTGCCATAGTGAATGCCTCATTGAATGTTCAGAAAGTTTGGACCTGCAAGGTTGGGGAGATATGTCTGGCACAAGCTCATGTGAAGAGGTCGATGAGTTCAGTTTGCCAGATTGGAAGGTAAGTTTATTGATCAAAGTGCCGCACCAACGAGCGACAAAATCTCGATAGATTCGTCCTTATCGACATGTGGAATATAGATCGGTCATGGTAACCTTCTTGGTGATATTGATAGAGAAATTATCCAAGAAAGCTTGGGCTACTTGATTGAATGAAAATATAGAGTGTTTGGGTAACCCACTATACCAATCTAATGCAGGTCTAGTGAGGGACATGGGAAAATTTCTCAAAAGCAAGGCATCATCATGAGCAATTAGATAACACCCGTGTTTGAACGAGCACAAATGTTGTTGTGGGTCTTCCTTACTATTGAAGCGGTTGAATTTAGGCATTTCCCAATGCACAGGGTATGAATGGATAGGAATGGATGGGTGAATAGGCTTGTTGCAAATCTCATCGTAGGTGAGAGTGTTGTGGGATCCAAAACCAATGCCTCCAGTGTCTTACATCTTGTCCAACATCAATTTAATTAGGTCATTGGTGGGTTGTGATGATTGGATGCCTCTTATAGCGTGAGGAGGTTGGTTTTGGGCATATAATGGGGGTGGCATTCTAGTGTATGGGGCTGCCATGTAAGGTGGTGGAGAAGAAGGCAATGAAATAGGGGGTACGTACCTGGAATGAATAATAGATGAAACATGTGGTTGTTGGTAGTATGTATATGGGGGTGGAAGGGTCGTGGTAACCCTAGTGGCAATAGGGGCTAATGATTGTGGAATGGAAAGAACCACGTTCTGAAATGGGGTAGGAGTCACCGACACTAGAGGTGGGAGTGTAGCTACAGGTATGTATGAGACATTAGGGGTGGATGAGGTTGTGTTTGGGGTAGTTGTCAAGGGTACGGTGGATGTAATGGGTGCCACAGAGGTAACAGACGTGGCATTCATAAGCAGGTACGTAACCTAACCGCAAAATGACCTGGGGTAAAGTGGATGTAGGAAACATAGAACCAGATGGAGTCGATGTGGAAGTGGGTGCGAGAGTCGGGGGATAGATATGAGCATGTCGTATATCAACTAACCCGAGGCATCTTAGGTGGATGAGTGGGAAAGGTAAAACTGCAAGGCGGTAGGGTTCTAGTCAAGGAGTTGTGCAAACTCCTCGTCTTTGGTAGCGATAGAGGTAGGTTAGATGGGATCCATGGCTGGTGATAAAATAGAAGGTGGTGAAGGACTAGGTGGGAGTGGTTGGCAGGTGGCGTGGAATATAAAGGCGTTTGCTTGTCTTCGGGTCAGCACCATGTGAACCAAGATTGATCGGGTTGGGTGCTTCTCCATAAATGATACTGAGAGAACAAGCAAAAACAAGTGAATCGGTGATAAAAATTGGATGAAGTAACAAATGGTGGGTGGAATGTGAAACAGGCTAACCAATGTCGATTAGGGAAAACTAACGTCGGTCAGGGGTAACCGTTGCCGGTCACTATAGAAAATGGATAGTGAGTAAACAACGAGGCAAAAGGTAAAATCTAATAGGTATGCCAAATATGGGGATGTTTAAAATGTCAATGAGAATGATTACAGTGATGGAGACTGAAAAGTGGAGTAAAAATTTCCTTTTGAGTAGATTAGCAAAAGGACCTGGAACCGACATTGGTTTGGTATAACCGATGGTGGTCAGAGGTAACCGATGACGGTTACTGTGAAATTGAGACAGTGATGAAAGAAAGTGGTTGTGAATTAAAATCTGATGTAGAATAAGACCTAGAATTTTGGAAATGATGATGATATGGCCCGGGCACACTCAGGTGAAGTCGAATACACCAGCTATGATGAGGAGCATGCAAGGATGAACAAAAAAAGTGATGAACGTGATCTTTCACCTCAAAACACAAGCCAAGTAGAAACACTAAGAAAATGTGATCCTAGGAGTGCCCTTTCTATTATGTTTGTTTAGCTTATGCTATTTAGGGATTGACACATGAATTGTGAAATAGAGTTTTTGGTGAGGATGGCTTCCTACAAAGAAGGAGATCTAAAGGGTGAGGTTTGGTATGTTATGGTGGGGGCGGGCTTCGCTCTGAAGTATGACTTGACAGAGAAACAAGTTGGGTGCCCACTGTGCCATGATTGTGTGATCACCTATAGCTTCTTCCAGGTAAGATGTTGTTTAAGAATGTATGTATTTTGAATTTTTGTGTGGTTTAGTAACACTCAAAGAAAAAGAAAAGGATAGAAGTGCTTTTCTATGATTTGTTTGTCAACCATCAGCTGGTAATGATTTCTATCATATAGGTTTCCCTCAATTAATGTGAGCTAATGTAGAAAATCAAAATGAAATGCAATGATTTTAAAACCCAAATTGAAAATGTGAAATTGGATGACATAATAAGATGAATAGGAAGAGGGCTGCTCTTTCACTACAATGCAGAAAACATGAAGAAATGATTCTTTTTAGTTACACCAAAAGAAAAGTTTCCTTTAGAGCAAATAGAAAGAAGAGATGTGGATTACCAAGGAAGAAAATTAGTGTGTACACTTTTTAGAAGGGAAACAAACACACAATTTTTTCCTAGGAATGAATGAAATGCAAGGAACCCTAGATGGGTCCCACCGGGCGTGCCAAAATTTTCACCTTTTTCTTAGATTGTTTCTTTGAATCGTTGATGAAATAGATAGGGTAACGAGGCATAGGAGGAATACCTGTTCAAATGTCGGTTGATGGGTTGTTGCGCGTGTATGACTTTTGAATCCACAGCTGATCATGAGAGCTTCCTTTTGGCTAGGAGGAACTACCTGTAATGAAAACAAGACCACCAGAAGGAATTAAACAATATGGGCAGTGAACTACCTAGCGTGAGCTAGATCCAGAAGTATGATACTTCCTAGATGGCTGTCAATCCACTATTTTAACAAATTAATGTTGTAAACAAAGTAAATCCTATTGTTATTTTAAAATGATTTAGGTATCTCACTTAAAAACACAATAAGAAAATAGATCTAATCTAACATGCTAAGCTAGAATAGAATCCACAGGTCAAATGGTTGGTTTTGGGTTTTGCAGGTCTAATAAAGGTCTTAGATAGGTCACAGGTGAGTGAGGGTGAGGTAAAATTAGGTGGGTAGGTATTTGTTTAAGGCTGTGTGGGAAAACACAGAGGCCGGTGTCGATCGAGGGTGACCGATTTACGTTAGGTATAATCGGTGCTAGTTACTATGAGATCTGGAAATGTCACAGAACAGGGTTTTGGTCTCCTTTATGATTGCACAAAGGATTTTGGTTGGTCGGGATGAGGTATTGGGTGACTAGAGTAGGCTTTTGTAAGGTTTTAATGTAGCTATGGAGGTGAAATGTTGGATAAGGTCAATGGGGAGCAAGATAAACAATGGGTGATAAAATAATGACGAAAATGAAACAAACCGGAGAAGTATGATGTTATACTTACTTGGATTTCGTTCCTCAAGGTCTATGTGTGAAGGATGGAGGTGTTGATGATGGGTTTGAAGGCTGCAAGTGATCACCAACTGAAGAAAAGCTTCTGCATGGGCTGCATGCACACTCCTCTTTGCTTGGATAGATCAGATCGTGGCTAAGATGGCTGTGCAGGAGAAGATGCTCAATCTCCTTCCTTGGATGTGAGTTTTTGCTAGAATTTTTCTCTGAAGATGTGTTATCTCTCTGAGATGTGTTCTTGCTCGTCAACTTTCTTGCTTCCAACTTCCAAGTTCCAACCTTGAGAATAAGGTTTTTGGGGTTAAAATGGGTAACTAATGGTGGTTTGGCTTAACCGGTGATTCGGTTAGGGGTAACAACGTCGGCCAAGGTGGGATTTCCTAGGTTTACTAAACTTAGGAGATCCTCCCGATTTTCTTGGATCTCATGTCGTTATCCTGCAGATTAGACTAGGAGCTTCTTTGTGAGCATGCGGGAATGTGGTTATAGGGAATGTAGGCATTGATTTTTAGGGTTTGGGTAATTCTTAGTTAGTTATAGTAAACTTGCTAAGAATAGGTCTTAGGTTGAGTTGGCTTGGTGAGGTGTCTAAGTGAACTATATGTGAAGATATTATTTAAATAAGAAATTTAAATAATAAATATAGTGAGGATAATGCATTAATTTAATTAAATTAATATTAGTGGGGTGAACGGGGTCATGGCTAGGTAAATGTGATAAAGGGTGCTTATATGTCAAGGGACAAAAGAGGAGTGTGACCTAATTTTAGTGTCTACACAAACATGTGATCAATCCTACACTATATATTCTTAATGATGGTTGTGTTGATGAAAATAACATTTGTGAAAACTTAGAGATAAGAAATTGAATATTAAAGAAATCATGGGTTGTTGAATCACAATCTTCATCTATAAAGAATATTTTTAGATTAATCTTATATTGTTCTATATTTTAACTTCATTCTAATTCTTTTTGTAATACATTTCTCTCATTACAAAATTAACTTTCAAGAAGAGATGATCGAGTAGAGAGAAATGGGAGGATTTCATTCACGTATTTTGCATCATATAAGATTTAAAAGAAATCCATACAAAGGAGGAGAATTATTGAACATAGATTGAAATTATTTTTCTTCACCATATAACCATCTTCAAAGAGAAACAAAATAAATTAGTGTCATCGAATTGAAAGAACTTCTCATGCAATTATATGCACTTATCCTCAAAATCTAAAAATGCACTTATTACCTTTTTCATGTTATGATGTCACATATGAATCAATAATGTATTTTAAAATGTACCATCAAATTCATTTAATTTTCCTTTGACGATTGAATTCTATCATTGCTTGAACTATAACACTCCCTTTTATGGTGGAGAACATGACACTTTCTTTATGTGGGATAACATGACACTTTCTTTTGCACATTTACAAACACACCAAGGATAAATTTGAAAAATAAATGAAAATTATAATGTGCTACCATTACATGTTAAGAAATTTTTCATTATTTAGTGATTGCAAGTGTGCTTATAACTCGAATAGATTTAAGAAAAAAATTGAAAGAGTAAATTCATTTAATGCAAGCTCAAAAAGTACCAAAAAAATCAGAAATTAAAATAAAAGTCATGCTAAAGGGGATATTTTGAAGGATTCATATTGGAAGGAGATTAAAAATTGGGAGAGGAACATGAGTGAAGATGAAGGGGTTAGAGGGTGGAGAAGTGCAAGGCGGGGAAAATAGAAAGTAGAAACAATGTGAAACTGAAACGTTGAACAACATGGTGACGTATATGGAAATATTGGGAGAGGAATAGGGGTGAAGATGAAGGGGTTAGAGGGTGGAGAAGTGCGGGGCAAAGAAAATAGAAATTAGAAACAATGTGAAACTCAAACATTGAACAACATGACGATGTATATGGAAATCCTTTGAAGGAGACCAGGGTTGTTGTTCAAGACAATGCAGAAACAATTTATAGATATATATGTGAATGTAAGGAGTGGTAGAAAAATATTTCTGAAGTGAAAATGTGTTTGTAGTTTTATCTCGTAGCATTTAGAGACATAAAGAAGTGGAGTGTAAGTAACATCCAAAGGTTGTGACGTCATGTGAAGTTCTCCCCATCAATGATTGTGATGGCATCGTTATTCAACTATCACCAAAAAAAGGGACATGTGTGGGTTGTTGTTGATTTTTATTATATGGAGGAAATTAATCACTTGCATGGGCCACACCTTTTCCACGGATGAGATTATTCATGTCCATATAAATCAATCTATTCTCTATCTTTTTCCACCATCAGTTCCATGTTGCGAAATGCATAATTTTTTTTTGTTTATGGAGTGGATTTGTTAAAGGGGTTGGTCTCCCTATTCATTATGGAGGTTGGAGCCATATTTATATCAAAACTAACATCAAAGAAACTAAAGCTAATGTTTTGTTCCCTGACGATGCCCATTTTTAGAAAGCTGAATCCAAGTTGGGGATGATTTGAATCACTACAATCTTAGTGACCTCATGAAGAAATATCTTGTGAAAATTTCCTTACGAAGATGGGACAAAGGAATTTGGTGGTGGTGTCATTTTTTGTTAATTATAGGAAAGCACTTCATATTTTGGTGGGGGATAGAGCTGCGAATGAGCATGACGAAGCCACATCTTTTCAAACAAATATTGTTTTCAAAATACAATATTTTCTATAGCAAGTCTCATTTGCAGCAGAGAGGGTGCACAAATTCACATGAAAAGGACTCGTAATGGTGTCATTATACAATTTTTTTATGTCTGACCATTTTTAGATGTGTATCAGCTACCTCCCTCCCTTATCCTCTCGTTTATCAACTACATGTTTTCTACTGTTGTTGCCAACTTTGTGGTTTTGTTGAGGTGGAGGATGACTCACACTTGCCGCTTGAGAATATTTGTGGACATGACGATATGACACATCTGAAAAAATGGTTTCCCTCCCCTTTATATTATTTGGAGAAGGTCGTGTATATCCCTAAACAAACATACACAATTTTCACGTGGAAGTATGAATTTGTCTAGAATTTGGCAGATGAAATGACATAAGAGAATTTGAAGGACACGCTTTAAGAGGTGTTTTGAATGGATGTTTAAGGAAGTGAAATCTAGTCCGAGTTTGACATCACAAAAGTAAGGTTGGTACCTCGAACGGGTGGCTTTTGGCGTAGAGCACACGTAGTGCACAAAAAATTATGGAATACACATGGCATACGAACAAGTAACCTCTCCATCATGATGATATTTGCTACAAAATAAAAGGATGATCTCACTTAAGAATAATTAGAAAAGGGATTTTTTCTCTAGTTCCTTTTGGTAAGAAATTTATATACAAGATCTTTAAAATTTCTTGTTCTTTTAATTTCGTAAGAGCTAAAGATGCAAGCAATCGACAAGAAATCCTTGTGCAAGAAAAACACTGACATATGACCAAAATTGTTTAGAAACTGAATTGTCATTCCTTGTTCCCAACAAATATATGCTTATCATCATCATCCATTGTATAATTCAATGTAATCAGCTCACAAACCATCTTCTGCAAAAGAGCAACCCGATACAGAGGAAGATATTATGGTGGAGGCATTTGGGCACGCATACACCATGTGAGCATGCCTACGCCATGTGAGCATCTAAGGAGGGCTACAAAGAAAGGTATGGGCGCAACGCAAATGCCATGTTGGATAAGCTCGATCCACATCACAACATCAAACATCGCCTAGGTAACCACAGAGCATTGGATTGCATTGGATTATTATTATTTTAATGTTTTTTTCATATAAAATATAACAAATATTGTAAAGAGGGCTATGAAAAATAATTCAAAATATATTTAAAAATAGTTTAAATGTGAATCATAAATCAAATTAAAATATATTTAAACTGGTTTATCATATATAAAAACCAAATCAAGATACACATATTTACTCTAGTTTATAGGAACCCTAAAATTAAATCAAAATATGTTAAAATTAACTTACCTCTAGGCTCCAAGCCATGTTCGAAAAAATGGACAAATCCCATGGAAAAGAAGAAACACATGCATTTACTATGTATTAACCACCCACTTCAAAACCATTGAGATTGTTTGATGCGGTGAAGGGAAGAAATATTTTTAGAAGAATTCTCTCTGAGTAGTGGAAATTGGAATGCATTTGTGGAAAAAAATTCATTAAATATCTTTCCACTTGCAAGGTTTTCCATCACTCTGCAATGCAGCCCGCCATCTTACCATTTGTGTTTTTCATGTAAATGCATCTCCTTCTTCTTCTCCATTTGTTCACAAGATTTGTCCTTTGTTTTTCCCCACGTCCACGTCATCCGAGGTTTCCATGTGGTCTCCTAGGTGGATCTCATCCGTTATTCCCAAAAAAACAAATATTAAAAAACAATACCCAAAATTAGGGAAAGTTTAAAATTCAATAATTTTAACTTTTTCCGTGCATCGCAACTCGTATACTGAGAGGAAGTTGGCAGATTGTAGTGTATTCGATGAGCGGTGAAGGACAGGTGTCCATGTGGTGACCTTGTTGTGGAGGAGCATAGGCAGCAAAGACATGGAATGTGACACATAGTTGGGTAACATGTATATGGCCTAATGTTAGTTAACAATGTATATGGAGAATCTTTTGGTTTACTAATTAGTTTATTATATTAGTAATTTCTTTCGATATTACATATTTGCAAAGTACAAATCAAATAATCTGTTAACCACCTAATTTCAAAACTATTGTTGGATGTGTTATATATTTGATTTATTAATATTTTCATAATATTAATATTGTTTATGAACACACACATGATCATTTTAAGAAAATATTTGGATAGATGCAATATCTTTTAGTTTATTATATTATATATATATTTTTATATGAGGTGTCATTAAATATGGAGTTTTTAATATATAGTTGTTAATAAAGTTTTTAATATATACTACGATGGAGATAGAAATTCTACATTCGAGTATAGATAACAGATAGTATTTGGGCATTAACAATTTGAGTAGTGGAATATGTGCAAAATTTGTGTTTCCCTGTATATAAACATATATAAATCAAGTCCAATTACAATATTAGTTTGAAAATAGTAATACCTATACAAAATAAACTATGGATAAACTATAAGTAATATAGTAAACCATATTCTGGGTTTGACCCTGATTGTAATAATTTCTCCCTTTATGTACCATCGATTGAAAACTATGGATCCATGTACATATAAACAAAATGAAGAAATGAGGCCATTTTGGTTGTGTTGTTACTACATTTGTTGTAAGAAGGGGTAGAGTAACAAGGTGATTGCATATGATTCAAGGCGACAAAGGTGGGATTGGCTCCCTGCTTGCCGGGGTGGTCCTTTCATGCATTCTGAGTTTGGAACCCAGGCACAGAGGAAACTCTAACTGACATTAGGTTGATGTCATTTATCAACTCTGAGTAAGAAATTGATACATAAACAAAAAGTAATAGAATTATTATACACACTCAATAGAAAATTGATATAAAATATAATAGAATTATTATTATCTTAATGTAAAAAAATAACTAATTACACTATTTTTCCTAAATTGGTGTGTACCTAACTACATTGATTTTTCATATTTTAAGATACATGCAGTCATTTTCTCTGAAATTAGTATGGATCTTTTAACTACATATAACTAAGCTTATTTTTTCATAAATTTTAACAATGGTTTTGTAAAATCTATAGTTTTGAAATTGAATATAACAAAAAAGAAAGTAAAATCTAGAAAATTATTCACATGGATCTAAGAAGGTCCCTGAACACCCCATTCATCAAGCTCATGAACACTATGGGGCATTCCTCAAACCAAAAGGCATTACCATGAACTCGTAGTGGCCATATCTCATACGAAAGGCGCTCTTATGAATATATGCCTCTGTCATCCTCGGTGATTATAACCCGACTTAAGATTTATCTTGAGAAGACTATGGCCCCCTTCATCTCGATCAAATAAATCATCAATGTGCGGAAGGGGGTAACAATTCTATTCGTTACTTTATTCAACTAGTGGTAATCAATACACAACCGCAGATATTCGTCCTTCTTTATAAAAATCATTGGTGCACCCCAAGGGGACACACTAGGATGGATCAGAATTTCTCCAAAAGGCCCTTAAGCTACAACTTGAGCTTGTAGATCTCAGAGAAGTCATTTGATAAGATTCTCGTGAGATAGGTTGTGCAACCAGAACCAAATCTATGTGAAAATATATCTCACGTGGGGAGGTAACCCCGGTAGCTCCCCTAGAAAGACATCAGAAAACTCTCTCAAGATAGGATGATCATCAAGGGATGGCCCACTAGACTCATCCTCCGATCTGTCACTAACCATAATAGCATACATTTGGCAACCTCGTCATACACACCACTTAAGCTGCATAGCGGAGATGGTGTGAATAGAAATGGGCCTCCTAATTCATGATATCATTGACTCAACTCCTAGATCATTTCTACATGATATAGTCTTATGGTAACAATCCACTCTAGCTCTATGTGCAGCACAACCACCCATTCCCAAAATGACTCCATACAAACCCAACGGAAGGATATAAAGATCCGAGGTAGTGGTGAAGGGTCCCAAGTCTACTACACACTCCTTACCTAAGGAGTCTATAGAAATTTTGGCTCAAGAATCCATTTCAACGTCCCAGCTAAGACCCTACCTAACTTCCACCAACCTGCAATGCTCTACTAAGGATTGTGCAATAAAAGAATCTGATGAACAAGAATCAAACAAAATGGAGGTAGGAATACCACTAATGTTACATGTCATCTCTATGATGGTACTCTAGTGCTCAGCCTGACGGTTCTCGACCGCTGCATAGTTCTGATGGCTGTGCCTCATGTCACCAGCAGTAGGCTCTGAAATTTGTGTCTTACCCTTATTGCTAGGTTTCTGTGGGCACTCTCTCCAATGATGTCCAACAACACCATAACCATAACAGCTGCTTGGTCCTCTCTAATGAGATGCAGCTCCAACTGGTACTCTAGAGGTCTCTGATGTGGATCCTGATGATCTGGTTATGGACTATTGTTGTCTCTATTGATGAGTTCTCGCCGACCGAGCTCTGGTGCACCTTATGTCCTAATGAGACCCCTAGGAGGAGGCCCCATACTCCGTCCTCTCTGTGTGTCGAACCTCTAAGTAGGTCTGAATGGTGGACGAGTCTCTGCTGCATTGCTGCTGAGGTGGCTATTGTGGTGGCCTGAAAGAAGACTATACTGAACCTTGTCCACCATGAGGAGGAGGAGCTGACCCCCTCAATCTTCTATCTCGTATTTCTCGGATGCGGCTCCAAAATCATCCTCGACCTATTGTGTCTTTCGCCGTGTCTCCTTTGTAATGTAGGCCTTCTCCACGACCTATGCTAAGGTCAGCAGGCGGTGAATGTGCACCGCACCACCCAAATCCAAATTCAGGCCCCTGATTAACCTGTGAATCCTACATATAGTTGACATACACGGGAGTAGGTCCGTAAATCAACTCTCATACTCAGCCTACAGTCATGATGCCCAACGAAGGTCATGGAACTCGTCATCATTCTTTGAATAAACCTCCAGGATAAGTGCCTACTCCTGAACCGCTCCTCAAAGAGCTCCCAAGTAACCGTCTCTGAAACAACATGGAGCTTCTGCTCCTTGTTCCTCTACCAGACACCTACTCCATCCCTCAGAAAATAGATCACAACACGAGCTTTCATGTTGCTAGTAAAAGGGTAGAGCTTGAAGCGCCCGATCAAGCTCACCAACCAGGCCTCTACCTGAAATCCACTTGTGTCTCTAGAATAGTGAGATGGTCATAGCTTCAGGATCTCCCTGATATGGTTTGTAGCTATCGACTAGTGACCCCCAAGCCTCTCTGCATGCTTATCTCTAGGTCTAGGGCTTCGAGACCTATCCTTGTGTCTTGAAATCATGTCTCCTTGTCCCCTATACGATGACTCTGCTCTAGCTAACTCTACGTGGGATTTCTCTACCCTATGCTCCTCGTTGTGTCAAGGAGATTCACGAGCCTCAACGGATGGCTACCTATCATGTCTCATTGATCATCCTCCTAAGGACCCTCTCGCATATAGCGGCATTGACATCCTAAAGCGTCGTAAAACTGGGGTAGAATGGCCGCTACAACCTCGCTCTCGGAGGTCGCAAGTCTAGGTCTATGTGAAAGGACCCCTCTCTAGTCCGTGCCTCCTGCATAGACCAAGGTGAGATTTAGTTCATCATTCTAGGTTTTATTCCAGTTTTCTATGTTTACTAAAATATATAATTTTTAGATAAGTTTTCTAGGTTTAGTATTGTGTTAGGTTTAATATTGTACTAGGTTCAATGTTCATGTATCACATTTTCTGTGTGCCCAAGGGTCCAAGATTTGAACCCACAACTCTGATACCAAGTGTAACGCCCACAAAAATACGTCCGCATGAGACCCAAGAACAACCTAGGGTTAGCTAGAAAAATTATGGTTTTTTTTTTTTAAAAACATGCCCACAAAAAGGGTTTGAAAACAATAGTTGTCACGTTAATGTTTCTAAGTCAATTAAATTTAATAATAATTTTTTTCCCATTATAAAAAAATATTGAAAACCCACATTTAAACTTTAATACATTTAATTTGACTAAGCATGGTTAATTTCCCCTAAGTATTATTTTAATAACAATTTAATTCACTATAGTTAAAATTTCCTCATTTAAATCTCAAGGGTAAAAGGGTCAATATAAATAAATACTAAAAATTAATTAATCCCACAAGGTTTAATAACAATTGACAAGGTCCCCATTTGACATGGGGTTAGAATTAATAAACATACTGCTACCCCATAAAGTCACCCCTTAAAAATTCAACCCATGTATATGAAATTAAAAACATTTAAATTAAAAGACAATTTTCACTCACCCACTCTCTACCTACTTTTGTAGGGATGAATCTCATCCCTGGGATGGATTAATTTAGGACCCTTGATGAGGGAGCAGGGCAAATAACCCTAAAACATGTTTAAGAATGCTTCTCTCTTTTCACTTGGCTCATTGTTTCTTTTTGGTTTTCAGAGGTTGTTGGAGGATAAGGAGGAAGCCATTAGAGTCCATTTCAAGCTCTTGGGAGGGATGAACATGCTCCATTATTTTCTTATTTTATTGATACCCTCTCCTAGGGTTTTAAATGTACTTGTATATTTTATTTAGCTCAAAATTCTTTAATTTGCCCAAATGGGCTTGTGGGTTTTTCCCCATTTTGATTAAATAGCTATATTTGATAAGTGATTTCATTTGGATATATGTATGTATGTATGTATATGTATATGTATGTGTATTGGTATATATAAATATATTTTTAAAATTTTAAAAGGATTAAAAATCTGAATCACTATTAATACAGTGATTTAATACATTTGCAAATCCAATAATTAAAAAAATGCACTAAATGCAAATCTAAAAGCCCTTCCCATGGATAATATACCCCCTCGCGCATTTCTTGTTTGGTCAATTGATGTGTGCACTTCTTTTAGCCATGGCCGAACCTCTATGATATATATATATATATATATATATATATATATATATAATATATATATATATATTATATATTACTTTTTAATACATATATATATATATATATAATAATATTTTGAATAGTAGTAATATTGTCAATAGCAATAATAGCTATGTTATTGATGGCATTAACAAGTCTAAAACTTACACTTAAAATTCTCTTCTTTTTTTTTTCCTTATTTGCTAGTATTTTAATAAGGGTCTTATACGGAAAGAAAAATTTCACTTATTATAATATTGGCTTACATGGTTTTATAAGTAATTTTACAATGACTTAATAATAATTTTACACATTCCAAGAGGTTAAAGCCTAAGTTTCAAATGGGTAATTTCTTTTCTCCACTAGATTTAGGAATTTAACTATTTTATTGACCAAGTAGATAACAATTAAAATTTGGATTCTTTCCATCTACTTGAATATAAAATTTCTTTCAACCACTATAAGAGAATGAACAAATATAACTCTTTCACTACTTTATAAATTTCATGGAATACAATAGAAGTAACTATTTCTTTCCTCTTTCAAACTACAAATTTCAACCATTCTCACAACTATAACAAGGTTTTCAATAAGTTTTAAAATGAGAACTACTAACTTTCAAATGAGAGCTACACATTATATGAGAAAATATTCAACTACAATGGGAATAGGATATTTCCCTTTTTAAACTTTTTTTTCATTACAACAAGACTAGCTTTACAAAAACAAATCTTTCTTTCCCTTTTCACATACAATACAACTTTAATGTCCAATAATCAAAACAACTTTTCTTCACAATTATTAATACAATATCTTCCACTTAAAGTGGGAAAACTTACAAGAATGAAAGCTAAAAGGAATACAATATTACAAGTCTTCCACCCTAAGTGGGAATAACAAGGAGGTTTCTCACAAGGTAAGATTTCTTGAGGACACCAATGATTACTCCATACTTCACATCACCAACAAGAGAGCTCCACCATGCTTCATTGATCACAACAAGAAAGGGGGGAGAGGCAACACTCTTCACCCAACCAAGAATTTCAATGAGGAGGAGAAGCTTCCACATCACAATACAAGATTTTACAACCATACTAAAACACAAACAATACAACTACAATCTCAAGAAGGAAAACAACAAAATACACAAGGCTTCAACATGCAAAAGCCAAAGGAGCAAGATCTATGGGGAGGTCACTTATGCCTCCCAATGGGAAATGGGTGCCCACCTACAAACCCTCCAATAAACATCTCAAATCCCCTACACACTCTTATTCCTCCCTCAAGTACCTCTTATGCCTCCCACATTCTCTTATGCCTCCCTACAATCTCTTATGGCTCCCTCATAAAATAGACCAAGTAAGAAATGCAAGCAATTTCTTGTCCAAGGTGGGGCACCCAACCCAACTCCCTCCAAAACATGAAAATAAATCTTATGCCTCCCCACATGTAAGATCCCCATAGTCCCCTCCTACACCACACTTAAGCAATCTACCCAAGCACCCAACAAGCATACCAAAACACTCAAAAACATGCACATATACACACAATTATAAAAGGAAAATATTTTACAAGAGTATAGCTCCTACCTTTCCATGGTAGAGATTGATCCAAGAGTCCCACACCAAGCTTCTTCAATCCCAAACAATCACCAAGAAGCTCCAAAAAATCCACAAGCACTCCAAAATCTTCTAACTCCCAAAAATGTAAGAGCACAAGGAAATGAAGTAACCCCAAACAAGCAAAAGAACTTGAATAAATAGAAAAGGGAGAGAGGAGGGTGAGGTGGCTCCATGTAGGATTCCACATCACTCATCCTCAACTCCACCTCATAAGTCAAACCTCAACCCTAATGCACCATAAATTGGTGGGTGAGAGGAATGACAAGTTACTTACACACACAATCCAAGCCCACACCCCTAAGGACAAACTTAATTACATGAAAGGAAGTGCAATAATATTTTACCTTTTTGTCCTCCCAAAACACATAATGGGGTCTATTTTTGACCCCCCAACCCATAGGTAAGGTTGGTATAGAAATTTAAGAGGTGTGGGACAAGTTTGACTTGTCCCATAAGCCTCCAAAATTGGCCCTTAAGGCCAAATCCGAATTTTCATGAAGGGGTAGAGTGTACAACACTCAAGGTCACAAGCACTCAACTTACAACACATAATCCAAGAGCCATCAATTCTAATAAATGAATTCTTTTGACCCATTCTTAATTAATTTAGTAAACTAATTAATTTACTAATCTAGACATAAATCAAGTGATTAACAAAAAGGGAATACATCACCATAATTTCACATACTAAAATTAAATAAAGGAAACTAAATGAAATAATAACACATAACCCCTTGGTCACAATTGGAGGTGATTTCCCCATGGGAACCCCCTAACAACAATTCAAACACACACACATAACAAAATACATGTTGTCATGGTGACCCTTGTTGAATTCATCTAGCATTCTAATGTGGTTGGTTTCAATCCCCTCGATGTTTGTTGTGACATGTTTACCTACAAAACACATAACACCTCCTTCAACTTGTAGCCACATCAAAACATCCAAAATAAATATACAATATAACTCCACAATCATCTATATATGAATCAAAACATCATCTAGGCAAGTAACGATATCATTTACAATTTCTAACAACATCTTGATTTTATATTTCATCAATATCCATATGATCATAAGATTAGTTCAATTGTCTAGGTCTACTCAATATGACGAAATATTGCATGTTTGAAATATATATATATATATATATAACCATGTCAACAAAGCATATCAACATCAATATAAAATGTCTCTAATAATCCACACACATCATGTATGAATTAAAATCAACAACAATCCAAAGTATCTCTAACATCTAACATCATGCTAAATCAAAAACTACAATAATATCCATAAGTATAGTCGACAATATCGAAATCAATAACAAAGGTGTCGAAGGGAAGTGGGCACTACATCCCCTCCCTTAGACTCAACTTTCTCCTAGAAGTCACTGGAGCAGTGTGGAAACCGAACTCGTAGTAATGTAACATCCTCCCACGTAGCCACAGTCTCATCATATATGTCCCCTTTGGACTCAAACCTGGTCAATCTCTTTACCTCGAAGGCCCAAGGTCCCGCGCTCTAAAATATGACAGGCTCCACCATCACCTACCTCTAATCCTACACCTACAAGGAGGTCCAATCTAGTACACGAGAAGGGTCTAAAATATATCTCCTAAGTACGAGACATGAAATATATCATGGACACGAGACAAGCTAGGTGGTAATGCTAGACAATAGGCCAAAGGACCGATACGCTCCAAAATCTCAAAGGGACCCACAAATCTAGGAGCAAGCTTTGATCCTTTCCCATAATGGATAGGGCTCTTATGAGGTGTGACATGAAGAAACACCTTCATGCCCACCTCATAACTATGATCTGTCGTATGCTAATCCGCATACTTCTTCTGCATGTCCTACACCTCCTGCAATCTCTACCTAATCCTAATAACCTATTGCTCCATGTCCTGTAGTAAACCTGGCCCAAGAGAAACCATGTCCTCTAACTTGTCCCAACTAAGAGGTGTCCTGCACTCTCTGCCATAAAATGCCTGAAAAGGAGCCATGCCTATCGAAATCTAGAAACTATTATTTTAGGAAAACTCCACCAATTACAAGTACTCCTCCCATCTCGACTTATGATCCATGACATACATCCTAAGCATGTCCTCCAAGATGATTCACCCGCTCGGTTTGTATTTCCCTCTCAGGGTGATAAGTTTTGCTGAAACTGATCTTTGTCCAGAGGGAATACTACATGGTAGTCCAAATGTGGGAAGTATACAAAGGATCACGGTCACAAATGATCTTCGGCAGAATCCTGTGTAACCTGACGATCTCATCAAGATATACCTGTGCCACTGCACTAGTTGTGTAGGTGGTCTTCACCGGAAAAAAATGAGCCACTTTCGTTAATTTATCCACCATAACCATGATGGCGTCATGGTGGTATCTCGACGTCAGTAACCCAACTATAAAGTCCATGGAAATGGTGTCCCATTTCCACTCCGTATAATATGAGGAAAGAGAAGGCCACTGGATGTTGATGTTCAACCTTCACTTTCGACACTCTAAACATTATGACACAAACTAAGACACGTCTCTCCAAAGTCTTCTCCAATGGTAAAATTGTCTCAAAGTGGCGTGCATCTTCTTCACCCCAGGATGGGATGAATAAGGTGCACGATGAGCCTCTGTCAAAATGTCATATCTCAAGCCTCCATCTCTAGGAACATATATATGATCTATGTGTCGAGAAGACCATCTCGCCTCTAATGAAAATCCATCAAACTTCCCCTTAAGGGGTCTCGAGACTCTATCTCTGCCCGATCGTAAGGTAGAAACTATCGTGAGGAAGCTGTTGCAATATCCTGCTCCACAAATTTGTACCCATTGAAGTAGCCATAACCACATGTCTCCATCTACTTAGGGCATATGTAACCACATTCTCCTTCCCCTTCACATGCTCTATCTCCATGTCATACTCACAAAGAAACTCCATCCAATGCCACTGACGAGTGTTGAGATTGGGCTACGTGAAGAGGTGACAAAGACTCAAGTGATCAGTCCTGAGTGTAAATCTCCGGCCAAGGAGGAAGTGTCTCCATCAAACTAAGGCGTGAAAACTGCCACAAGTTCAAGATCATGAGTTGGATAATTGAGCTCATAATCCTTGAGTTTGTGAGACTCAAAAGAAACTACTCTTCCCTCCTACATCAACACACATCCAAGTCCTGCCAAAGAAGTATATGTGAAAATGAAGAACTCACCCTGAGGATCTGATATTGAAAGAATAAGCATTGTCATGAGACATTCCTTCAAAGAGTGTCATGAAGGCATGCTCGCATCTTTCTGACCATACAAACTTCTTCCCTTTCTGCTGAAGGGAAGTGATGGGGTGTGCAACCCGAAGAAGTCCTACATAAATAATCTCTTGTAATATCCTACCAAGCCCATAAAGTTGCACACCTTAGTCACACTAGTGGGTGTTGTCTAATACATAATAGCTCAAATCTTGGAAGGATTGATCTGCGATACCTTCCCGAGAAATGATGTGGCCCAAATATCGCACCTCTGTCTAAAATAACACACACTTCTCTAGGTTCTAGAGAGATGCTTCTCACGAAGTCACCGAAGAACATGGCAAAGGTGCTCCACATGATCCTCACGCATACATGAGTAAATCATAATGTCATCAAGGAAAATGAGCATGAAGTGATCCCCCGATGTTTGTTGTGACATGTTTTCCTACAAAACACATAACACCTCCTTCGGCCTTGTGGCCACATCAAAACATCCAAAATAAATATATAATATAACTCCACAATCATCTATATATGAATCAAAACATCATCTAGTCAAATAACGATATCATTTACAATTTATAACAATATCTCGATTTTACATTTCATCAATATCCATATGATCATAAGATTAATTCAATTGTCTAGGTCTACTCAATATGACAAAATATCACATGTCATATATATATATATATATATATATATATATATATATATATATATATATATAACCATGTTAACAACATATCAACATCAATATAAAATGTTTCTAATAATCCACATGCATCATGTATGAATTGAAATTGACAACATCTAATATAAAAATTCAAAAAAAAAAGTGCTTTGGCTTGGTAAAGCCGAGGCCATACTTGGAGAATAGTTTTATTAAAAGAAAATGGTGGGGGGAGGGTCACCGACCCCACCCCTCACCCCACTTAATATAGGATGGTGGTGGGGCGGTGACCCCCCCCCCAACTTAAAACTTATTACAATCCCATATGAGTGCGCACCTCATTATAACTCGCATCTTTCTTTATCTATGTGACTGTGTAAAAAAATTCATACCCATGCCACGGTTTTGCACGATATACAATAAAAACAATTATTGATATATATATATATATATATATATACAATATATATACATATATATACATATATATATACATATATATATATATATATATATATATATATATATATATATTCAAACTTTTATCTCATTTTCTTATTGAATCCTTAATATGGTAATTTCAGTTTTACTCAATAAATGAAATAAGTAAAATATGTATGTGTACATCTCACATACCCAAATGAAAATATGAATCAAATCTTAACTATATCAAATGGGCAAAACCCACAAGCCCATTTGGGAAAATATAATAAAAATGAGCTAAATAAAATATATAAATACATTTAAAACCCTAATGAAGGTGTAAACAAACAAGAAAAATAATGGAGCTTGTAAGCCTCCCCAAAAGCTTAAGAGGACCTCCAATGGCTTCTCATCCTCCTCCAACAACCTACAAAACTGAAAGAAACAATGAACCAAATGAAAAGAGAGAGAAGCATTGTTAAGCATGCTTTAGGGTTAGTTGCCATTTTCCCTCATCAAGGGTCCTAAATGAATCCATCCAAGGGATGAGATTCATCCCTACAAAAATTAGGTAGAGAGTGGGTGAGTGGAAATTGTCTTTTAATTTAAATGTTTTTAATTTCAAATACATGGGTTGACTTTTTAAGGGGTCACTTTATGGGGTAGGAGTATGTTTATTAATCATAACCCCATTGTTTAAAGGAGACCTAGTTAAATGTTTTAACCTTTTGGAATTAAACAACTCTAAAGCATTTAGTTATTGGCCCCTTTACCCTTGTGATTTAATGGTGGGATATTTAACTATAGTAAAATTAAATTGGTTATTAAAATAACACTTAGGGGTAAATAAACCATGCTTAGTCTAATTAAGTCCATTAAAATATAATGTGAACTTTAATACCTTGTTATAATGGAGAAAATTATTTTGTTGAATATAAGCAACTTAGAAATATTAATGGGACAACTGTATTTTTGAAGCCTGTATGCGGGCACATTTCTCTAAAAAAATTATTCCATAATTTTTTTAGCTAACCCTAGGTTGTTCTTGGGTCTCGTGTGGACATTTTTAGTGGGCGTTACACTTGGTATTAGAGCCGTGGGTTCAAATCTTGGACCCTTGGGCACACAAGAAAACATGAGACATGAACATTAAACCTAGTACAATATTAAACTTAACACAATACTAAACCTAGAAAATAACTTGTCTAAAAATTGTATATTTTAGTAAACATAGAAAATTGGAATAAAACCTAGAATGATGAACTAACTCTCACCTTGTTCTCTATGCAAGAGGCACGGACTAGACCAGGTTCCTTTCACATCGACTAGATTTACCACCTCCAGATCAGGTGGTAGCATCCATTCTTCCTCATATTTTACAGATGCTTCATAACGTCAATGCCGTTATGCGTGGAGGTTCCTTAGGAGGACAACTTGATAGACATGATAGGGAGCCATCAATGGAGGCTCATGCACCTCCTTGACATAACAAGGAGCATAGGATAGAGAACTCCCACGTGGAGTCACCGGAGTAGAGTCACCGCGGAGGGACGGGGAGATAGGATTTCAGGACACAAGGATAGGTCTCGAGCCCTGACCAGAGAGGAGCATACATAGAGGCCTAGGGGTCATCGCCACACAGTTGCAGAGCACCATATTAGGGAGATCCTGAAGCTACAACCATCTCACTATTCTGGAGATATAGGTGGATTTCAAGAAGAGGCCTGGTTGGTGAGCTTGAGCGGGTGCTTCAAGCTCTGCCCTTGTACTAGCAACACAAAATCTCATGTTGTGATCCATCTTCTGAGGGATGGAGAAGGTTTCTGGTGGAGAACTTAGGAGCAGAAGCTCCACGTTGATTTAGAGATGGTTACCTGGGAGCTCTTTGAGGAGCAGTTCAGGAGCAGGTACTTATCTCGTAGGTTTATTCAAAGAAGATAGATGAGTTCCATGACCTCTATCAGAATCTATGATGTAGCTGAATATGAGAGTCAATTTTTGGACCTACTCCCGTATGTCAACTATATGCGGATGAGCAGTATAGATTCACAAAGTTCATCAAGGGTCTAAATTTGCATTTGGGTGTTGTGGTGCACATTCACTTCCCATAGACCTTAGCATAGGCCGTGGAGAAGGCCTATATTACGACATTTGAGACACGAGGAAAGATGTAGTAGGCCAAGGAAAGAGTTTAAAGTCGCATCTAGTAGATGCAGGATAATAGATCGAGGGGGTCGAGTTCCTCCTCCTCGTAGTGGACAGGTTCAAAGACAGTCTTTTTCATGCCACCATAGCAGCCACCTTAGTAAAGCTAAAGAATGCAGACTCATCTACCATTCTGACCTACTCGATGTTCGACACATAGAGAGGACGAGAATATGGGCGCTCCTCCTAGGGGTCCCATTAGGCCACATGGTGTACTGAGAGCTCATTCAGCAGGATCTCGTCGGCAGAGATCTCGGTAGTCCATAGTAGGATCATCAGGATCCATAACACAGACCTCTAGAGTACCGGATGGCGTTGCATCTCACTGGAGAGGACCAGACAACTGTTATGTTGTGGAATTTTTGGACATCATTGGAGAGGGTGCCCATAGAACCCTAATAATAAGGGTAAGACACAAATTTGAGCCTATTGTTGGTGACATGGGGCACAACCATCGGATCTATGCATCGGTCGAGAACCGCTAGGCTGAGCACCAAAGTACCATCATAAAGACGACAGTAGATTGGTGGTATTCCTAGCTCCATTTTATTTGATTCTCGGTTCATCTAAATCTTTTATTGCACCATCCTTAGTAGGGTGTTGCAGGAAAGTGGTGGTAGTTAGGTAGGGTCTTAGTTAGCATGTTGAAATGGCTTTAGGAGCAAAAATTTCAGTAGACTCCTTAGTTAAGGAGTGTGTAGTGGACTTGGACCCTTTACCACTACCTCGGATCTTCATATCCTTCCATTGGGTTCATATGGAGTCATATTGGGCATGGAATGGTTTTCGCACACGTGAGCGAGTGGATTTGTTACCATAAGACTATATCATGTATAGATGATCTAGGATTTGAGTCGGTGATAACGGGAGTTAGGAGGCCCGTTTCTATTCGCATCATCTCTTCTATGCGGCTTAAGCGGTGTGTGTAATGAGGTTGTCAAATGTATGTTATTACGGTTAGTGACATATCGGAGGATGAGTCTAGTGGGCCATCCTTGATGATCATCCCATCTTGAGAGAATTTTTGATGTCTTTCCAGGCAAGCTACCGAGGTTACCTCCCCACGTGAGATAGATTTTCACATAAATTTGGTTCTAAAGTGCAGATCCTATCTCACGAGCACCTTATCGATGACTACTCCCGAGCTCTGCGAGCTCAAGTCATGCACTGAGGGCCTTATGGAGAAAGGCTTTATCCATCCTAGTATGTCCCCTTGGGGTGCACCGATGATTTTTGTAAAGAAGGACGGATCTCTACGGTTTTGTATTGATTCCTACCAATCGAAAAAATTAACGATCAAGAATCGTTACCCCTTCTACGCATTGACGATTTATTTGATCGGATGGAGGGGGCCAGATCTTCTCCAAGATAGATCTTAAGTTGAGTTATCATCACTAACGATCACGAAGGTAGATAATCATAAGACTACCTTCCATATGAGATATGACCACTACGAGTTCACAATAGTGCCTTTTGGTTTTTGACGAATGCCCCCACAATGTTCATGAACTTGATGAATGGGGTGTTCAAGACATTCTTTGATCGCTTCGTGCTCATTTTCCTTGAGAGAGAAAGAAGAGAAACTCTGATTTTTGCTCCCACCCACCAACAACATTCATTAAATGATCTAGAAAATTCATGGGCACCTCTAAAAATCCATTCCCCAATGTACTCTAGCTTACTGGAGAAGAAATCAGACCATACTGTATTAAAATCGGTGATTGGGATGCCTGGAACTGCACTTTTTGGAGCCAAGTACGTTTTCCTATTTCTCACCCACATAACCCTACCAAAATTAAATTTCATTCTTCTATTACATAGAGGATATCAAGACCTTTCCAACGATATAAAGTTTGTTGAATTTCGAGCACCGGTCAAAAGTTATGCCCATTTGAAAATTTGCATTAATCCGCACAAGAAATGGCAAAAATGCAAATTTGCAAAATGGGCCTCAATTCCCAAAATTGGAAAAATTTGCAAAGAAATTCCCCAAGCCCCCAAGCCCAAATTGGAAAAATTTGCAAAAATTACCCTGCACCCCCAAGCACGAAATTGGAAAAATTGCAAAACAATCCCCTAGGCCCCCAAGCCCAAATTAGCAAAATTTGTAAAAACTTCCCCTGTGCCCCCAAGCCCGAAATTGAAAAAATTGCAAAAATCCCCCAAGCCCGAAATTGGCAAAATTTGCAAAAAAATCCCCCTAGGCCCCCAAGCCCAAAATTGGAAAATTTGCAAAAAAATCCCCCAAGCCCGTAACTTGCAAAATATGAAGAGTTAGAAGGACTTCTTTATATTTTTGGAAAGGGGAAGAAATTTCCTATCTGATGAATATTCTTTTGAGAATCATTAAGTACTTAAAATATGTAAAAATCAGATTGAAGCACTAAAAGGGGAAATGGTGTTAGTTGACCAAAATTAAGCATGAGCTTATTTTGGACAACAATTTGGTGACTCAGCGGGGTTATCTTCCTATCAGATGAAATATGGCCAACTACCTGTAGCAATCCATTGGGCATGGAGTCTTCTTGGTAGTCTCATATCTAATCTAGGATTGCCTTCCACTGCTTGCACTCTCATCCTTTGTAAGAAGACCTTGAAGTCGAGGTTTGTGAGAGTAGAAAATTTCCTGAAACTTGGAAGCTTTTCCCTCATTGATCTTTTGCAAATATGATCTATTGGAGTGCAATGAAAACATCCAAACCTACTCCGATATGGATACTCTACTGATTTGATTCTCTTGTGGCTGCAAGTGTCTTCCAGGAGTGAGATGAACTGTATACAAGCATACAATGAAGCAATAGAGCATGTGCACCAACACTTAGGGAAATGAAACCTATTCTAACAACAATACAATGTGCACAAGCACTTGGAGAAATTGGAAATCCTAGACTAATATGTACAAAGGTGAGAAATTATCCTTTTAGTAGCACTGTTTGAGATAGATCCCATTGACTAGAATCTGCAATTCTTCACCACCCAATTTAACCATCCGGAAGGCATTGCTACCTTTGCATTCAATGATCATGTATGGGCCACTCCATATGGCATCGAACTTAGAATGCTTTCTGGATTTGCACGATCAACATCCCACTTTAGTACCAAGTCTCCAACTTGGAATGTCCTAGCCTTAGCTTTCTTGTCAAAGCTCTTTTTGATCAATGCTTGATCCTTCTCCATAGTCTGCATTACATGTTCTCTTGCTTCTTCTAGTTCCATTAGCTCTGCATACCTAATTTCCATGGGCCCAAATTCAGCTAGTTCCAACTATTTCATGAGTTCCAATGCTGGAAACTCAAGTGATATAGGTAGAACTGCTTCTTTTCCATATACAAGCTTGAATGGAGAGCTTCCTGTAGACCTCTTGGGTGTGATCCTATCAGCCCATAGAGCTGATTTGAGATTTGTGTGCCAAGTTCTTTGATTCTCATCAAGAGTCCTTCTGATGATTCTTAGTAAAAAAAAATTGTGGACTCTTCTTGGCCATTACCTTAAGGGTAATAGTTTGATGAAGTGCTTGAGGTATACACCATTCTTGATAGCCCATTCAAGTGATCTTTATACCAAGAAATGCCAATGCATTATCTCGATCTAATAGTGGCGGTGGACTCCAAACCTAGTGACTATACCTTCATAGAAATCCAAGATATTAGATTCATTTTCCTCCTTAAGTGCCACTGCTTTAGTCCACTTGGTGAAATAGTTTGTTGCCGTAAGTATCCACTTGTGGCCTTGACTTGAATTTGGGTTGATCACTCCAATGAAGTATAATCCCCATTGCATGAATGGCTGATCTATTGAAATTGGATGAAGGGAAGAAGGCTGCTAACCTTTCTTTCCCTGTGAATAATGCACACTTCTTACATTTCTTTATCCATGAGTAGCAATCACTAAACACCATAGGCCAATAGTAACCACCTTCATGATTTTGAGAGTTGTTACTCATGGACCAAAGTGGCCTCCTACTTCTCCATCATGGAACTCATGTAATATCTTCTCAACTTGACATGTTTTAATGCATCTCAACATAACACTATTGATGTCTTTCTTAAACAAGACACCATCAATAAGCACATATGGAATGGCTTGCAATCTGAAGTATCTCCTCTTTGCTTTGCTTATTTTTGGAGGGCACAAACCTGTTTGGAGATAATGCACTAAGTCTTGAGTCCAACATGGAATGGGTGCATCATTAGCTAGTTGTTCTTGATCATTTTGCAGTAGTAGGACAACCTCTTCTTCTCCTTTTGATTCATCATGTTGTTTGGAAGCGAGCTGCTCACACAAACCTTTGCCATGAACCAACTTGGTCACCTTGATTTCAATATCATACTCCATTACACGAGTGATCCAACCTACTCTCTTCTCATTCAAGTCCTTGTTTAGGAGAAAGTCCTTGACACCAACATGAGACACTAGCAGTTGAATCTTTTTGTTCGAGACCAAGTGTCTGAACTTCTTCAAACTCCTAATGACAAGCAAGGACATGCTTTTCAATAAAAGAATACCTTACTTCATAATCTTCCAGCTCTAATGAAGAATGTTATGGGCTGTTATGATCCTTCTCTATTTAGCTATACCAAGATAGCTGAGATTGTGCTTGATCCTCCAAAAGCATACAACATGAAGTCCTTTGAGAAGTATGGGTTGATAAGAGTTGGAGCCTATGATATTACATGCTTGATAGCCTCAAAAATCTCTTTGCCTTCTATTGTCCATTTAAATGCAAGACTCTTCTTCAACATCATTGTTAAAGGCTTCACAAGAGTGGCAAAATTAGGCACAAATATGCAGACAAAATTTATCCTTCCCAAGAATCTTTGGAGATATTTCTTGTGGTGTGGTAATGGAAGTGTTTGGATGGCTTCAACTCTTTAGGATAAATTGTTAACCCTTCTCTTGAGACAATATGGCCCAACAATTTTCCTCGTGTGCCAAGAATACACACTTCTTTGGATTCAATGACACTCTAAATTTTCTACATCTTTGAAATACTTGCCTTAGGTAAAAGAGGTGGTCTATTGCATTCTTTAAGAAGATGATGATATCATCTAGATACACTAGCACTATATTGTTGATTAAGCCTTTAAATGCCATATCCATGGCTCGCTGAAATGTTGCCCTGGCATTTGACAGTCCAAATGACATCTTCTTGTAAGCATATGTACCCCATTTCGTAGTGAAGATTTTCTTGAACTGATCTTCTTCTTTCACCATTATCTGATTATAGCCTGAGTATCCATCTAACAATGAAAACCTTTCAGAACCAGCTACAACCTGTAAGATTTGTTCCATTAAAGGAAGTGGTAGTGATCCTTGAGTGATGCTCTATTTAGATCATGGAAGTCTACACACAATCTGATTTCTCCATTTCTTTTCCTCACCGGCACCAAGTTTGCAACCCAACTTGAATGTTTGATAGGGAAGATGATGCTAGCCTCAATCAGCTTGTTCAACTCCTTCCTCATGAGAGGTTCAATGTGAGGATTCATTGGCCTTTGCTTTATCTCGATAGGATTGGATTCATGATTTAATTCAATTGTATGCTCAACCAATCTTGGGTTAAAACCTCTTAAATCCTTATAAGTCCATGCAAAAACATTTGGGAATTCTTGACAAAGTTGAACAAATTCATATTTCTCTTGTGGGGTACTTACTTTTCCAATTTTCAATGTCTTACCTTCATCTACTAAAATGGGCTTTGAATCTTCACCCTTTACCTAGATGTTTTCCTTCTCCTTCCGGAATTGATCATTTGGGTTGAAGATTGAATCCAAAGTTACAAGACCTTTTAGTAATTTGTTAGTTCTCAGCTGCATCACTTGGTCACCATACCCCTACTCCAATTTGTCTTAGTTTTCGGAGGAGAATTCAACTTGTTCTTGTAAAAATTTGACAATTTGTTGATCATTCTCAAAGACTTTCCAACTTGTGTTGTTATCTGGAATAGCTGGTCTTATAACCACTTTGATATGAGGCTGATATTTCTTACTTTTGATACTTTCTACAACATCAAATGCTACCCCAATTGCTTCCTAGTCTATCTATTGCTTCATTCTTCTTCCTTGGGATGGAATTGATGCTAAAATATTCAAAATCTTCAATGAGATCCCATACCCTATTTTTTTAGTTCTTCAACAGATCATTCTTAGCAGCATTTTGTCCTCTGACTTGATTCACAATCAGCTCACTATCACCAAATACTTGCAAGTTTTTTATACTTCTCTTTCTTGCCCAATGCAATCCGTGAATTAAGGCTTCATACTCAACTGTGTTGTTTGAACAAGAAAACTAGAAAATAGAAAGTTTGAGTAATATTTGTACCTGAGGTGAAACAAGCATAACTCCTCCTCTTGTACCTTGTATACTTCTTGACCCATCAAATAATAACGTCATATATCATTATCATCCTTGTGATCTGGCTTGGTGATGCTAGGGAGAGGATGATTCTCTTCATCACAAACAATAACTCCTCGATTCTTCCATTTCTTTGTAAGGGTCAAAAGCATGTATTTTTTTTCCCATTCATCAAGAGTTAAATATGGAATGCATCCAACCTTAGTATCTACTTCATAAGTGCTTGGGAGAACTTCTTGATCAAAATCTGAACAAGTTCACATTGATTAGACTTGGTGTGTGAGGCTCAATATGAAAGTTTGCAATAGGCTCAGATATGATTGTATCCTTATCTCCATACCTTGTTCTGAATAACATGTGTGACCAATCAAGTAAATAAATAACCTCTAATTTTAGCAGTGAAGTCTCTTGACAAGCATAATGTAAAGAGTGGTGGCAAGTCTATGACTGATACATCTTGCAAAGACATCACATTGGGACATGCATGTAATGTGAGGCTCAAATATTTGATTACTCCAACCATTATTACTATTGTCCCATCCAATTGCACCACACCTTTAGAGATGACTTCATATTGAAGACCCAATTGATCAGCTATTTGTTTTGGCATGATTGAGCTACTTACTCCCGAATCAATCATGCAATTATGTACCAACTTATCTCCTATGATCAATGAGATATAGAATGGTGGGGGCTTCAAATTCTTACCTTGGTGGCTTCCTTGATTTTCTCCTTGTTGAGTTGCATTGGTAAGCACCTTTTCTTATTGATTGGATGGTTGATTTGATGTTGACTAGTTTGCCATAACAACTTGCAATAGGTCTCTTTGTCCTGGGATAGCTAATGACTCCCACATTGAGATGTTTACATTTGTTTTCTTCATCTACTCAATGATGTTGAATGAGATGAGTTATCTCCATGTTTCCCCTTGCCTTGCACATTCTTCTCTTACACATGGGTTATTACAACGGGCACTTGAGCTGGTCTAGAAGGTGGCTTGGGCTGACCTTGCACATTGGGAGCTGCACTTTGATTGCTAACACCTTGTGGAGTGATGGAGGGTTGTGGATCACTTAAATTTGATGATTGTCCCTCTCCAATATTCCTTTTCTTGGACCATGTATTGGCTGCTACACTTTGAGAAGGTGTTTGATTTATACCACAGAAATCTTCAACCTGCTAATTGACAAGTGTGGTCTCATTTAGAGGTGCATATTGTTGATTTTCTCCTACTACTGATTTCCTTCATGTCATGTCTCTCTTGTTCTACACACTCTATTTTGCACCATAAGGGCTTGATTCAAAGCACCATTAAAACACATTGACTAGTTATGAGGTTGATTGCATGGGAAACATCAGTCATATTCCTAAGCCATGTTATTTTTCACTGGTACCAAAGCTCTAGATGTGGATGTAGCATTAGGATTGTAAGGCTGGAATGGTCTATTAGTAGGAGGCTTGACTTGGTTCTGATTTAGCTTGAAAGGGCCTATTGGCATGATTAGTCTCTAATGAGTTTGAGGTCTATTATTTAAAATTTTGAGCTTGTTACCTCTTAAGTGTCACCAACTCATTACCCAAATTTTACAGTTTGCTTCATGACTTCTTAGAGCTCATTTGAGGTACTAGAAGATGAAGTAGAAGCTTCAGTTGAATTTTGATTTCTTAGAGTAGGAATGGGAGCTAATGTGGGTGCTTGACTAGTGCTTGGAGCTCCTAATTATGGATATAGAGGCATAGGTGGCCTAGGTGCAAGTTTACCAACTTGGATCAAGCAATTTTCAGCTCTAATAGAAATGTTATACGATGCAAGTAAAGTTATACCTCCCAGAGTGTATCATTATGGAAATTCAGAATTTAGAGCTTTAAGGAAGTATAGGAAAGCACCTTCAATTGTTGGTCTCATGGCCATTTGAATTCTATCCCATGTCCTCTGAAATCTGAAGTTGAAATCCATCAATTGTTCATTAGGAGTCCTCTTAATAGTTATCAATTGTTCCAACAAAGAAAACTTATCCCCCTTTTCTCCAAATTGATTGTGAAGAGTTGTGCACAAATGGTCCCAATTCTGGATAGACCCTGTTGTTAGGATTTTCAACCATTGCAAAGCTTTACCTTTAAAGGAGGATGCCGATAACTTAACAAAAATGTCCATTTCAGTTATTTTGTGAATTGTACAAACATTTGCAATGTCCTAGATTTGGTCAATCAGAGTTGTCTTATTCTCTTCAGTGAAATATGGAATGTTCTTCAATGCTGCAACTGGAACTAGATTTTGTGCATTGAGAGCAAGTAGTGAGCTACCATATGAAGTTGACATAAGGATTGGGTTGTGCCATCCTAGTTGGTCGAAGAACTCTAGTTGACTAAATGAAAGGCCTAGCAGGTGGAGATGGAGACATGTGAGCTCTTCTTCCTCTCTGTGTTCTTTCTGGGGATAAATGCAAATAGATAAATAGTCCCTCTTCTCTAATTCTTGACCTTGTTTGGATTCTTCTCATGAATCAACCAAGCTTGGACTGCTGAAACCAAGTGGATTCTACCTCTTTGGAGTCGCCAGATGTGCATTCAAAGCTTCTCACAAGCTAGGAAACTTACAACAAGTGCACATCAATCTTGCTGTGATTAAAATAAAGACCTCTTGTCCCACCCGGTGTGCTATGTAACATTGATGCGTAATCACATCACCCCTGAATGTCTACAACTCAATGGGTTGAGACTCTCAGTGTGATTGCATAACATGGAGCTTCTCCCAAAGTGTGGGACTTTGCAATCAAGAGAGCTCTCTGGATGAAGGTCGGTTCCTATTCCTCTATTCAGGTGCACACATATAATTTGTAGAGGATCTACTCTAACTTGCCAAGGAGATAGGGTTAAGAAAGATAAAAAAAAATGAAATCCTAAGCTAAAGAGGTGATAGCACCAAGAAAAGGACTAGAATATCCTACTGAGGGAGAGTAGAGAAGAAAAATGTAGTTGGAAGAGGCCAGACAAGCTGTGACATAGTCCCAAATCTACATTCACCAACAAATCTCCATAAAACACAACATCATAAACCTATAAATGAAAGGAAATATGCACAAAAATAGAACAACAATAGAGAGGCAAGGAGTACAATAAAATAAATGCAAGGGTTGAGATAACACCACAAACACAAATTTTACTATTCCATGAATATACATAGTCCATTACATTTGTAGAATAAAGGCACAATTTCATTTACAGAGCCCATGAGAGGGTTTGTAGCTCAATGGTGTTGAGAAACCAATTTTATAGAGTTTCCCCACATCCCAAAAATATCCCCCTCTCAAATGAGAAGTGTTTACAATATATAGAATTATGGAGGAAGAGAGAAATAAGAGAAACTGGGATTTTTCTCCCACCCACAAAAACATTCATTAAATGGTCTGGAAAAGTCATGGGAACCTCTGAAAATCCATTCCCCAATGTACTCTAGCTTGGAGAATAAAATCGATTATGTCTTTGTATTAAAATCGGTGATTGGGATGCCTAGAACTCGCACTTTTTGGAGCCGAGTAATTTTTTCTATTTCTTACCAACCTAACCTTACCAAAATTAAAATTTTAGGCTTCCATGGTGTAGAGGATGTCGAGACCTTTCCAATGATATAAATTTTGTTGAATTTCGAGCACCGGGTCAAAAGTTATGCCCATTTGAAAATTTGCATTAATCCGCACAAGAAATGGTGAAAATACAAATTTACAAAATGGCCCACAAGCCCAAAATTGGCAAAATTTAAAAATCCCCTTGCCCCTAAGCCCGAAATTAGCAAAATTTACAAAAAAATCCCCGAAAAGGGCCCCAAGCCTGAAATTGAAAATTTGCTAAAAAAATCCCCCATGCCCCCAAGCCCGAAATTGGCAAAATTTTCAAAAAATCCCCCCAAGCCTGAAATTGGCAAAATTTGTTAAAAATTCACCCCAAGCCCCCAAGCCCGAAATTGACAAAATTTCCAAAAAAATCCCCACAGGCATGTAACTTGCAAAATATGAAGAGTTAGAAGGACTTCTTTATATTTTCGGAAAGGGGAAGAAATTTCCTATCCAATGAAGATGCTTTCGGGAATCATTAAGTACTTAAAATATATAAAAAAAACAAATTGAAGTACTAAAAGTGGGGAAATGGTGTTGGTTGACCAAAATTAAGTATGAGCTTATTTTGGACAATAACCCTCGAGGGGAAGTTTGACTTGATTCTCACTAGAGACAAATGATGGCCTTCTTAGGCACAAAGGTCGGATATATGTCCCTAGAGATGGGAGGCTTGAGATAGTAAATTTTAATAGAGGCTCATTGTGCACCTTATTTAGCCCATTCCGGGTGAAGAAGATGGACGCCACCTTGAGACAATTGTAGCATTGGAGGCAACTTAGGAGATACGTGGCTCGGTTTGTGTTCGCTGTTTAGAGTGTCGAAGGTGAAGGTTGAGCATCAAAATCCAGATGGCCTTCTCTTTCCTCATACGATATCAAAGTGGAAATGGGACACCTAAATGGGAATTATTAAAGTTGCTCGGATTTCCATGGACTTTATAGTTGGGTTACCGACGTCAAGATACCACCACGACGCCATCATGGTTATAGTGGATAAATTGACGAAAGTGGCTCATTTTTATCCGATGAAGACTACCTACACAGCTAGTGTAGTGACATGGGTATATCTTGATGAGATCATCAAGGTTACACAAGATTCCATGGAAGATCATTTTTTATTGCAATCCTTTGTATACTTCCCACTTTTGGACTACCATGCAATATTCCTCTTAGACGAAGATCAATTTCAGCATAGCTTATCACCCTGAGATGGATGGACAAATGGGCGGGTGAATCGGATCTTGGATGACATGTTTATGATGTACGTCATGAATCATCAATCGAGAAGGAGAGTACTGTTATTTTGGTGGAGTTTTCCTAAAATAATAGTTTTTAGAGTTTAATAGGCATGGCTCCTTTTCAGGCACTTTATGGTAGAGAGTGTAGGACACCTCTTAGTTGGGACAGGTTAGAGGACAAGGTTTCTCTTGGGGCAAATTTACTACATGACATGGAGCAGCAGGTTGTTAGGATCAAGAAGAGATTGCAGGAGGTGCAGGACATGCAAAAAAAGTATGCGAATCAACATAGGATAGATCATAGTTATGAGGTGGGCATGAAGGTGTTTCTTCGTGTCACACGTCATAAGAGCCCTATCCATTACAGAAAAGGCTCTAAGCTTGCTCCTAGATTTTTGGGTCCCTTTGAGATATTGGAGCATATCGGTCCTTTGGCCTATTATCTAGTGTTGATACCTAGCTTGTCTCATGTCCATGATGTATTTCATGTTTACATTCTTAGGAAATATATTGCAAACTCTTCTCATGTAAATGCTGGATTGGAACTCCTTACAGTGCAAGATTAGGGCAGGTGATGGTGGAGATCGTCCCGCATTAAAGAGCACAAAACCCCGGGCCTTTGAGGCAGAGAGATTGACTAGGTTCGAGTCTAATGGGACAGATATGATGAGACTGCGGCTACATGGGAGGATGTTACATTGCTACGAGTCTAGTTTCCACACCTGTTCCAGTGACTTCCAGGAGGAAGTCGAGTCTAATGGGAGGGGGATGTAGTGCCCACTTCCCTTTGACACTTTTTCTTTTAATTTCCATATTGTCGACTATACTTATGGATATTATTGCAACTTTTTGACTTGGCATGATGTTAGATGTTAGAGATCTTTGGACTATTGTTGATTTTTATTCTTAGTGTTGTATGTAGATTATTAGAGACAAATTATATTGATGATAATATGTTGTTGACATGGTTACATATATTTTGACTCGCGATACTTTCTTCATTTTGAGTAGACCTTACCAATTGAACTAATCTTGTGATCATATGGATATTGATGAAATGTAGAATCAAGATGTTGTTAGAAATGGTAAATGATATCATTACTTGCCTAGATGTTTTGATTCATATATAGATGATTGTAGAGTTATATTGTATATTTATTTTAGATGTTTTGATGTGGCCATGAGGCCAAAGGAGGTGTTATGTGTTTTCAAGTAAACATGTCACAACAAACATTGGGGGGATTGGAGACCAACCACATTAGAATGCTAGATAAATTCAACAAGGGTCACCATGACAACATGTATTTTGTTATGTGTGTGTGTGTTCGAATTTTTTTAGGGGGTTCCCATGGGGGGAATCACCTTCAATTGCGACCAAGGAGTTATGTGTTATTCTTTCATTTAGTTTCCTTTATTTAATTTTAGTATGTAAAATTTTAGTGATGTATTCCCCTTTTGTTAATCACTTGATTTATGTCTAGATTAGTAAATTAATTAGTTTACTAAATTAATTATGAATGGGTCAAGAGGATTTAATTTATTAGATTAGATGGCTCTTGAATTATGTGTTGTAAGTTGAGTGCTTGTGACCTTGAGTGTTGTACACTCTACCCCTTCATGAAAATTCAGATTTGGCCTTAAGGGCCATTTGGAGGCTTGTGGGACAAGTCAAACTTATCCCACACCTTAAACTGCTATACCAACCCCTACAAAGTTGGGGAAAAAAATAGACGCCATTATGTGTTTTGGGAAGATAAAAAGGTAAAATATTATTGCACTTTCTTTCTTGAAATTAAAGTTTGTCCTTAGGGGTGTGGGCTAGGATTGTTGTGTGTAAGTAAATTGTCATTCGTTTCACCCACTAATTTATGGTGCATTGGGGTTGAGGTTTGACTTGTGAGGTGGAGTTAAGGATGAGTGATGTGGCATCCTACATGGAGCAACCTCACCGTCCTCTCTCCCTTTTCTTTTTATTCAAGTATTTTTACTTGTTTGGGGGTTACTTACTTTCTTTGTGCTCTTGCATTTTTTGGAGTTAGAGGATTTTGGAGTGCTTTTGGAATTTTTGGAGCTTCTTGGTGATTGTTTGGGTTGGAATAAGTTTGGTGTAGGACTCTTAGATCAAGCTCTACCATGGAAAGGTAGGAGCTATACTCTTGTAAAATATTTTCTTTTATATTGTGTATATGTGCATGTTTTTGAGTGTTTTGGTATGCTTTTTGGGTGTTTGGGTAGATTGCTTAAGTGTGGTGTAGGAGGGGACTATGGGGATCTTACATGTGGGGAGGCATAAGAGTTCATTTCATGTTTTGGAGGGATTTGGGTTGGGTGCCCCACCTTGGACAAGAAATTTCTTGCATTTCTTACTTGGTCTATTTTTATGAGGGAGCCATAAGAGATTGTAGGGAGGAATAAGAGAATGTGGGAGGCATAAGAGGTTCTTGAGGGAGGAATAAGAGTGTGTAGGGGTTTTTATATGTTTATTGGAGGGTTTTAAGGTGGGCACCCATTTCCCATTGGGAGGCATAAGTGACCTCCCCATAGATCTTGTTCCTTTGGCTTTTGTATGTTGAAGCCTTGTGTATTTTGTTGCTTTCCTTCTTGTGATTGTAGTGGTATTGTTTATTTTTGGCATGGCTATAAAATCTTATATTGTAATGTGGAAGCTTGTTTTGTTTCCATGAGTTGAATCTATTTTTCATTGCATGTGGTGGTTGGGGCTCGAGGGCCAATGAGGAGGATGGCTTCTCCTTCTCATTGGAATTATTACTTTGGTGGAAAGTGTTGCCTCTCCCCCTTTTTGTTGTGATCAAATGAAGCATGGTGGAGCTCTCTTATTGGTGATGTGAAACATGGATCAAATTTTAGTATCCTCAAGAAATCCTTCCTTGTGATAAGACCTTCTTGTTATTCCCACTTAAGGTGGAAGGCTTGTAATATTGTGTTTTATTTTAAAGGAAATGTTGTATTATAAGTTGTAATATTATTTGAAGGAAGCTCTTTGAAGAGTTGTAAAACTTCCTTTCTCTTTAAAATTGTAGTATGGAAAGAAAAGAATCAAAATGTAAATCATGTGTAAAATTTTAGTTGAAAGTTGTATTGTGGAAAGAGGAAGTTTACCTTCATTTTTGTAGTTGTATGTTGAAAAGGGGAAAGAAAGAAATGTGTTTGTAAAGCTTGAATTGCTGAAATAGAAAAGAAGTTATAAAAGGGAATCATCTTATCTCGTGGTAGTTGTTTTATTTCTGACAAAAGTGTATAGATTTTATTGAAAAGTTAGTATCTCTAATTTTAAAACTTATTAAAAACCTTGTTAAAATTGGTTGTGAGAATGGTTGAAACTTGTAGTTGAAAGAGGAAAGAAATAGTTACTTTTATTGTATTCCATGAAAATTATAAGGTGGTGAAAAAGTTATGTTTGTTCATTCTATTATAGTAGTTGAAAGAAAGTATAACTTGGATGTGTAGATGGAAAAGTTAGACTATTTATACGTGTTCTTGTATTGTTGATGGAAAAGAACTCGTATTAAAATTGTCTTTCATTTGGTCAATGAAGTAGTCTTATTGCTATTCTAGTATGCAATTCTCATTTAGAAATTATTGTAAGTCCTATTACAAATCGTCAATGGAAAGGAAATGTACTCCCTCTTACCTTCTACATTATTTTTATCAAATTGTTGAGAGAACAAGGAATAGTGCAAATAATCAATTTACCAATACTACTATCTATTGTTTTATCCACACCTTATTAGAAATATCAATACTTTCAATTATTGTTAATAATAAAATATTTTAATATTAAGGAGGAATTATTTATATTAAAATACCTTAATTTTAATATACTATTGATATTAATATAATTAATGTGTGTGTGTGTGTGTGTGTGTGTGTGTATTTATATTTATAATATACATACCAAATAAACTAAACCTTATTAGATATAAAAATTCAAAAAAAAAAAGTGCTTTGGCTTGGTAAAGTCGAGGCCATACTTGGAGAATAGTTTTATTAAAAGAAAATGGTAGGGGGAGGGTCACCGACCGCACCCCCTCACCCCACTTAATATAGGATGGGGGTGGGGGCGGTGACCCTCCCGCGGTGACCATTCCCCCGCCACCCTCCCCCACTCAAAACGTATTACAATCCCGTATGAGTGCGCACCTCATTATAACCTCGTAGTCTTTCTTTATCTATGTTTCTGTGTAAAAAAACTCATACCCACGGCCATGGTTTCGACACGATAACAATAAAAAAAAATATAGTATATATATATATTCAAACTTTTATCTCATTTTCTTATTGAATCCTTAATATGGTAATTTTAGTTTTACCCAATAAATGAAATAAGTAAAATATATATGTGTACATCTCACATACCCAAATGAAAATATGAATCAAATCTTAACTATATCAAATGGCCAAAACCCACAAGCCCATTTGGGCAAATCCAATAAAAATGAGCTAAATAAAATATATAAATACATTTAAAACCCTAATGAGGGTATAAACAAACAAGAAAAATAATGGAGCTTGTAAGCCTCCCCAAAAGCTTAAGAGGACCTCCAATGGCTTCTCATCCTCCTCCAATAACCTACAAAACCAAAAGAAACAATGAGCCAAATGAAAAGAGAGAGAAGCATTCTTAAGCATGTTTTAGGGTTAGTTGCCCTTTTCCCTCATCAAGGGTCCTAAATGAATCCATCCAAGGGATGAGATTCATCCCTACAAAAAGTAGGTAGAGAGTGGGTGAGTGGAAATTATCTTTTAATTTAAATGTTTTAAATTTCAAATACATGGGTTGACTTTTAAGGGGTCACTTTATGGGGTAGGAGTATGTTTATCAATCCTAACCCCATGTTTTAAAGGGACCTTGTTAAATGTGTTAACCTTGTGGAATTAAACAACTCTAGTATTTAGTTATTTGCCCCTTTACCCTTGTGATTTAATGGTGGGATATTTAACTATAGTGAAATTAAATTGGTTATTAAAATAACACTTAGGGGGAAATAAACCATGCTTAGTCTAATTAAGTCCATTAAAATATAATGTGAACTTTAATACCTTATTATAATGGAGAAAATTATTTTGTTAAATATAGGCAACTTAGAAACATTAATGGGATAATCGTATTTTGAAGCTTATATGTGGACACGTTTGTCAAAAAAACTCCATAATTTTTCTAGCTAACCCTAGGTTGTTCTTATGTCTCGCATGAAACGTTTTTAGCAGGTATTACATTGGTTCGAATTGGTTGTGGAGATTATCATGGAAATTTGGAAAGGAATCCTGGGAGCTTGAAGAAGAATTTCAAGAGCTATACCTGTATGATAGGCTCTAACGCTTTGCAAAATCTTCTCTATGTAATTATTTCATAAAAATAACTCTCTCTCGCAATGAAGTCTGTTCTCTAGTTCGGGTTTGTGTATTTGTATCTTTGTTTGCTTATCTGGATTGTATATTAGAATGAATTTTTGAATCTATTCATATTTCATTTAAATGACTCTGGTAATGTAATCTTGATTTTGACTTGATGGCTTGAGCACGCGATTCTGTTGAGTTGTTTTTATAAATAAGAATGCCTATTTCAGCTTACATTTTTGTGATTTTTAAAGCAAGGAAACTTTGTTTTGTTGATAGCCATTTTTACAGTGGTAATGCAAGTTTGGCTTGAATTTATGTACATACCGGAAAATGGGTGTTTCATGGGTTATGTTCTAGTTAAACTTTCTTTTCTAGGTATTCGTTATGTGCTTTTATGTTGGTGTATAAATTTGTAAGCATTCTATCCGTTTATGATAGAGAATAACTTGTTGATTTGTTTTTTATCGACTATCTATGCACTCAATTTTTTTATTCTAGTTTGTGTTTACCATTCGGCCCTGTTATGTTAATGGGTTCTTGTGTATTTCTTTTGACTATTCAAACTTGTAAGGGTTTTTGGTCTGTTAAATTTTGACTATAAATTTTGTGGCTCTTGTTTTTAGACTCAAACATTGAGTCGATATCTAATTCGGTGATCAATTTTTTACTCCATGATTTTCGAATTTGAATTAAACCTAGGTGTTCTAATTTTGAGTACTAGATCCATTGGAGGATTCGGAATGGGGAGTCGGGAAATAGTTACATTATTGATACTCCTAATTAGCCTTAGGCTCATTTAGTTTGAACGATTTGTATTGTCTAGACTCGTAAGTGATGTTTTGTTAGAAATAATTTGTATCCGGAATAATATTTGTTATTATTGTTATCTGATATTCGTTATTCTTGTTATTTGAATGACATGACTGTGATGAAACGTGATTTCAGGCTATTACTTCCATCTTACAAAACTGCACAAATTGTCTATAAAACGCCCGGGAAAAATAGCAAATCTTGTCCGAGAATTTCTCACTGCATGAGGAAGTATATTAAGGTACCACAAGTTTTCATGTCAGAATGTTTTTCCCCAATCAAATTCTTCAGTCAAATATTAAAGGTCAAAGTTGACTCTTCTGAAACTGCTAGGAAAATGCAAGTGTAAAACTGTGAAAATCCCGTTTGGTTTTAGCCTGGGAAAAATACCAAACGTCACCTTGGGCATCTACAACTTGGCAAGGAAGCATATGAAGGTGGGAAGAAATGAAAGAAATAATTATTTTCTCTTGAAGATCATCTGAATTCAAAATATCAACTCTCGAAGTGAGCCACCTTGACAGGCTGAAAACTGTGCGTGCAGCGAAATCATGCAAACTGCATTTTATTTGACTCGTGAAAAATATCAAACGAAGTGCTGTACATTTGAATTTTTGCAAATAAGTACATGAATGTGGGAAGAATTCAACGAACTAAACCGTTTCTCTTGATGATCGTCTGGGCTCAAGATACGAATTCTGAAAGTAGGCCTTCCGCCAAGCTGAAACTGTGCATGCGGCAAAATCGAGTAAACTGAGTTTTTCTTGGGTTCGTCAAAAATATCAAATGAGGAGCTGCTCATTTAAAATTTGGAAACCGAGTACATGAAGATGGGAAGAATTCAACGAAACAAACCGTTCTTCCCGAAAATCAATCAACTTCGAGATACCGAGTTCCAAAGTTGATTACTTCGACAGATACAAACCACGACAACCTTCGTTCCGCATCTATCGTTTTCCTTATTAATTTCATTTTCTTGTGCTGATATATATCTTGTTTGACATTTTCAAATGGTTCATGTGATTTTTCTTCACGCACAGTCTTCCTCTTCTCGCAATTGCGTGGCTCGTATTCTCCTTTCACCTCCCTGGTGAATGCGTAGAAGATTTATTTTATTTTATTTCTCTCACGTGGACTCTTGTCTTGTGCAATGCGTGGTGGACTCTTTTTCTTGTCTTCTTCCCTCTGCAATGCGTGGTGTTTTTGAATGCTAAAGCCTTCAACTTGCGTGAGAAATCTTTTATTAACAACTGCTTGGAAATTGATGTTTTACTCAAACAACTTGGCTTTATTTCTTCCTCTCCCACGTGGACAGGTTTTCTTCTTTTGCTGAGTTCTCCCTCCCCCCAATCACTAGCGTGGGCAATGGATGTGTGAGAAACTTTGTTTTTGTTAACTAATTTTACTTATTCCAAACTATGTGTTGAAGTTTCCATACTGCCCAATGCGTGGCTTTTCTTCTTTTGTCCTCACGTGACTTATTTTTAACAAAACAAAACAAAATTTTCTATTTTTTTGGATTGTTCTTTCCCTGTCTTCTGCATGGGAATCAAACTCCTTCACCAATGTGTATGGCTTTGGCTTTTAGACCCTGTGTGAAGCTTTAGGAAATAATATTCTTGTTTCTTATACTGCCTAGTGAATGCATTGATTTCTATGGCTGTGTTTTGAGCTTTTCTACCTCTCAAACTGCGAACAACTCCTCCCTCTACATTGGTCTTCTTTGCTTCAACGTGGGCTCCTCTTCAACCTCCAAAGACATGGACTGCTTCTTTTCTTCTCGAAAATGCGTAGATCTTTGTCTTCTTCCTATCTCTTTCCTCCCCACGTGGTATCTTTAACTTGGCGTGAATTCTTTGCTTGGGCCTGCACAGGGATTAATTCTTTGGACTGTGCTGGCCTTTGTTTGGATTGTACCTGCTACTTCTCCTTCACAATGGCGTTTGCAGTATTGTGGAATGTGATAAAAATATTATGATGTTCCTTAGAAGAAGTGAGAAGCAATTTTAGAAAGCCTCGTATGACTCTTTCCAACGAGTTCGATGAAGAAATTTATGAGGGTTAACCCTACTTCCCCTCTTCCCGGACAATGGAATTAATGGCCGTGGGGAAGTGGGGAAAACAACGCCAATCGCAATAGAAATGGCAAAGAAGCCGACAATCCCCATTTTATTTCCCCATGTTGGAAATCGAAAGATTTTTTGCCCGTTTGCCAATTTATTAATTTGGCAATTGGGGGAAGAAATCCCACGAGCGGGATTTAAAGCAATTTGGAAAGGGGAAATCCGGGCCCGGGAAGCCAATTTGGTGTCCCGTGAATGGGAATCAAAAGCTTTATTTTTCCCTGGCAATTAAAATAAAACTTGTTGAATGAATTTTAATTAATATTTATTTAATTAAATACTCCAAAGTTATTAAAAATTAATTTTATCAAACAAAGAGTAATTAATTAATTAAATATTAATTAATTAATTTTAAACGCGACTTGAGACCTGGGAGGAGTTCTTACTCGGAAAAGGACGAAATGAAGACCGGAACGATCACAAAAATGAGACGGTCGTGATGAGAGTGATAAACCACGCAAAGTAACACTTTTGAAAATTTTCAAAATTTCCATTTTTAATTAATTTTGCGAAGTCAAAATTAGCTGATAATGCATCGCAATCTTATTATAAGTGTACCTATATTAATATAAATAAGTTACCACCTTGTTTGCTATTGCTTAAATGAAATATAGCAACTGGTTGATTAAGTTGTATAAACTTTATTAAACTAGATATAAGTCTACAGTCATATAAGTATGGGCTTATATGACTGCATCCTTATTAATCTTATACTTGTATTAATATGATTGATTGGGATCAATTACATTGTTTTGGGTACCTTTGTGTGACTTAAATTAATATCTGATTGGATTACTTTGAATGAATTGCATGTGTTAAACTTGGATTCCTTTAATGATTTCATTTATGATATTCTTGGAGCATGATCAAAGAGTTGTGTACTTTCTTTTGAACCTTAGGATAATTTCATTTAAAAGTAGTGTTCCTTTTATGAAATTATTAAGTTAGAGCATGTTGTTATGAAGATTTAGTACCTATCATGCTCAGTTCATATGAACTGACAGATGCTAACAATCTTGCAGATGGACTTCATGAAAGATGAAAGAAGGAAGACATATAAAAAATTGCATTTATTCTTTTGATTGAAGAAAGTTGAATGGAATAGTTGATTATTGAATTCATAATTGAATTACTTCTGTATAGAAATGAGAAAGGCCCTTGGCCATTTATTGTAATTGTTTTGAAAGGAAAGATTATGATCAATTTTATGAACATGATTTAATACCTAATTCTGGAAAGTAATAAAGTTAGTATACTTGTTATATCATATTGATTGGAAAGGATTATTTTGGAAATTGATGAATCAATTACCCCGCATTCTTAAAAAAATTGTATGAAAGCTCCTATTGTATATAAGCAAAAGTATAAGGTAAATAAAGTGCTAATCGAATTATTTGACTTGATACAATTATCCCTATTAACAAATAGGCTACACAATTAATTATGAAATCCATATGAACCTAGTTAGGGGAAACCCTCTTAAGTTGGATGTAAACGATACTCAAGAAACCTAATCTAGAAAAAAAAAGGAAGTATGTTGCCATGTTAAGTACCTTCAAAATCTTAACTAATGCTTGGAGCATAACTACAATAAAACTATAATTGACACTTTTCCTTGGGAAGTGTAACCGTGAGATGTTATTTCATGGTTAAAGTGAAACATGATCTTCATTGTAATGTTATTAAACCATCTTGTTGTGGATAAAGAACCTATTTCATATACATTACTTGTTTTCTAGGAACTGGTGTTGTACCCCATGACCTCTGACTCTGAAAGGCATGTATCCTATCCTGAAACTTGCTCTTGTTCCTATCTCGATGTTCTTGTGTCGTGGTCCTGCTTCTCCTAGCCTAAACATGTCTTCTCAACTTGACCTTCTCAAGTGTGGGAGGAGATAACATCCTAACCGCTCCTTCTATGTCTACATTAAGGCCTCGAATAAACCTCGTTAACTTTCAATTTCTAATCTTGCAGGTAGTCCACATACTGCAAAAGATCTAAGAACCTACTCTCATTCTATGCTACTATGCCAGAGCCCTATCATAAGTTGTGAAACTCATCAATCCTCTTATGGACAAAATGCTCTGACATATAGGGATCCTCGAAATGTTCTCTAATGCAGATCCTAGGTCAAGTGTGTCTCGAGTCAAGTGGAGCTTCCACTCCTCATTCCTCCACCAAACGCCTAATGTGTCTCGAAGGAGGTGTATGGAAAACCTGGATTTGACATTTCTCTCATAAGAGTGCAATCCAAAATAGCTATCTTGGCTAAGGATCCATGACTCGGCCCCAAAGCCATCTATGGAGCCAATGTATGTAGGTGGCTGCAAGTGAAGAAGATCCTTAATCACATTGCATGTGTCATGATCCTAAAGACCGTGTGGTCGAAAAGGTGAATGGGGTCGCTCTATCTCGTATAATTTTATTAATCTCAATCAACTAAAAATTACAGAGAATGGGCTGCAATATTTATAGATATTGCACAGCCAAATACATCTGGGAGAATAAGTTGCATAGGTGCAACCAAATGCCAGAATAAACAAGCTTCCAATAACATCCGGGAAGCAGGAAATGAATAGATACAAATATATTGTTTACAACAATATAATAATATGAAATAAAAGACAAATATGGTTGATTAACCATATAACCAAATAACAATTATTATTTAATTAATAAAATTAAATAATTTAAACTATGCATAATTAATATTAGGATAATAATATTTAATCCTAACATTCCCCCCCTTAATTGTGCATTGTTTGAAGAGATGAGGAGAGAAATGCTCTGAACAACTCGAACTTGTCACGTGCAAGTGACTTTGTGAAAATATCTGCTCGTTGTTCATTGTTGACAAAATCAAAGGATGTTGTGCTTCAACACATGTTCGCGTATGAAATGAACCTGAACTTCAATGTGCTTTGTTCTCTCATGAAAAACTGGATTGCGAACAAGTTTGAGAACACCTTCATTGTCAACATACATGGTGGTCGGTTTGTCCTGTGGTATTCCAAGTCCTTCCAGTATGTGACGTAGCCAAATCACTTCACAGATAGCTTCTCCTGCAGAACGATACTCGGCTTCTGTGGAAGAGCGAGAAACAAAGTGTTGTTTCTTACTTCCCCATGATATTGGTCCAGATCCCATAAAGAATACAAATCCAGAAGTGGATTTTCTATCATCAATGTTACCTGCATGATCCGAATCCAATATCCACCAAGAAGAAGTTTTCATTCTTTCAGTATTCTAGACCAAGATCCACCGATCCTTTGAGATATCTCAAAATGCGCTTTGCTGCTTTCCAATGACAAACTTGGGTTCCCGCATGAACCTGGATAGATAGCTCACCGCAAAGCCGATATCCGGGTCTAGTGTAGGTCGTAAATGAGACTCCCAATCACCGCCCGAGAGAGAGTGGCACTTACCTCAGGAGATGGATCTTGAACGAGATAACTGTAATCTATTCTCCATAGGTGTAGCAATTGGTGTGCAATCCATCATCCTAAATTTCTCGAGCGTTGTCTTGGTATATTTCATCTGAGAAACAAAGATGTGATTCTCTTTTTGCCATACTTCTAGTCCAAGACAATAGTGCATAAGCCCGAGATCTGTCATGTCGAATGATCGCTTAAGATCTTTCTTCGTTTCATCAATCATCTTCATTGAACTACCAATGATGACTAGATCATCGACATAAACTACAACAATCACCATCTCCCCCCCTTGCTTTTTGAGGTAGAGATTGGGATCGTATGGATTTTGATTTAATCCATGTTGTGACGAGATGCTCATCAATCTTGATGTACCATGCCCGGGGTGCCTGTTTGAGGCCATACAGAGATTTCCCGAGTCCGCATACCTTTTCTTCTTCGACTGTGTACAACATATCCTCAAAGTTGAGTCATGTAGACTTCTTCTTGTAAATCTCCATTCAGAAGGCACTTTTTACGTCCATTTGGTGAACTTTCCATCCAAACTGAAAGCAACTAGAGCAAAGATCATCCCGATCATTTTGATCTTAGCCGTGAGAAAATGTCTCCTCATAGTCAATGCCTTCTTTCGTGCGCACTTTGCTACAAGTCTTGCTTTGCACTTGTCCACTGTCCCATCTGCTTTGTACTTAGTTTTGAATATCCATCTGCATCCAATGGGTTTCTTCCCTGGTGGAAGATCAACAAGCTGCCAAGTGTTATTCTTCATCACTGATTGATATTCAGAATCCATGGCATTTTTCCAAGCTTTTGACTGTAGGGCTTCCTGGACTGTAGAGGGCTCGTTTGATTCAATAACTCTACTCATCAAGGCAAAGTTAACTTCTTCTCTTGCTTTACTGCGAGTCCGTGGTCCAGGGGTGGATGTATCCGGTGGAGCATCCAATCTTGCATCTCGTAATGTACTTGTACACCATTTAGGCATACGTTGACCTGTTCCCATGGGTTGTGGTTCTATCTGATCAACACCATCATCCCCATCATCACTTTCATCTTCTGAGGGAACATTAGCTTCAATTTTTACAATAGGTGAAAAATCTACATCTTGCGAGTCCGGAGGAGGAGTCTCTGCTTCCTTCTTCTCGAAAAACTCAACATCTCTGCTTGTGTAGACTTTTCTGGTCTTAGGATCCATCAGTCTGTACCCAAGAGTCTCTTCACTGTATCCAATGAAGATGAGATTTTGTGACTTCATATCTAATTTCTTTCTATTCTGTTTGGGTATGTGCATGTTGGCTTTGCACCCGAATACTCTGAGGTGTGCAATGGATGGTTTCCTTTTTGACCATGCTTCTTGTGGTGTAATTCCATCAAGAGCAGTTGTGGGCGCTCTGTTTAACAAATACACTGTTGTTTTTGCTGCTTCTGCCCAAAATGTCTTTGCAAGTCCGGAATCATCGATCATGCATCGCACCATTTCCATGATAGTACGATTTCTTCTCTCGACAACACCATTTTGCTGCGGTGTGTGTGGAGGAGGCATTTGTCGATGAATCCCGTGAGTTTGTAGGTAGTCTCTCGAACTCATCATCGGTGAATTCCCCCTCGATCTCGAGCGGAGAGTTTCGATGTGACGACCAGCTTTCTTTTTTCAACCGCAACTTTGAACTTTTGAATGTTTCAAAGGCTTCACTTTTTTTTGCGAAGACAAAAATCCACATTTTTCGTGAATAGTCACAACACAAAGCATGAAGTACTGGAACCCCGAATGACTTGGTCGCATCGGACCGCACGCATCGGTATAACCAGTCAAGTTTACCATGAGCTCGAAAAGTACTCTTTTGGAATGAAACTCTGTGTTGTTTTCCTCTAAGCAAAGAGGACACTTGTCTCGTATCCTTCAAGAGATGGTAGCCCATGTACCATATTACACCGGTGAAGTGTTTCGAGATATTTGAAACTTACATGACCAAATCTCCGATGCCACAACAATGGCCGAGGTGGAGTTTTTAGCCACAAGTGCTTGATCATTTTTGTGAATGAAATCAAGTTGAAACATTCGTCCCACATTTGAGGCTTTTGCAATTATTTTCGAGCCTCGGATTTATCTCGAATCAAACACATTTTTTGCGGATTGACTATCAAAGTCAATTTTCAGGTTGTGATCTAGGAGTCGATCGACCGAAAGAAGATTCTTTTCACAACCCAGGACATATAGAACATCCGATAGTCTACATTTACGTGAACCAAGGGGTAGAGAAATGTTTCCAATCCCTCGAATCGTATATGAAGAATCATCTCCCAACGAAACATGATTTTTTGATGGCATGTCCCTCATTGAAATAAACCACCTCTCGTGGGCGGTCATGTGTCGAGTGGCTCCCGAATCAACATACCGTGACGTCACTAGATGACGTGGATGGTTCACTTGATCGAGCAAAGTGAACAAGAAGTCTTCATTGTCCTCGATCGTTTTGTTGCTCAAAGCAATATTACTCTTTGGTGGGGTCTTCTTTTCCAGTTCCCTTTTTCTTCCCGTGATAGTTGTTTCAATGTCCCTTGTAAGTTTGTTGTTGTTGTGGTCCGTAATGCTTGATGAACCTTTCTTATAAGTGTTAAACCAACATTCTTGCAAGTCATGTCCTCTTTTGCAAATTGGACATCGCTTCTTCTTCGTTGATTGTCCCCATGATACGATTCCGATGTGGGGACTTCGATAGGATTTTGGTTTTCCTTTACCTTTTCCTTTCCATTTTGATGTGAAGATAGTGCTCGCTCCTCTTCATCATCCTTATTGGCATTGCTTCCTCTTGTTGCAAAGAGGTTTACTAGCTTGTCAAAACTAATTGTCGTATCGACAAGTTTAGAGTTGTGACAAAAATGCGGTAAGAAGAAGGGAGAGCTCTCGTAACAATGGGAACGAGAGATTCATCTTTGACCTCTTCTCCTGTGGCTAGAAGTGAAGCCCTCAACTCGCAACTTCTTAGAAGGCTTCAATTTTCTCATTCTCGCTTTCAACTTCAATGTATGTAATCGACTCTGCAAATTGAGTATGACATTCTTGTTCTTGGCCTCATATATTGTGCTCACTTATCCCATGCTTCTTTTGCTGATGTGGCATCTCGAATGTGGGCTTCGCACATCATCTCTGATACTCCAAACAAGATGATGAGTTTTGCTTTCTCGATCGCTCTATCAAATTGTCGTTGTTGAGTTGCATCGGGCTTGGTGATCTCGGTTAGAGTACTACCACAACAGCCGATTTCTTCAAACTCAAGTCGTGTCTTTATTTTTGTCTTCCATGCAAAGATAGTTGCTTCCTTTGAGCAATGTGAATCGGAAGAAAAATTTGGGGGCATTGGTGCCCATTTTGCAGAGATCACCGATGTGGTTTGGCTCTTATCACCTGTATTAGGTCTCCCAATCTATATACCGTCACTCCGATATACCGAACCTTTCTATATACGCGCCTTCCGATATACCCGTCGGACATACGTGGAAGAAGCTCGCCTTTCTATATACCCATGCAGACGTGAAAGAGGCGTTAACGTACGTGAAAGAATTCAATACGTGGTACCAAGACAATATTGATGGGGTCTAAGGCGATTATTGACACCGGCTCAAAGAAATATCCTCATACGCGCGCGTAACTTCGCTATATACTCGGATAATTTCTCAGTCCGGATTTATGTCTTGCAATCGTTCACAGACGGATGGGATGGTTCATAGTGTGTGCACTGTGACCTTATTACTCCCCGTCGATTTATAGGGACGATGCCCAGACGACGTTGTTGCAGCTATATTAGGCGTTAAGTGCAGTAGTAGTCGCGACGGCTTTACCCGTAAGCGCTTCCCAGAGGCACTGTATATACCGAACGCTGCGAATGAGATCTAGGATCTCGTGAGTGTTACAGAACCAATTTTATTTTTTTTTTATTACAATTCTCGCCGCTTTTGAGCGAAAGAAGCAAAGTTTTGCAGTTGACTATGGCAACCTGCAAATTAGTACAATATGCAGCAGTATACAATTTACATTCAAAAAACTGTACAATTTGAATGACAGGCAAAAAATTTCAGTTTCGGGGTCCTGGTGGCCTCCTGAGCCCAATATGACCCAAAATGCTAAAAATTGCAAAATAATAGCTGAAAATGCAATTTTTAGATGGGTCTCCTTTTGCAAAAATGTCTGGAATGAAAAAACAGACTAGATGGGAGAAAAAAAAAATTTACCCTAAATTAGGGATTTCTCCGCTAAATTTAGTTAGTTGTAACTAAATTCAAAAAAGTCTGCTAAATTTAGCAGTTCCGCCAAAAATTCCGCCAGATGCAAAAGGTGAGTTTTTGAGTGTTTTTGGTGGGATTTGACCCCCAAACCTCTCACTCCCAAGGCGCATGCACTAACCAACTTGCCCACATAGGGCGCTTGAGCTATGAAAGGAAGGAACTTGTATTTATTGACAAGTAAAATGACTTACCTCTTGGAAATGCGACTTGGTTGAGAAGATGCCACGTGGCGCATGCTGGTGAAGGCGGATTTAGGGTTGTATTTGCTTAAAAAATGGATCTGAAGCTTTGTTTTTGTTTGTTTGCCTTTGTATGGCCGCTTTTCCTTGCTCAGGCCGCGTTTTCTAGCTTTCCACGCACTGATTTTGTTTGTTGTTTGCTTGTACAGGCCGCATTTTTGTGTTTGGCCGCTGTTTTTCCTTCCTTGGCCGCGTTTTTTTTTTGTTGTTGATCACCAACTAAGCCTGCATTTCTTTGTGCAGGTCACTGGAGACAGAAAATGGCGCGGGCGAGTGGAGAAGGGCACTTTTTTGCTCCAAAAACGTTTTTTTCTTTATGCAGCCGCATGCGGTCAAAGAAAACGCGAGGAGGACTTCTCGGGCCGGCCTGGTTTGGCCGCTTATTACTCTTCTTCCACCATGTATTTTGTGCGTTGTCAGCGTGGGCCTCCTTCCTTTTTTTTTTTATTTTTTCTGTTTACTGATGCTTGAGGGCGTCGTGCGCCTGCAGTGGCTTATCGAGGAGGTCGTTTTCTATCTATTCTTGCACCTTGCAAAGATATATTGATAAAAATATACGCACATCATATGCTTGATAACTAGGCGCGTGGACTAGCTTTTCCAATTCTTGCATTCTCACCATTCAATTCTCACTTCACATGGCTCTGAGTTTCTGACATACCCTGCTACATGACATAGTATATGCCGATGAAAACAATGTCAATCAAATAGATATGAATTTGGCACACATACCTCCAATTACAACAACATGCTACTTGTAGCTGTCACTAAATGCACCTCTGAATTAGAGGGAGAACCCCTGGTTGGGGAATTTCTTTTTTAAAAATATATAGGCCTGCAGCGAATTTTTGCTCTGGTGCAACCAAAGGCAAAAAAAATTGCCTTCCAAGCACCTGGAAGGAACAGGAGGATGTGGGGGAGGCAGGGATGGGGCTGGGAGTTTGCACGAGGCTGCACAGGCTCTCAAATGCTGCAAACACGTCTCCAATCTCCTCTCTCTCTGCTGCTCTCTCTTCCACACCTTTACAGGGCGATTCTCGCCTCGTACCAAATGTAGATTGAGAAACAGGGACGGAAGCCTGTATAATTTTATTAATCTCAATCAACTAAAAAATTACAGAGAATGGGCTGCAATATTTATAGATATTGCACAGCCAAATACATCCGGGAGAATAAGTTGCACAGGTGCAACCAAATGCCGAATAAACAAGCTTCCAATAACATCGGGAAGAAGAAATGAATAGATACAAATATATTGTTTACAACAATATAACAATATGAAATAAAAGACAAATATGGTTGATTAACCATATAACCAAATAACAATTATTATTTAATTAATAAAATTAAATAATTTAAACTATGCATAATTAATATTAGGATAATAATATTTAATCCTAACTTGGGTAAATTTTTTTGAAGTGATTAATTAATACTAATCCTTTTCTTAACCATTCCCGTTAATAATTAATTTATACAAATTTAATTTACCCAAACTAAATAATCTCTAGTCCCATACTAAATTAAAATATTTTTTCTATAAGGTTTACTAGAGTCACCACTTGTAAATATACACCCCTTTAAAATTAACTAGTTATTTCCCCTCCTTTTATTTAATTACCACACACACCCTTTCAAATTATTCTCCCATTCCCATAAAATGACTTTGACTTAAAAGTATGTAGGGTCACATATGGACCCTAGGATCAGTTTAATCTTGGCCATAGATTTCAATCTTAACCTAAAGTTTCCCTAAACATCTCTATGTTTTTTTCTTTCCCTTTCTATTCCTCTTCTCATTTGCTTTGAGTTGTTATTTGCAAGTTTTGGGAGAGGCCATGGATGGCCATGAAGAATTTCTTTGTTGGTGGTTGTAGATGGAGAATTTTCTTCTTCATTTCACTCCAAGCTAGTTTCTTTTCTTTTTCTTTTTTACTAATGAGGGTTTCAAAATTTTCCCATTGTAGTATCATTTTCCGAGTAAATCTCTAGTTGGGTATATGTTATACCTGTTTTTCTTCCTAAAAATATATATTTTTAAACATTTATTATTCCAAAATGAGATTTATTTACAAAATGCAAAGTGAAAAGGGCACAAATTTTAAACAAAACTATGAGTTTAGAGGTTGTGGTATGTGGGACGACGGGGGTGACAATGGTTGCGTGGAGGAGTGGGATCCACGGTGGAAGGGTCTCATGCGTGGAGTGGGAGGGAGTTGGTGTGGGGTGACGGAATCCACGTGGATCAATGTGGGGAATGGGGTAATGTGGGGGTGTGCGTGGAGCAGGATGTGTGGGGAGTGCGGTAGTGTTGGGGCGGTGGTGGCGGATTCCGCAGAGGTAGGAGGGAGGTGGAATCCGTTTCGCGGCAGGTTTAGAGTGCATATTTGGGGAGGGCTCGGCCCTACCCCCAATCTTTTTTTAATATTTAATTTCTTAATAAATTTTTATATATATTATATAATATATATATATATATATATATATATATATATATATATATATATATATATATATATATATATATATATATATATATATATATATATATATATAATATATATTAATATATAATATAGCATAGTATGAAATATAACCATATTAATATATAAATATGTGAAAGAAATATAGCATAGTTACATTACATTTAATATCAATATATATATAATCTTAAAACTATTTCAAGTGTAAATCCAATAGATTAAGTTTAGGCATTGTTGTGACATATGAAATTCAACATTCTTTTCCAACATGCCTATATTTAGGAGATTTACTAGTTAATGTGATAAGAAGATTGTAGCAAGCTATTTCAAATGATAAAAGAGACTTGGAATTAAGTTTACAACTTAGTGAAGGAGAGGGTATGTTCATATTTGCTTTAACTAATATATCCATTTCATTTTGGTAATAAGGAAAGAGAGAAAACTAGTTGTATTCTATTTACTAAATTGCAAAATTTTAAGAAGAGATGCATTTCAAGAATGGTATTTTATTTTACATGCAATCATGTTACAAACATTTTACAAGAAGGAAATCTATATCAAGAATAACAATATTTCCAATAAATCAACTTTCCTTCAAAATGGAGCCCCAACAATCCATATTAAGAAATTTTCAACTATCTTACAAGCTTTCATTTTCAAGGGTTTAAGTTCACATATGCAAAATATACCCAAATACATAACTACTCAATAAACCTTATTACAAGATTCTTTGCAAGATTGAAGAGAGGTTGCACAAGCAAATGTGACTCAAGTTTACAAATAATACCAAATGCAAAATGAGGATTTTACAAGACAAGGAAGCTCCCACATATCCGTTGTTATGTACCTTGGGATATGATAATATAATATATATGGGTTGATGGAGATGCCAACATGTGGCACACATCCCCTTAGTTATATGTATGGGTTCACATGGGATATGATAATATAATGTATATGGGTTGATGGAGATTTTGACATGTGGCACACATCCCCTTAGTTAGTTATATGGGATCATATAGGAATTAATTATATTGGGTAATGGGTCAACCTACATTGGGATTAGGTGTTACCCATCCTATTTAAAGGATGTGAGTATCATTATGAGGAGGTCATGGATGTATGAGTTGAGTCTTCTACTTGGTAGAGGTATATTGGAGGTGTCCCCCTCGAAGTGGATTCCCATCTTGGGAGATTGTGGAGTTACTCCTTCCTTAAGGAGCATTGTATGGTGTTGCCCTACCTTAAAGGTATTATTCGCATATATTGATATTAATTTAATTTTAATTTTAATTTAAAAATTAATGTCCGAAGTAACCAAAAAGGTTAAAGGGACTACAAGAGGAGCAAAGAGAACAAGACAATGCATGAAGGGAAAAAACAAATACAAAACAAAATACAAGAAGCAACAGGAAAGACACGGGAAGCAACAAGTCTATGTGCCAAGCTTAGGAGGTTCTACGCCTGGTAGATCGTGACTGTTGTGTGAAGTCATGTGCCCGTTTATGCCTCCGGTGTTGTGTAGAAGGCTGAAGGAATGCACCAATATTTTGGAACCCAAGGCTGCCATGATGATGTTTGAGGAGGCCATATCTATGTTGGGTCATCTCCCTAATAAATAAAGCAACACACCTCTGGTCTTCATAATGAATAAGGGCACATAATGAGCCTTGAGTTTCTCGAAAGAGACAATAGTACCTGTCACGAATCTCATAGTACACAGGGTAACAAAATATAAAGTGCTCCTCTGATTCAGGTTCATTGTTGCAAAGTGTGCAAGTGCGTTGGTCCCTAGGAATGTAGTGCTTTGTCTCCATGCAAAGCTGATGAGAGAAAACTCGTAGTTGACCCAAGGGGAATCTCAAACCCAGTGGGAACTTGATGTATTTGGGGGAATGACACGCCCATCTTCAATTTGGAGATAATGCTCCAAATAGTGGTGCATTTTTGTTGGTAATGGTTCTAATGGTTCAATCCACGTTGATCTAATGTAAGCTTTGTAGATCTCCTCTCTAATTCCTCTATGAATTTCCCTTCTAGGCATGTGGGGAGAATTAATAGAGAATGTGAGAGGAGGAAGGCGATTAATATCCAATCCAATGCTTTGGAGGAAGGTTGTACAATGTGCATACCAAGTGGTTTGGATCCCCAATTCACATAGCCTCATGGATGATTGGAGAGCCTTGAAGGGATATCTATTCTGCCCAATTGGTGTATCTGCCATACATCTTAGTCTATGGAGTAGCATCACAAGATGAAATATAGTTGAGATTCGGAGAGGGTGCGTGCCAAACTCAGCCAAGATGATTGCATGTGGAACTGAGCATTTTGCCCAGAGGGTCCTAGATAGCATGGAGACGAGTACTCTATCAACACAAGCCCAACTACTGTGCCGAAGATCAGGGCCCCAAATATCACAACCATACAACACTATTGGTGTCACTAGAGTTTGGAAAATACGCAATTTTTCTTTGGCATCTTGAAATTGAAGTTGGAAACATTGTCTCTCAAGTGTATTGAGGGCTGCATAACCTTTACATAATCTCTCTTCTGCTGCATGAAGCATGTTCAAAGGAGGGCCCGTGAAAGTCACTCCAAGATAGGTGTAAGAGGAGACTACTTCCGCCAAGTTCCCTTAGTGCATGAGGTTAGTTGCATGGGCAATCCTCTTGGTTGTATTAAATACCATGACCTTAGTTTTCTTTAAGTTCACTTGTAAGCCATGAGTATCACAAAAAGAACTTAAGATGTCAAGGTGTCGTTGAAGGCCTGCAACAGTATGTGACATGAGAATGATATCATCCGCAAATAATAAAATAGAAATGATGATATCATATAGAGAACAACCATCGTCTCTAAGACCGGAATTTGCAATGATATGCTCTAGTTCATCAATGTAGAGACCAAATAGAGTAGGAGAAAGTGGGCAGCCTTGTTTAACACCAATGGTGCTATTGATATAACTGTATAACCAGTAGGAGTTCGGACTTGGCCAACCACCTTTTCATAGAGTTTCATCACAAGAAGAACCAAATGCTCTGGAATTTGGAGGTCACGAAGCCTGTTGGATTAGAAGGTGTCTAGGTACGGTATCAAATGCCTTTTGAAATTCAACAAAACAGCAATAAACCTTACGCTTGTTGGCCCTTGCTTCTTCAATTATGGATCTAAGAGTTAAGACATGGTCTATTGTTCAGTGATCTCGTCGAACCCCGCTTGTCCTTTCACATGAAGTTTTTGGATTCAACAAATCTAGAAATCAAATCATCTAGCATTGTAGCAAATAATTTGCTCAAAGTATGCCCAATCATGATGGTTCTATAATTATTTGGCTCTTGTTGATTCCCTGATTTAAATATGGGGCAGATGATGTGAGACGTCCATGTTGGTGGGAATCCATAAGAAGCCACTAGATTAAAGAGATCAGCAATGTGCATTGCTAAGAGTTTTAGACTGTGGTGAATAAATTCAGCTCTCAAGTTATCTATATCTGCTGATTTCCTTGCCCGAACTTTGAAGATAGCACTGTAACACCATACGGCCTCTGTGAAGAGAATTTTACCCTGTCACCTGTTCTCTACTAAAATTGGAACTTGATTGGGGATGTTGTAGAGAGAGGATGCGTAGTTGAACCATGTATCTTTGTCCTGTATAACACATGAGGATTTCCTTGGGAGGAAGGTTTTCCAAAAAGACTTCGCTTTAAACCTCAACATGTTGAGTGTGTCCCTTTCTTTCTTGTGAATATATAACCTCTTCTTTTTCATTAGGATCTGGCGGTACATTTTTTGGATTGACTTCTTCCTATAAGGGTGTTCGTGAATGACACGAGTCGCAAGCTTGTGGAGGGATCTACAACTACTATAAAACCAGGCATTCCGGGTGCAATGGCCAAGTGGGACATTGGTGGGATGATTACGAGTGGAATGGGGAAAGGATTGGAGAATTATATTCCAAATTGTTTTGGAAATATATTCAGCTCTTGCCATTGGGAAATGGATAGAATTAATATCTTGGAGGTTAGTTGTCAAGTTTTCAATATAAATATCATCAAACTCAGGGTCGAAGGAGGTATGGGTGGAAGATTGGCAAGTGTAAGTGGTGATATGTGCAGCCCCAAGAGCGGGAGTAGGACCTTAAAAGAGATAGGTGCATGGTTAGCGAGGGGTGGGAGAGGTTCCACACAAAGATTGGAGATGGATGACAGAAAATTAATGTTGCTCATGACATAATCCATCACACCGGCTCCACCAAAGATGATGATAGCAGTGAAATCCCGGACCCAAGAAAACAAGAAAGCCCATTCAACACTATCAAGTCGTGAGATTCCCAAATCTAATTAAATGTCTTCCATAAGGTGAAATGGAATGATCGGTGACTACCTATAACTCGTCCATCTCTTCTCCGAGCTCATGTAATCTTAAAGGATCCGAGATATGGTCATATTGGGAGCATTGTTTGTTACTTATATGGGCATTGAAGTCTCCCAGGAGGATAACATCCCCCATTTCCAAGAACCTGGAGGTTACAGGATATAGATCGGTGAATGGGGATTCATCATCCCCTATCATAGTTTATGATGAGTATCTTGGTGGGAAGTAGCATATTGCGATGAACAATCTAGATTGTGAAGCTCCTCTGTCAAGTGCCACCCACAAGATATCGCTGTGTATCAAATTCTTCAATTCGAAGTTTAGAAGCTAGGTTGTCACGTGTAAGGAAAGCGATACCACCCGAGCCTCTAGAACCAGGATGAAGTTGTGTCCTATACTTGGAGAACCAAGTGAACCCAAGGAAAATAGGTAGGGGCTTGGCTCTTGATTCATGGGTTTCTGTAAAGAAAATAAGATCTTTTGAAGACCCCGGAGAGAAGAAAAGAGATCCGCCACAATTCCATAGTGAGAGTGAGATGGATGTATGAGAGCGGAGCTCCACCTTATGGTGTCAATATTTTTGGTAGGCCATGGCTTGTCCCACCAAGGAGGTAGATTATCCTGTATCACAGCCTTACCACTCCTCATAATAGCCCACTTGCCACGTTTCCTAGCTTCAATCATTTTGGCCCTTTCATTCTTGAATTCCTCATATTGTAGCTTGGTCATGTCTTCATCAAGGTATATCTTTTGGTCAAGGTTGAAGAGGTAGCTTTTCAATTTCAAGACGGTGAGCTTATCATGTATTCTGTGGAATCGATGGTCGAGAATTATCTGGTGAATACCATGCCTTTTCAATTGGCATGTTATCTGCATTTTGAGTGTATGTTGGATAAAGTTCTTAGTGGTGTTAAAGGGATGTCTTCCTTGGTGAGGCCTCTAACTCTAAGGTTTAAGACCTTAAAATCTCTTTATTTCTCGCTCTACAAATCTGGCTTGGATTGTTGCTTTAATAATTGGTGGGTTTTACATTTAGGAGACAACTTGTGTCCATGGATGATCCGTGGCTACGCTCTCACCTCGGCAAACAAACCCCTTCTAGTTTTCCTTAGTTGCTTGGAATTCTTCTCAAAGGTTTGTAATGACCTATGATGTTTCTTGAGTTGGATGGGCAACAACCTCGAGCTTAGTTTTAGCCAGAGCTATTTCTAGTTCTCGATGTGATCTCCCCGTATGGTAATTTGATATGTTTGTTGCTCAAGTTTTGATGCTTGTTCCTTAATGATTTGGTTCTATTCCATCACTGTTTTGGTGAGTTCCTGCATGCTTAGTTCAATTTTATGAATGAGCATTTCCATTTTCTTAAGCTTGTTGGTAAATTTTTGGGCATCGTGGATCTCTTTCATCATCTTGACCATCATTAGACATGGTTGAAAGCTAAACATAGAACAAACAGTCCGGATGAGCTCATGACATTTTGTCAAGCAGTTCGTATGTCTTGTCAATCATTGGGAATGTGCAAAACTAAGCTCAGAACATTTTTTCAAACAATTCGTATGCATTCCCAATGGGGACACCAAGGATCCCCGATTCTATCTTCAGACCTGTACAAAAGATTATTTTGTGGCAATTCCATGCATAAAACCGTGACTATGTTCTGGTGTAGACAACACTGAAGCCTCTGAAGCTATTATTTTAAGGATTATGCAAGGAGAATGATAGATCTGAAAGGTCATTTAGGTTGGTCACTGCTTTGGTAGAGCGGCGAGTTTTGAGATCTTTGTGAGGAATGTTGAAAACTTGGATGGTAGTCTCAGGTCTCTAATGAAAATGCCGCGTAGAAGGGACCATCTCGTTTTCTGTTGTTGTTTCATTATTTCCCTGTTGCTATTGTTTCATTGGTCACCAGTGCAAATCATCTTGGCCCCCATATCTCTTGTGTTTTATTATCTTCGTAATTTATTGATTTATTATATGCGAGCTTCTTATCAAGTGGTATCGGAGAAAGTGATAGGGTAATTTGTGGGATGAAACCTAATGTTGGTGATTCGTCTATATCTATAGATTGACATGGAATTTTCAAATATTTTTGTGGGGAGTGGATACATAGTTCAAGTTATCTTCCTCCAAATTTCATATTTTTTTGAGTTGTTTTGCAAAAGTTGTGTCCGTTTTAGGGTTGAAACCCTAATTCTACAGTTTCATCTATATCTTCTGAATAATGATGAATTAGGAAATAATTTTTTTGGGGTTGATGGTAATATATTAAAAGGTGATACCACTGAAATTTTAGAATTTTTGGATATATTTTGTCAGAGTTATTTCAGTTTTATTTTTTTCACTATTTTGCTCCATAGGCCACAATTTGAGGAATTTTCCTGAATTTCTTACATTTTTCGGAAATCTCTCAAAATTTTAGTAGGTATTAATTCTTTTTTGTTTTCATATTGAGGATTTTTTTGAATGATTGTGAAATTATCGGTAAAATATTTTTCAAAGGAGTAAGTTTGTGAAACCCTAATTTTTATGCATCATGGATATACCAATTTTCTATGGTAATGGGGAAATTGATGCAAAAAAATGGTGGATATAATTTAAACAAATGCATTTTGAATAATTTTTAGTATGGGTTAGTTTTTATCTTCATCTTGGTGGGAAAGCATGACATTGGTATTCTTATTTGGATATAGATCTATTGGATTGGGATTGGGAGGAAATGGAGGATATTTTCTTAGCTAGATGGGAAACAAAAAAGAAACACAATTTTGTTAAAAAAAAGAAGAAGAAGAAGAAGAAGTAGCAGCAACATCAAAAGAAGAAGAAGAAGAAGAAGAAGAAGAATATGTTGAAGAAGAAGAAAATATTGATGAAGAAGCTACTACATAGGATAGTGCATCTCCAAGGAAGGAAGCTTCAATATTTCAGTTTGAAGGGTTCATTCAAAGAAAAAAGGTAATTGTTTCCATAAACCCTAGTAGCAAATATAACTTCATCAATATGGATGTAGCTCAAAATCTACATGTGCAAACAAAGCATATCAAGGAATCTCAAATGGATGGTAAGCATATTCAAGTTTTTGAAGATTTAAAGCTTTCTATGGATAAATATGTTTTACATTCAGATTTTTATGCTTTAGATATGGATGGTATGGATATTATTCTCGGATATCCTTGGTTAGAGACATTGGGAACAATTAATATTAATGTGCAAAATAAATTCATGAAATTATGGTACAAGAGAAAGAAAATTACATTGCAAGATATCACACTTAGCAAGGAAAAAGTAATGTAAAATGGGATCATGAAGATGAATTTGAAGATGGTGAAGAAGGGAATAAGGATGAATCAAAAGGAGAGGATGAAGAACATGATGAAAAAGTAAAAAATAGTTTCTCTACTCAAGAGAAAAAAGAAATAGAAAACAAGTTGGAAGAGGAAAAGAAAGTGGAGGAAAAGATTGATAAGGTTGAGCATACTAAGGTTGCACCATATAGACACCCACATCATCATGAGAGGAAAAAATCATGGAGACATGCTAGGACACACAAGGGAAGCAATCTATATGGATATAGGGAATTGGAGGAGTAATAATTTTGGCTATACATGGAATCAATGGAACAATAATTATATGTCATGGAATCACATGAATAATAATTATGGATATGCATGGATGCCGAGGAGGAACACATATGGACCAGGATGGAATCAAATGTGCACAATGGAATATGGAATCATGTTTGGAGTAACATCACCCACTAGGATTTCATATGGGTGGTTAGATGATCGAGCATGGCGACAAGTGTGCAATAATTTAAAGCACACTCATTATATGGCTTCTTCTTATGTTTCAGGGACGAAACATGTCAAAGAGGGAGGCAATGCTATGTACCTTGGGATATGATAATATAATATATATGGGTTGATGGAGATGTCGACATGTGGCACACATCCCCTTAGTTATATGTATGGGTTCACATGGGATATGATAATATAATGTATATGGGTTGATGGAGATGTCGACATGTGGCACACATCCCCTTAGTTAGTTATATGGGCTCACATAGGAATTAATTATATTGGGTAATGGGTTGGCCTACATTGGGATTAGGTGTTACCCATCCTATTTAAAGGATGTGAGTATCATTATGAGGAGGTCATGGATGTATGAGTTGAGTCTTCTACTTGGTAGAGGTATATTGGAGGTGTCCCCCTCGAAGTGGATTCCCATCTTGGGAGATTGTGGAGTTACTCCTTCCTTAAGGAGCATTGTATGGTGTTGCCCTACCTTAAGGGTATTATTTTGCATATATTGATATTAGGGCATCTTGGCCCCCCATATCTCTTGTGTTTTATTATCTTCTACAATTTATTAATTTATTATCTTGGGTAATGGGTTGGTCTACATTTGGTTTTATTATCTTCCACAATTTTGCATTTGATTTATTGATAAGAACCTTGCATATAATAAATTAATAAATTGCAGAAGATAATAAAACACAAGAGATATGGGGGGCCAAGATGCCCTAATATCAATATATGTAGAATAATACCCTTAAGGTAGGGCAACACCATACAATGCTCCTTAAGGAGTAACTCCACAATCTCCTAAGATGGGAATCCACTTCGAGGGGGACACCTCTAATATACCTCTACCAAGTAGAAGAATAAACTCATACATACATTCCTCATAATGATACTCAGATCCTTTAAATAGGATGGGTAACACCTAATCCCAATGTAGGCCGACCCATTACCCAATATAATTAATTCCTATGTGATCCCATATAACTAACTAAGGGGATGTGTGCCACATGTGACATCTCCATCAACCCATATACATTATATTATCATATCCCATGTGACCCCATACATATAACTAATGGGATGTGTGCCACATGTCGGCATCTCCATCAACCCATATATATTATATTATCATATCCCGTGTACATAACATTGCCTCCATCTTTGACATGTTTCATCCTCGAAACATAAGAAGAAGCCATATAATGAGTGCACTTTAAATTATTGCACACTTTTCACCATTTTCAATCATCCAACCACCCATATGAAATCCTAGGGGGTGATGCTGCTCCAAATCTGATTCCATATTCCCTTGTGCTCATCTGATTCCATCCTGGTCCATATGTGTTCCTCCCCAGCATCCATGTATATCCATAATTATTATTCCTGTGATTCCATGTTATATAATTATTGTTCCATTGATTCCATGTATAGCCAAAAGTATTCTTGTGATTCCCTGTATATCCATATGGATTTTTAGCCTCATGTGTCCTAACATGTCTCCATGATTTTTTTCCTCTCATGATGGTGTGGGTCTCGATATGCTACCACCTTCGTATACTCAACCTTATCAACCTCTTCCTCAACTTTCTTGTCCTCTTCCACCTTGTTTGTTACTTCTTTTTTCTCTTGAGTAGAGAAATTATTTGTGACTTTATGTTCTTCATCCTCTCCTTCTGATTCATCCTTATTCCCTTTGTCACCATCTTCAAATTCATCTTCATGATCTAATTTTACATTACTTTTTTCTTTTCTAAGTGTGATATCTTGCAATGTAATTTTCTTTCTCTTGTACCATAATTTCATGAATTTCTTTTGCATATTAAGATTAATTGTTCCCAAGCTCTCTAACCAAGGATATCTAAGAACAATATCCATACCATCCATATCTAAAGCATTAAAATTTGAATGTAAAACATATTTATCCATAGAGAGCTTTAAATCTTCAAAAACTTGAATATGCTTACCATCCACTTGAGCTTCCTTAATATGTTTTTCTTGTACATGTAGATTTTGAGCTACATCCATATTGATGAAGTTATATTTGTTGCTAGGGTTTATGGAAACAATTACCTTTTTCCTTTGAATACATCCTTCAAACTGAAATATTGAAGCTTCCTTCCTTGGAGATGCACTATCATGTGTAACAACTTCATCATCAACATTTTCTTTCTTCTTCTTCTTCTTCTTCTTCTTCTTTTGTTTCCCATATGTCCATGAAAACTTGTTCCAGTTCCTCTAAAGACCAATTAGACTTTTCCTTTTCTAACTCAGAAAACCAAATATGTGTAGGGCCACTAATCCACAACTTGAATAACCAAATATCTGATGGTTTAGATAATTTATCCCTAAATTTGTTCCACCATTCTCTAGCATCAATCCTGCCATCTCCAAAAAAAGCTACCATCCCCATGATCCACAAAACTAGGGTTTTAGGAATAGACCCTTTTGATCAAACCTTGTTCTAACCCTTTCAGATAAAGTTCGGCCAAAAATAAAAATCACATAACACAAACCCCAATTTAATTTTTGAGAGGTTTCTAAAAATGTAAGAAATTCAGGAAAATTCCTCAAATTGTGGCCTGTGGAGCAAAATAGTGAAAAAAAAAAAACTAAAATAACTCTGACAAAATAGATCCATCAATTCTAAAATTTTAGTGGTATCACCGTTTAATATATTACCAATAACACAAAAACAATTATTTCCTAATTCATCATTATTCAGAAGATATAGATGAAACCTTAGAATGGGGTTTCAACCTAAAACGGACACATAGATTTTGTAAAACAGCTCCAAAAATCTGAAATTCGGAGGGAAGATCACTTGAATTATGTATCCACTCCCCACAAAACATATCTGAAAAATTTTAGGTCTATCTCAAGATATAGATGAATCACCAACATTAGGGTTTCATCCCACAATTTGCCCAGATCATTGCCCCCGATACCACTTGATAAAAACTTTGCATATAATAAATGAATAATCTACAAAATATAATGCAACACAATAGATATGGGGGACCAAGATGCTCTAATATGCAATATATTCAGAATAATACCCTTAAGGTATGGCGACACCATACAATGCTCCTTAAGGAAGGAGTAACTCCACAATCTCCCAAGATGGGAATCCACTTTGAGGGGGACACCTCCAATATACCTCTACCAAGTAGAAGAATAAACTCATACATACATTCCTCATAATGATACTCACATCCTTTAAATAGGATGGGTAACACCTAATCCCAATGTAGGCCAACCCATTACCCAATATAATTAATTCTTATGTGAGCCCATATAACTAAGGGGATGTGTGCCACATGTCGGCATCTCCATCAACCCATATACATTATATTATCATATCCCATGTGAACCCATACATATAACTAAGGGGATGTGTGCCACATGTTGGCATCTCCATCAACCCTTATATATTATATTATCATATCCCAAGGTACATAACAATGGCTATGTGGGAGCTTCCTTGTCTTATAAAATCCTCATTTTGCATTTGGTATTATTTGTAAACTTGAGTCACATTTGCTTGTGCAACCTCTCTTCAATCTTGGATTATTTTCTTATTAATAAACCACTTGCAAAATGAGGATTTTACAAGACAAGGAAGCTCCCACATAGCCATATCCTTAAAATTAAAATTAGAGTGATGTTCACACGATTTGGAGACAAAAAGGAGAAACCAAGATACCAATAAATCCAACCAACTTCCAACTTGAGATCTAACTTTGAATGTTTTTCCAAGAGATCAAAACCGAGAGAAGGGCTTGTTTTACCACCCAACCTATAGGCATCATTACATGCCTTTCCAAAGGTGGAAGACATGCTAGCCTCCCCCAAGCCCATGGGAGAGAGAGCTAGCTTCCAAAATTGTGCACAAGATTTAGGGAGACATAACAACAATATTTTCACATATAAGACAATCCAAACACTAAGAAAAACACCAAATTTTACAAACAAGGAAAGGAGGAGAAAACCATATTCTCCCTCCAAAATGGGGAAGAGAAGATGAGATATCCAAGGTGCCAAAAGTGTGATCCAACCATAGGATGCACACAACAAGAATCTTCACAACCTCCTTATTCCTCCAAATCAACAAACCCTCCTTATTGCTCCACCCATTCACCAAAATCCTTCTTGGGAGGATTTTCAAACCCATTGGGTTTCCTCTCCAAGAATGGGGAAGGGGGTTCAAACCATATGAACCACCTTCCCCACCTCAAACCATATGAGGGGAGTAAAAAGAACCTACATGGCTTGCCCATCAAGCCATGAGGTTTGAGAGGGAAAATCCCTCTCTCTTCCCCATAAACTCCAAAATCCATCATGCCATATGATGGATGGAGAAAAAATAAAACAACACAAAGCATACTCAACAATAGCCACACACAAGAAACAACACACACATTTTAAACAAAACAAGGCTAAGATCTAACATAACATAAAACATAAAATGAGCTCAAGGAGCCTACCTCCAAAAGCTCTCCAACACTCTAGCTTTTCCACTTCCTTATCCAAGAAAGCTCTAGTTCCAACAATCTCCAAGCACCAAGAAAAAGCTCCAAAAAAAAAGTTCTCTTCTTCCCCCATGAGGGAGAATTTGAAGAGAAGCCAAAAATTTCCTCACCAATGAGGGGGTGACATGTGTCACCCCTCTCTTCCCTCCAAGTCAAAGATTCCCAAAATAAAAAGGAAGAAAAGATAAACTAACTTTTAACACTCTTCTCCCAAATTGCCCAAAATGAAAAACAAAACAAACTTGTGTAACTTTTAACAAACACACATACCAATCCATTTTACATGGATGGTGACCAAAGAGAGGAAAAACGGGAGGGAAACTCCCTCTATGCCTTGAAGTTAAGCCACCTACCTAATAGGTAGGGTCCAAGGACTTATTTTCATGCTAAGTAAACTCTCAAAACTAAAAGGGGTCACTTAAAATGCCATAAATAGCCCAATTTCGGGTTTGGCACATTTGGGCACAAGAGTAGAGGATGTGGGGCCCACCCAAGGGTTCACATGTGACCCTAATCCTCTCTAATTAATACAAAATTACCCAAACACAAAACTTAATGCAAGTGGGGACCATTAAGTCCCTAAACCAAGTTTACATAACAAAATAAAACATCCTAAACAAGATTAATTTTACATGACATACTACATTACAAAAGAGGGTCACTCATGGTGCCCAAAATAATGAAATCTAATACTAAGGCCTCATACAACTAACATGGTTAGGGCTTAGCCTCGTGGGTTGCTTGTGCACAATTTGTGTAGCTGCCCGAAACACACATTCTCGCATGACTTTGTCACACTGTACACTCATTACACAAATTAAACGCACATGTCTCGATACGATGTAAATCAACTACTCAATAAGTGATCAATGAAATATATGCTATCATATCATCATGCTAGAATCGTAAATGTGACAACATGCATGATTATACATAGTTTACCCCGAGTTATCCATAGATATAAATGTAAGTGACATATATCCATATAATCCAACATGCGACTAAACTAAGTATCTATCATTACAACCATCATAAATAAAAAGGTCCAACCATCATTGCAACGAGTTAGTATCTCGCAACATCAAATGAAAATGTGTCAACATACTAATCAAGTCAAATTGGTGCTACACACCCAAATAACCATACATGTCCAAGAAGGAAAAATATCCTAACATACTATCCAACATATATCAAATCACTGTCATAACATGTCTATGAATAAAGAATTCAACAGATAAGCGAGTCTATAGAAATGTGGGTACTACAGATATATATGTGAGCCTTTGAGCTTGGTGATTAGAGGCAATACAAGGGATTTCATGTTGAGTGGGAGCAAGCCATGGTTATTGGCATTGCAGGTTAGACACATATACACATGCAGAGTGATCGAGAATGCTACTATTTAGAGTGGCATGAGGTACAAGTTGTTTTGGAGGAGAGTCATGGTTTGCGCAGGTATTTTGTATCTAGTGCATGATGATGTCACTTCTAGTTTTACTATGTAGTACTGGATATCCTTATGGGATGACAGGTTGATGGGTTTTTAGCTAGGTTAAGAAGAGATAGCAACGCTTTAGAGTTGGAAGGGTGGAAAAAGGAAAATCTATTTGTTACAGGTTACATATGTGACAACAATCTATATTTACAATTTATTGATGTTGCCCTTGTTTGCTTTCATCTTGGATGATTGTGTAGTATGTTGATGACATTTTTGTTGGTATCTCGCACTTTTCAGCTTATTAGTAGCATGGTTTTTGTTTTTGTTCACATTGATTGGAACAAGATTCATATGTGGCTTTGGAGTTAGTCGATAAGAGGCTTAGAGCTTCTAGAGATCCAGGTGATATGGATGGATGTACATAGTGAGTTTGTACATAAGGATAGATTATGTTTTGTGAGTCTATGATGATGTAGATATTTGTTTTGCACATGGATGCCTATGAGCATGGTTTATATGCCTTTGAGCATGAGTAGGGGATGTTTGTATTTCCTATTTCTACTATATTACTCCATGATAGATATATTTTCTACATGGTTGTCTTGGACATGCAAGTTGTTTATGTACGGTTGTATTTGTATAATGCAATGTTTGGATTCTTTGAGTTGTGCAAGTGTTGTGGATGCATCCACTGGTTGCATGGAGAATTCATTTGGGTTGTCTTGACCAGGGATCTTGTTTTTCTTTTGCATATTATATTTTGACTTGTCTTTGGTTAGTTGCATTGGTGGTTGGATGGAGACATGGATAGATGGTTGGAGAACATGGTTGGTTTTATAGGTATGACTATGGTTGTGATTGAAGCTCAACACTTCACTTTAAGTGGGAGCTCTTATAGGTATGTTAGTCATGGTGATTTGGTTGCATGAGAGGCTTGGAGTTATGATTCAGTGGGAGCTTGATGTATGAATAGCTCGTGTATCATGGATCAGGAGTAGCTTCGTGCAGGTATATGGTAAGTCATGGTTTGTTATCTTCTTAGTTTTAGAAGATAGATTAATCTTCTTGATTACTTGAGAGAATTTTTGAAGTAAAGAATAGTTGGTCTTCACAATATGTAGAGGATGGTAATGTACAAGTACATGTTCAATAATTTATCTCCAAGTGGGATATTGTTGAGTTGTGGAGCTAAATTGCTTCACAAATATGCATGCTTTACAACTTACAGGTTTACACAAGAACCGACATTGATCGGGAACTAACATCGGTCACCGGGAGGAATCGACACAGTCATGCAACCGGCACCGACTACCTATGCATTTATGTTTTTATTTTAGACGCGGGATTAGATCCAACCTTTGATTATAAAGGTGATCTAAAGGTTGTAAATGCATAGCTAAGTTTCCCTAAGTTTGTATATGCCTATATAAACTAGAAAGCTAGGGTTAGAAGATGAGAATTGCATTTAGTTGATTATTATTGCTTGTGGAATCCTTGGTTGAGAAGATGATGAAGAAGAAGAAGAAGAAAAAGGTTACATGAAAACATAGCATCCATTGATGAAGTTGGATAGAAGGAAATAATAGGTACATTTGAATGATGAGAAGAGGGTAATGTCTTCCAATGTATTTCCTTTGTATTGTTATTGCCTCAATGTAATGGATTTCATAGTATGCAAAGCATATAAGGTTTCTTCTTGTAGATCCACATGTTGTTGTGAGATCTTGTATTATAGTTTCTTATTGTAGATCCACGGGTTGTTGTGATATCTTGTATTCTTGTAGATCCACATGTTGTTGTGAGATATTGTGTTATAGATCCATGAGATCATGTTGTATTGTTGATCCATGTAGATCTAGTATTGTAGCTCTAGATAGTATCCAGAAATTGTAAATGAGGTTGTCTTCTTGTTTGCACAAGTTGATGCGGTGATGCAGAGATACTTCTTGGTGCACAGTTATGGTAGCACATTGGTAGACCCATTTGAGAGGTTTTGTTTGTAGATTTGCATGAGATATTGTTTGTAGTTCGGAGATATAGTAGTTCTGGTTATGTGAGATCTGCTAGTGGATTGGAGGCATAGTTTTAGTGCACTCATGGAGATTCATTTAGAGATATGTTAGAGGAGAAACTCTTGGAGAGATGCATTGTACTCTTTTGGGAAGAGTTGGTTTGTACTCTTATTATACTATATATATATGAGATCTCTATCTTTGGTGGGCGTAGCCCACATTAGGTGAACCATGGTACATGATATGTTATGTGTGTGTAATTTGTTTTGATTTGGATTTATCTAGTTAACACTTCCATCTGCTTGCAGATTTTTGGAAATTGATTCCATTTCCACAGTACCAATTCCCAACAAACTAGAACCTCCACTTCGTGTGGTGGAGGACCTATCGTCCCGATCTCCCCGGCCTACTACTATTTTTGTAGCCCAATCGATGAACTCCCCTATGTCCCTATTGTGGTACTAAAGCTGGACACCAAGGGTCCTGCACGATCACAATACCTATCGAAGAGTTACCAACAATTTGAGCACCAACACTCTATCCTAATGATGCACCTAAAAATAATCCTCCTAATATACTTCCAAACAACTTTGAGTGTGTTGCCATGGGTGTCCTACTAACCTAATTACCTTCTAAGTTCAATGAAAAATGATACCTACATGTACCTTCTTGTTTACTTCCACCGCTTGCTTTGCAATAACTACTTCGAATTTGGAACATCAAGCACAATGGCTAGGTGGGATCAGATGAGTGTCTGCAGTCCTCGTGTTCTCCTCTAATGCGCTCTCATCTAAAGCTGAAGGGGATTCTCTATTGTGCTTTCCCAATTATGGGAGTATTTGATGTTACGGGCCCTCCTCTTCCATGAGAGTTTCAAAACCTTCATAATCCATCATTCTCCTCAACTCCCACTACAACATACTAGATATTTTACAAAAATATTTTTGTGGTTATATAGTATTTCAAAAATTAAAATTGTGGCATTGGAAGTGTAGCTAATCCACATTTTGATATATTATTGTAGTTTTTCCACAATTCATTATACCATTGTGGATGGTCCACAATTCATAAAATTTATAGCTAACCTCCATTTTTTAATTGTACATTGTCCACATTTTGTAATGTTTGTAACATTTCTACAATTTTTATTTTTGTTAGTATTCCACAATTTTCACCAAAATGTAGTTTTTCTATAGATTAAATCTTTGTAGAAATTCCACAATTTAAAATTTTGTATCTCTCATCAATGTTATATTTGTGGAAATTTCAACAATTTTTTTCTACAATTGTCTTTACCACATAAAAATTGTAGGTGGAAGCTACAATTTAATTGCCACAATAATTAATTGTGAAATTATCTTTTAAAAAAATGTAGAAAAGTTACTATTAACAACCAATTTCACATTCATTTAAAATAATCTTTGTGGATTGTCTACATTTAAAACACACATAAATATATAATTTTATTATTAAATGGGAATATATTTCTAGAAAAAAATTAAATTATTTTTATATATTGAATAATATATTATAAAGAAATGTTTACTATTTATATTATATGATATAAATAAAATTTTTAACAATCTAAATAATTTTTTTCTCTATGTATGCACTCATTTTTAATTTCAAAGAAATATTTAACTACAAAGTAAAATAATAATTTAAAATATCAAAAATAATAAAATAACAACTTGAAAAAGATCATATGTGGAGAGAAAATATGTTCTATTTATTATAGAAAGTGTACACATGGATGAGAAACCACCACCTCCTAATGTCTATCTTTTCATATATTTGTGGTCTTGATTGAGTAGCTCACTTTGATCGTAATTTCTTCACACATTTCCATTATTCTATTTCTCACAAGTTTAATCTTCGCTCACTATCTCCCATATTTTAAGCTTATTTCATAATCACATGACACTCCATGTATCTCGGTGATCTTAATGGCATTGATAGATATAAGAACTAAATTTTTAGAACAAGAACATGATTATATACTAGAATGGCATGTGATTTCGGAGGTGTTGGAACAAAAATGAAGATATTATTAAGTTTTGGCTTGAATTTAGAAGAAGAAATCACAAGTAGAGAGGATCTTGTAATTAATGCATTAGTTAGGGGGTGCAAGGATGTGACCTTAAGAACAAGGAAAGATGATCAATTTTAAGATTTATGGCTTTCATTTGGTAAAACAATGTCAATGCCTAGAGAGGATACCCTTGTCTTCTAGAAACTACAATATGATATTCCATTATAAGCCATCTTTCATTGTAATGTTGTCAATTTTTGTTTTTAGAGCCACTAAACACCTGCACGTAACATGCATATTGTTAAGTTAAACTAGAAAAACAAAACATGCATGCAACAAATAAAAATCTGCAAAACATGTGTGCGATAGTAAAAAAATATTGCTAGCGCAACTAAAATTTATTTACAAGGAGACTTGTTTACAAATTGTTGAACACAATTAATATTCATATATCGACTTGCGTTTTCACACCTACCATATTTTACAAAATAGCATAATAAAAACACGGCTATAAACCATTACATGAGAAATTTACTACGCCAAAGGCATTCCCCCTATGGGAAAGGCCCCTGTGGATGTTTCTACGACTATGTTAAATTTGATGGTTTGATGGTTGTCTTGACGTTTGTGTTTTTCCTCCCTATTTTAGCTTTTCTCTACTATTTTTAATAATTAACAATTTTAGCTAAAAATAGAAAATCAGTGAGCTTTTTTAATAATTTTAAGCACATGCATGACGTTTGTGTTTTTCCTCCCTATTTTAGCTTTTCTCTACTATTTTTAATAATTTTGTTTTTAATAATTAACAATTTTAGCTTTTGTTTTTAATTAACAATTTTAGCTAAAAATAGAAAATCAGTGAGCTTTTTAAAATAATTTTAAGCACATGCATGATCTAAGTCTAAGAAGATAAGTGCAGTTAAGATAGTTGTTTTAGCTAAAAATAGAAAATCAGTGAGCCGACCAAGCCCATATATACCCAGGTCAGAATGAATCGGCTAACAAATCAGTGAGCTTTCTATTATGCTTTGATACATGTTTAGCATTGAGACAGGTTGCATGACACTTTTCTAATTGCAGATTATTCTATGAGGACCGTTTTAAGGCTTTGGTAACAGAATACTTTCCAAATAGAGATATGGATTCTCTCATACACTTTGTGTGAGTGTGAAGTGGCACAGCTTTTCATTTGACCTGAGCAAGCACATCGATATCAGCGTATCCATAGCCCAAGCACTTGTTCATATGCGCGTTATTGTCATTTGAAGCCCACAATCATTTTTTTGGGCGATGATTTTGAAGATCGTGTAAGTGATTTCAGACAAGTAACTCAATTATGATGTTACGTGAGAATGGGTCTCATAATTCATGGAACCGTGAAGTAACATAACTATGTTGAAGACTAGTCAAGTTAATGGTTACTTCTTTCTTGTGTTATGAAATAAAATGGTTGTAATTGTACTGAAATAAAAATACTTTGGAAACTAACTACTATAAATAGATCAAACTAACATAGTTTTGAAATATTGCTTTGCATATTAGAATCATTTTTGTCAATATTGATCATTCAGGGCAAGTAGATCTATTGGATGGACTGTAAATTCTTTTTTACATGTGTTATTAAAGTCTTTTATAATTTAGTTGTTGATTTCAGTGGATAATATATTGTTGTATGGAAATTAAAGGACATCTAAATTTAATGCAGATCATTTTTGGCTGGATATTCAAAAATTGTATGTTGATCACCATCCACTTTGTATGTGTTGCTTATGAATCCTTTTAAACAACAGCCAAACAAAACATTTTACCATAATTATTTGCTCCATGTCTTGTTTCTATGGGAAGTGCAATTGAATTTCCTAATGTGGAAGTAACACAAACAACTTTCTAATTTTAGTGAAACAATAAGAGTTTATACACTCATGACAGTTAAACCCTGATCTATGAGATATGTCACATGTTATGGCCCCCTTTGCATTCCTCCCAATAAAAGCATTCAATAATGAAAAACTCCATTCTTTTTTAAAGGTCCCTCAACTTCACACTTTTTCTTAGATTGGAATTCTCCCACGTGTATCTGAAACCAATGAAGCATGTGAAATCATTAATAAGAAAAATATAATTGATCATCGATGGTCTCTGATTATGCAACCTGCCATTTGAAATATATATTTTACCCACTTTATTAGAGAAAGATCTCACTGCCAGCTATGCACAAAGTGGAAGTTGCACTAATTTGAAAATAATAGGGTGTATATCATGATTATTTGTAATCGACAGAGAAAATTGAATGAATTTTTCTTTCTTTTGCTCCTAATCATATTGTGCTAATTAGGTGAATTTCAACTTTATGGATGTAAACTAAATGGAGAAATATTATCTTTGTAGAGAAACCTTTGTGCAATTTCTTCTAAACCATAATAAAATAAATACAGTTTACTATCTTCTTATGTATGGCCTCTACTAATATACAGTTTTTAATAACTCTTTATAATCTTTTTGGTTTTGTTGAGATTATGAAATCGAGAATGAAATTGAAAATAGATATTTAGTTTTATTAACTTCCTATTTCAATTTTTGCAGGATATTTGTGATTCTCTTTCTTTAGCAATAAAGAAAAAGTGTTGTCTCTAGACGAACTTTAGGTGGGTTTCAATATTGATTGAAGTATTTATTTAATTGTTTTGTTTATTGCATGTTATGGACTAAAAAATTATTGTAGAGAGTTTTCATGTTATTTGGTTTGGATTGTTCCATTTATATTTGTAGTTGGCTCCAATCCTTTTTCCGAAGTGACATGTGGGGCACATGCCTTCAACAATGACAGGATTCATTATGTCGAGGGTTCGTTCCCCAATGAGGCCATTTCGAAGCATCCCAAGTTAGGACGTTAGATGATCATCGAAAAGTCTTTAAAGCTTCTCGTCATACCTAAGAACATCTTGGTGGACTAACATACTTATTTTCCCTCTCCAGTTTAATATGATGCAGACTAGAAACACAATTCCCTCCCCACAATGGGATTGACATTAACTATGCCTCGCTTGCAGAGGGAGGAAGAGTTTAAGCATATTCAATGTGTTGTTAATGTTTTGCATTGTAGGAAACCGAAACCACCTAAAACAATGATAGCCAAAATGATAAGAGATTACCTCCACCTGATGCCAACATCCCCAATTTTTCTCTCCAAAATCTAAACAATTGGAGATCATTCACGAGGCTTCTATTTGATTTATGATTCCAACGAAGATGCACTGAAATATGAACCACCCCAAAATTGAGGAGAATGGGAATACCAATCGAGGCATCTATAAATGGACAAAAATACAAGAAACGTGCTAAGAAAATTACACAAGCAAAAAGCAAGAAATTTGATTTAAAGAAATAGCTTGTAGTGGTTAGTTTATAAGTGTTTTTGAAACAAACTATAACTCATACCAAATAATTCCATGTATGCATTGTGGCAATATATATCGGACATAGAATCAAACTTTTTAAACACATGTTCAGTTTTTGTAATCCAACAACTATGGATTTTGAATTTCTTTATCATTGTACCTCCATATAAATACCTATAGTTTTCTAACTTCAAGTGTACATATTTTTGTTATTGTCTTCCATTCTATTTGCTTAACATAATAATTTGTAATTCATTTCAAATAAATGCATGTATATATTTTGGTGGAACATATGGATCACAAAATCTAACTTTTCAACATACATGTTCAATTATTCCTTTATACAATTGCTCGCTTCTTTATGTAAACCAACAACACATTTTTAATGTGTTCTTCATAATATTTGCACACAAATACATATAGTTTTATAATGTTCGAGAAACAACCATGAAAATTTTAGTTTTTTTCAACCAAAGCTTTGTGCGTTATATCACTTTTTAACATATTGAATTATTAAAGGTTAGACTTCATGTTTGCATTTTTAGAAAATATAAAATAATAAGGAAGCCAACTTTAAAGGTTCTCATTCTTTACAAATGCATGCTTTCCTGAACACATCCTTCATTTCATGATTGACTGCCCTACAAGTTTACATTTTCCACCATATATTTGCAGAATTCCCACTATCTCGAGCATCTTTTAGTTGCCATGGAAATAACTTTGACACACGAAGGCATTTCTCAATTGATTGAGGGTGGTTCAATGTTGACCCCACATTTCTAGATACTACACTTGTCCTCCCTAAGGTCCATTCTCAACATTGGTGCCCAACATCGTGTTGACCTTTCAGATGGGATACATTTTCAGACAACACTTCTACCCTCCAAATTTGTAAGTTGTGTAACTGAAAAATCAATACAAGAAGGCTCCATTGTGTGCTTACACAAATCCCTCATTAGAATGATCAAAAGTGAACTGTAAGATTCATCTCCTGCTCAATTACCAATGTACATAAACTCCCTATATTAATTATAATTTCTTTATGTTTGTTTTTTCGATCCGTTGCTCAGTTCTAATTCTATCTTAATTTCCTTTTCCATTGCAGGATTGTTCTTATCATTGAAATGGATGTTGTTTTTCGAAACACATTTGGTAATTGGTGCTCAATCTGACTACCAACAAATGCTCTCGAACACACTCATTTTCCGCGAATAGATGCAAGTGCAAACCTAGGTTAACAAATATTTTCCAAGAACACCAACGAAAATAAGTGCTTTGAATACATCTATGCACATGTGGTCCGTAGAGGGTCGTGCCCTAGCAAAAACAACCCTTCGTGAATATCACAATGCAAGGGGAGATGGTTCTGTGTTTGGGTTTGATTTTGTAGATCAGGAAAGAGGGGAAATTCACATCACCTATTTCAATGAGGCCGCCGAAGCATTCTATGAGCATATTGAAAATGGGAAGCTATATACAATTTCCAATGGGAGGATTGTGAGGATTCCTGATGCAAAGCTATGTTACAACCATTTGAACAATGCTTTGGAGATTTTCCTACAAGCGTCCTCAACCATAACTCCACTCATAGAAAATGAGGATACAATACCTTCCCATCACTTTCATTTCACAAAAATTAAGGACATACCTGCAACCGATGACCATTCTAAAGTTGATTTGATTGGCATTGTTCTTACGATGTCACCATGCTCAACGATTCGTAGGCATGACAAGTCAGAGACTAAGAGGAGAACTCTACAATTAAAGGACATGTCGGGATTCAGTGTAAGTGTCACATTGTGGGGACATCACTTAGATGAGATAAGCAAAGAAATTGAAGACATGCTTTCTATACCGCCTCTTCCGGTCCTTGCCTTGAAAGTTGCTCACGTCTCCAGTTTCAATGGGAGCTCAGTCGACACTGTTTCAAGTACCAAATGTTATGTCAACCCTCAAATTTTAGAAACCAATACACTTCATAGTTGGGTAGATTCGATGACTACTACCTTTTGGCGCCCTCTATCACAAGCCAATTTATGGGCCCTCCAAAAATCCTGACCTCTGTAACAATGATTTTGGAGGTACTAAATATGGGGAACACTGAGAGAAATGAATGGGCCATGGTTACTACAGAAATCATGAATATCAGCATGGAAAAAATTTTTTACAAGGCATGTCCTCTTCAAAAAGGTGACAAACAATGCAGGAAAAAGGTGAGAGAGAATGGTAATGGTTCATGGTTATGTTTGAGTTGCAACAACAAGTTCAAAACTATGATTATATATATGCATTGAGGATCGATCTAAAGGACCCAACAAGAGAACTTCAATCAATTATCGCTTTTGATGAGACAACTGAGTTAATCATGGGTGTTGTAACTAGTGACCTCCATATATTGTCTATAGATGAAGATGTGACTAGTGAAATTATAAGTAATGTCATCGGCAATGAATACTGCTTCACACTTTCACTGAAAAAAGAGACATATTATGGAAACAACATATTGAAATGTGTCATCCTCATTCAAAGAAAGGAAAATAGTGCAACTCCTCCATAACCTTTATGCAAGGATTTCTAACCCACCCGTCCCTTCAAACATTACACCCTCACCCATCCCATTCTATACTTTGAACTATCACCGCTATGTTTCTTATTTCATATCTATGTTTCACTTTTTTCCTGCTTCAAAAGAAAATTGTTGTATTCCCTTATACACTGACATACTATTGTCTCCTACTACTATGTGGATTGTTAGTACTTTTAAGAAAATATAAATAAAAATACATGCACTTTTGTTAGGTAAGTATTTGCATCCTTGTGTACTATGTGAACACACTGTATGTTTCTATATATCTAATACTCTTTTCCTTAAGAAAAAATGTAGTTTCTCGATACTCAAATTGTTACCTCTTACGCTTATTTCCCATTGGAACTCCACATGCATTACAATTGTATTTAGTTTTATATTTTGACTTATTTTTGCATTTGTATGTCATCAAACAATGTATCGTTCCTTGCTAACCCACATGATTTTTTTCAACATGTGGTACTCCATAAGCCTGTGACTTCACAATCATGTCGACTCCTACAAAACGAGCCCAATGAAGAGAGAACTACGCAAAAATAAAGTACACTTAACTGTTGAGAAACGACATCATAAATTAGAGCATAAAACAACAAAAATCTCTAATATCTTTCAACTTACATCGACCAACAACCTACGATTCCCTAACATTCCAATCTTGCCATCAAATACAACTACTGAAGAATTGCCAACCAACATTCTGCATGTAACTTCCATGGAAACAAACTTTCACGAGCATACCAATTCCTTCCGTATGAACCCATCTTCACTAACAACTGCCACTTTCCCCAAATGTTTGGGATGCCACATGAAACTGTCTCAAGTATTGACCTTTCTTTAGTTCATCACACATATACAACCAGTTTCTCCTCTCCTTCAGATTGCTTTCAACCTTGCAATCCACAAATGACTGAAATAGAACACCCACCCCTTCCAATACAGATATTTCCCATATTCCCACCCTCTTCGCTGACTTTAGAAGCCCAACGTTCGGTTTCACAAAAGAATAGATTTTTTGGCGAACATCCAAACTTGCTCAATCTATTTGGAAAATTACCCTGGAATTAAAACAATTTCCTTTGAAGGCTTTCCCTCTTGTAACAGATGCAAATCTGAAAAACAAGGCCACCACTTCTCTTCATGGAACAACATGGACCCTGAAAAGTAGCCTACCATTCTTGCATCTTTAACCCAAATCGAGGAGATGCTTATTGCACGAGTTAATCCATTCCTGCAAGTCACCCAAGTACGTGGCGGGCAATACAAATACTCAGGACACACCATAAGTTTCCTGCAAAACATTACTTCAATAGCAAAGACCCTACCCCACCGCCTTGGAGATTTGGACATAGTTCTCATACAAAGGGAAGGATCTAATTTAAAAATTATGATTTCTACGTTAGTAGATCTCGTGTTTGGGCAGCCTTGCAATATAAAATCCAACACGATCCCTATTACAAAGATGTCTTAATCGACGATGATGCCCTTTCCTCTCTACCATCTGAGTCATCAAATGTTTCCTCCTCTCTTAACACAACCACAAGTGGAACTAGCCCCAAATGCAAAGTGCCTCTACAACTCATGGTATTGATGTTCCCACTCACTTTGATGAAATGTATGAACACTCATCGTCTTTCGTGCCAACACCTCACAATACAGGAACAAAAGAAGAGGAAATCAAATAGTTCCTGCTCAACCACGATGGTAACACTCCATTTACCATGCCATGGCTAGAGCTTGGCCTCTCACCAATAAATGAATACAATACGGAGGGCCTGTTCTCAATGGCTTTCCCAACTTTATTTCCAACAGAAAAATAATGTGGCAACAACCCCACATAAAAGAAGTTCCAATGCATGAATATGCACTTCATTTGATGTGTTACCATGATGGGCACTTGGTTCCCACCCAAGATTTCGTTACTTCCTTCTAAACCTCATAATGCGACACAAAGCAGTCCACAACAACATTTTTATGAAACAGAACATCAAATCTAGAATCCCTCCAAAATTAGAGATCTACAAAGACAACTACTGGAATGCCCCAAAGACAACCTCCCAGATAGCTTAATGCACTTTGGATCGAGCCTTGAGGGACACATTCATTTTGGGCAAAAAGTAGAAGTGAGCTTTCAGATATGGTGGAAAAATTGGGGACACCAACCTTATTCTTCACTCTAAGTGTTGCAGACACTAAATGGCCAGATCTCCACAATATTATGTTGGGTGAATGCCCATTGATCCTCGATCCGCACAACATTGGAGAACACTTAACATTGTCTCTAACCCTCATTGAGTATCAACATACCTGCATCACATATTCATAATATTTCACGAAGAAATATTGTAGAAGGAACTTGGAGCAGTAGACTTTTGGTACATGTAATCAAATCTACTTATTTCAAAGTTTTTTCCAAACTACATAGCTAATATTTATGTTCCCTCATCTCACAGGTATGAATGGCAACATAGAGGCTCCACACATGTCCATGGTTTATTGTGGCTCGAGAATGCCTAAAGTTGATGAAATGGACTGGGAGGATACAACAATTATTGAGGCCACAAAACAATACTTTGATAAGTTCGTGTCTTCCTGGAACCCCCCCGGCTTGCAACCGCTTGGATTTTGTTCATAGGTCACTCCTAGACGACCCTTGCTTGCTAGATACAACACAAATTCTATCCTCCTCCCCGCATGTAGACCTTGAAGAACTGCTTAATCGAGTTCAACAGCCACACTAAATGTTCAGAGAAGACATGCCTACGTAGAAAGCAATCACAATCAGCATAGCATAGGTACAATGCCCCCTGGGCCACGCAACCTACTTCTTCCTTGCACATTGAAAGTGATGGGAAAATTAAGTACCTCCCTTCCAGAAACGATGATGATTGAACATCCACAATCAAACAATGATATACATATGGAGAGAAAATGTCGATTTCAACCGGTACTTTCCCACCATGTCGTTCTTAAGTATATTACAAAATATGCTTGAAATCCAAGCAACGTTCAGAAACATATCACCAAATGCTATCCATATTTTCAAGAGACGCAGATGCAAATTCTCCAGCACATATTGTGATCCGTAAAATGCTCACAGAAAGCATTGTTGAACATGACATAAGTGCACAAGAAACATGCCACATGCTACAAAAATTTCCACTTGTTATGTGCAACCATCCATTTGTATCATTAAATGTTGGAAAAAAATTTTGAGACGTGTCGTTGAAAGTGACGTCGATGCACAACAAACAACCACTTTCTTGGATGCATATAAAGTTCATCCAACAACCATGGAACACCTACCACTTATTCAAGTTGCTCGAGATTGGAGCTACAACAAGAACCATAAAGGTGATAAATGGAAAAAGTGACCGACACAAGCAATTGTTTGGGTCCACCCGAGATTTGTGGATGTCCCAACTCAGGATTCAACGTCATATGACCTTTTCTGTTGGTCAGAACTCCTTTTATACAAGCCTTTTAGAAATATTGCATCGAATTTGGCTCAACCCCACATGACATCAATGGCACTTGGGACATGTTCAAGCACAACTACAGACCATGGCATGTTTTACACACTACCGCAAACACAAGACCTGTTATAGATGTTAGTTCTGACTCAGAGCCCAAATGCAGTATTCAACACATGAACCATTGCAAGAATGGCAGGTCTTCACACAACTTCACCCGAGAAACAACATGGGTCTAGATAGTCTTGACATGTTGGGGAAACAAGATTTCGACATACACAATAATTGGAACATACATGACGTTCCACATGATTTACAGATAACGGTTCATCATTCATCGAGAGAGAAGAAGGAAGACACAATTAACAACAACATGCAGCCACACCACCATCTTCCACACTTCCTTTGTCTCCAGAACAACAAATAGCTCTTGATACCATACTACACCATTCAACAAACAAAACCCTTCTACCTCCACTAAGATTGATAATTCAAGGAACGACTGGCACAGGAAAATCATTTCTGATAAATAAAATCCACAATTCATTCACATCACCAACCACATATCCCTCACCTCTACTTGTGCTCGCCCTACCGGTGTTTCAACATTCAACATCTCCGCATCCACAATCCACGCAACCCTACGTATTCCAATCAAAGAACTCAAACCCCTTGAAGGTAGTGCATTATCGTCTTTTCAAGAGTCGCTGAAACATATAGAATATGTTCTTATTGATGAAATGAGTTTCATCGGCCCAAAGTTACTAAGAAAAATTGACAATAGGCTCATGAAGCTTTCCCACACTCAAGAACATCTGAATTTGGGAACAGATCAGTCATCCTCCTCGTGACCTCGCCAATTACCACCGGTTTTGGACAGTCCTCTTTATGCAAGTAATTCCTATGGAGCAACCCTTTGGAAGGGATTTCAGACTTCCATTACATTGCAAACAATATTTTGGCAACAAGGAACAACCAATGCACAAGTTTCATTTCGAATTTACTGCTCCACATGCGAGATTCAACCCCTCTAATTGAGGATTGGGAAATCTTAATGTCTCGCATAGACACACACCTAACTCAACAAGAGCTCAACATTTTTAAGGATGCACCACATTTGTTTACAAAAATAATCTGGTGGACTCCCACAACCTACAGATGTTGAAGGCATTGAACATTCCGATCGCCCAATCCATTGTTGAAAGTAACATGCGGACTGGACCAAGAAATCCTGATGATGATCAGTTGGAACACAAATTTTTTTGTTGTGCAAACAACAAAAATCATGCTTATTGCAAATCTATGGGTTGACACATGCCTCGTGAATGGTGCCACAAGAACAATCACCGACATTGTCTACGACACATCAATGCAACCACCAACATTACCTTTATTTGTTGTTGTCAAATTTGATAGATACAACAGACCCATGTTGGGATCCCTCAACCCGTTACATATTCCCATACCCCCTATTTCGAGAGGGAATCAAAGACAATTGCCGATTAAAATGGCTTGGGGATTAACTATCCACAAGTCGTAGGGACTTACTTTGCACAGAGAAACCATCGATATTGGAACCACTGAAAGGTAGGGTCTGACATTCACACTTTCTCTAGAGTTCCCTCGCTTGTAAATCTGTGCATTTCACCTACTTTTTCATTTGAGAGATACTCAAATATGGCGCATGTACCAACACTTGGAGCAAGAAGAAAGGAGGAAGCAAGACTACTATCACTCAACCCATCGTAAATACTACCCTCTGCTTTGATAGCACCTCCACTACTACTATACTCAACACTTCTTCTATCCAAAGCGACATTGTTGTTCAAGGGGTATCAAATGTAATCATGTTTATTGAAACTAAAATTTCCCACTAAAGGCTACCATTCATGATATAAATACTGCAAATGTATACATGTCTCATTATGTGCATGCAGATCTACATTTATTTGATGTTTTGAAATATGATATGCAACTTTAAATGTACGAATCTGTAACATAATTAAATGTACACATACAACATTTCAATGTAATGTTTCAACTAAATTCCTACACTACAACTATCAATCACACACATTATCAACTGTACAATAAATGTTTTTCCAACAAAACACCAACCGAACAACCGATGCACAACTAATAAACACGAATTAAATACATACAACATCAACTATAAAATAAATTAACTATCGAAAATGGTATCAAATGTATTCATGTACGAATTTTTAACAAGTTTGAAACAACCTTCAAATTAAGTGGCCCATCTATATTTCTACACTTACGAAATCAATCACACCCTTATCAACATCAACCAAAAGTAATAATTATACCTCTAAAACAAATAACATATACCGTTCGGTGTTCACGTGCATGAAACACATGTGATTGCTAGTAAATAGTGTATGTATAACAAATGTGAAAATAAGTTTTTAACAATGAAAACCCCATATTTGACAAACTTCATAATGCCAACAATGAAATAAAATGTATAGTCATAATTATGGACACTTTAAAAAAATAAAACATGGGCAACAAAGAAACAAAAATAGAGGCCAAATTAAATATGACTAACCTATGAACTCAATTTACTAGCTAGGAAGATAAATTCCTCTAATATGAAGCACATAATTATTTTTTTTCATGCAATGGAGCTTTTATTCTTATTCTAAAGTAGCTTATGTTGCTTTGTTGTTAATGTCCAATATTGACACTAAAATTGGATGTTGACTCATTGTAGATTTGGGTATATTTTCTTCTATTCTTTCAAAGGAAAATAAATCTTCAAAGCTAATTTCAGCTTTCTTAAAATGTTACCGTCACACAAAATTAGATTCAAATATTTCAAATTTGGAAGATCCGTTTTTGGTTCTTGAATACTCTGCTACATTTCTAATTACTATGGTGAGCGTTTCGATATTTTTAAAACAAAAATCAGGAATAAGTTTTATATCTATTCAAGAATATCTTAAACAATAACACAACAAAGTTTTCTATGTGGAATCTCTTACTGTATTCAAAAGGATTTAAAATTTTAAGAAATAGCAATAATATTTTCCTGCAGCACTTCTGTAATTTGACTCTCAAAAAGGAGGAGACATTCTTGATACAATCTGGAAAATTATAAATTTGAAAGAGAGAATTTCTACAGTTCCAATGAAGGGAAATCCAAAAGAGGATTCAATAGTAAATATATTTAGAAATTAACTAATTGAAGTGAGGAATAACACATAATCTAAAGATGATTCGGGCCCGAAGTGGATGAAACTGCACATACATTTGAGGAATCGAGATTGCAAAATGGTGGAAAGTTAGCGGAATAGATGTATAGTAGGAAGTCATTGTCTGTACAGCAAACTTTTCACAAGAAATAATATATTAATATTGTATTCGGCATATTCTATCATTTCATACATTCAGGATAACATATATATAGGAGTATGCTTTCCTATAAATATGGAGGTTGCTCAACAACACTCCTACAAATAACTCTACACTCCTATTCTACGTGAGTTCACATAACAAGAATATTGTTATGATTTGTTTATAATAACAAATCTATAACAATACAATTATTTATGGTTTACACATTACACATTAATAATAATCACAAAAATATATATTTGCTCAAATATGTGAGCACTACTCCATTTTCCTAACATTCCCCCCCTTAGTGCGAACATGGGGAAAACACCATCTTCAACCAAGCAGCATGCCACTCCGTAGCTTGCACATGGTCTCGATCCTCAACACTGACTGTGGGAACTACATCATCCAGGGACCGTTCAACCTATTAGATGAATACATGAATTGGGACCGTTCAACCAATTCACATCAACCATCAAATCAGTTTGATCAAGAACACTTCCTGCAATAGTATCAATGGTACAAATCATTATCATCAAGGGGGACACACAAGCACTGCACTGCACACAGGAACAGGGATGCTCATCTGTTCTTATTCATCACACAAGACACAAAGATGTCACTAAAGCAGTTTGCGGCCTCTGAGGTAGTGACGAACTCGAGGATGCTGATTGTCCTCCTGCCTCCGTTGCCTCCATCCTCCAATATGAGGATAGATGCTCAAAACAGATAATCTTCATCACTTGAATAATTAATAGGTTCATTGTCACTTGCAGGATTAGAATAATCATCCCAATCTTCTTCAGCAGCTAAAGCATTTTGTTCCAACTTATCATCTAAGAGATCTTGAGCTCTTTTCTTACAATTCACAAAACCATGTCCTGGTTGTTTACAGTAATGACACAAAAGACGTTTCTTTGATGATATAAACTTTTTTTTACCTTTCTGGAATGATGATTTATTGTTTGCAACCATGACAGTTTCTTGTTCTGGTACACACCTTTTGATTTTTTCTTCCTCATCAAGCAAAGAGGAAATTAAATTTTCCAAACTAGGATTGATCTTACTAAGAGTAAAAACAATACTTGAATATTCTTTTGGCAAACTATTTAGTAAGATTGCTTTAGCATCTTCTCCATCTACCTCTGCTTTTATTCCTGCTAATTGATTTAAAATGGATCAAAACTTACTGATATGTTGAACCATATTGTCATTTTCTCCCATCTTTAGCCCAAAAAGTTTTTGCTTCAGCGCCATTGCTGCACTACCTGCTTGAGATCCAAATAACTTGTTCAATGTCACCCAAATGTTATTAGATGACTTGGTTAGATCAATATGATGCAAATATGCATCGGAAAGACCAAGGCCGATAATTGCTATTGCTTTCCGATCCTTACTTTCCCATTTTCACGCTTCATCTACATCATTCGGTTTTTTAATTTTTCCTTCGACAATGTCCCATAAGTCTTTATCAATCAATTGTAATTGGGTTCGTACTTGCCACGTGTGGAAGTCTTTACCATCAAATCTTTCAATTACATTTATCTTTTCCATTTTGAAACTCCACAAAATCGAACAATAACAAACTCTTTATACTGGTAGAGACACTTGACTTTAATAAAGAAAATATATCAAACTTGGAAAAAATGCATGGACAGATATAACCTCAACACAATACCTCCGGATCAAATGAACTTGCAGCGGCCAACATATTCACTTCTGTTTGATCAAATCTTCGTATGGATAGCGTGAAGTAATGACTTGGATGGCTGAGAGAGTCCAATCATGAAATGTCAGCTTCCAGTATGATTGGTGATCAGTTGCATTGAGAAGAATCGGTGCTGGCAAGAATTATTTTCTATTACAGTCCGCTACAGTTAACGGCAGATGATATGGTGTCAAATCATAACAAGTCTTTCCATGGTACGCTGACATAGAATGATCTTGTGATTGAGCAATCCTAAGATACTCAATTCAATATACAACTATCATGAACGCATTGCATAATAAATTCAATGTCAAACGGTTCAAAGTAATACAACACCAAATCCAAGTCGATACAGAATTCTTTCACGGATGCCGACCAAATATCCACAAAGCAAAGTGACTATTTCCAATAGTGTGTCCTGGTCATTTGCAGATCTCGGCAGATTCGAGGATTGCAAAGAAAAGTAGACACATGCACTGATTGACCGATTAGATCAATACGCATTCAGGAAACCTCTGGGAGCATACACTGAACTAAACCCTCTCATATAAATTAATTTCATACACGGGCAACTAGACCAAATAGTCGCTCTGTTACCAAATGTCTGTCAGACAAACTTTTCACAAGAAATAATATATTAATATTGTATTCGGCATATTCTATCATTTTATACATTCGGGATAATGTATATATAGGAGTATACTTTCCTATAAATATGGAGGTTGCTCAACAACACTCCTACAAATAACTCTACACTCCTATTCTACGTGAGTTCACATAACTAGAATATTGTTATGATTTGTTTATAATAACAAATCTATAACAATACAATTATTTATGGTTTACACATTACACATTAATAATAATCACAAAATTATATATTTGCTCAAATATGTGAGCACTACTCCATTTTCCTAACAGTCATGTGATGAAATATTTAGGAAATGGAAAGTGTAGGGTTGCACTTACCTTAGGGAACATGATGTCTTTATAATGTTCACGCATAGGAGAAGATTTCTCCCCTGATACTCCACATTTTGACATCTGCATATGACTAGTTACAATTGTACTTTCAATTTTCCCTGAATCCATTAAATCCATAAGCCGAAATAAATGAACAGGAATAAGAATAGGGCCCAGCTCTTGTTCACTGCATTCTTTTGCATGTCGAGGGAGGGAATCGATAAAATCCTTTGCAGTGGTGGCGTCGTGTTGCACCATACTTCCAAAACCTGTAGTATTTGTCCATTGAATTATTTGTTGGATTTCAAAGGTGTGGGGTGATGTGGATTGAAGCAGAATCAGGATTGTATGATAACATTGCATCCTTTCCAAAATCATACGCCTTGTCAACTTCTTGTTTGAAATCAGCCGGTCTTGAAGCCTCCCCTGAAATAGTAGACAATAATTCATACCCTGCATACGATTCAAATTGATAACCACCAAAGAGAGTCGTATGGCAGCAGTGAATCCCTATATATGTTCCTTAAAAGTATGAAATATCATTAACTACTCGTTGTACATGTTTTTAGCTCGACAATCCATATAAATTATAAGTATTAAATTTGAGTTTCCTACAAATAACAATCTGTGCAGATTATGCAATTAATATCATGGCCAAGTCAAATAGAAGTGCCAATGCCATGCGTCTCACATGTTCAAGTTGCATGTCATAATTATATTAATAGCATGTGATTTACCGAGCTTCACTCTCCAGCTTCGTCCGAGTGAAATGATGGAGGTAAAACAATTTTATTAGTTGGTAGTGGTATTTATAAAATAATTAGTATATTAAAAAAACTATTTATAATATTATGTATAATAAAAACAACAATAATATATGGCTGATTTTTTTAATTATAATAAAACAATTTGTTACATTCACCAAACTATTTTTAACCTTATAAATAACTAGAGGAATGTTATAAACAAAAAAATTATTATACTTAAAACAATAAATGTAATGTTGTATAGTTAGATTTTCATGATATTTTTATTTTTATTTTTATTTTTTAATAATTTTTTTAAATAAGTATAAAAATATTAAAATTTGGTAATGTAGTATTTTTATGTTATTTAATTTCAAATTTTAATATTTATAAAATGTTATATTAATCATTTTTAAGGTAAATTTTAGTTTTATTTTGAAAAAATTGTAGAATTTCTATGAGGAAGGATTGGATATGTGGATTCTCTACAAATTATTATTAAAATATGTAAATTGTAGAATATCTGCAAACATTAATAAATTAATAAAAGATGCTATTATAGAGATGCCACAAATATTCTCCAATTCTTATAAATTGTAGAAATTTTGTGGAATAATTGTGGTAAAAAAGGTTTATTTGTTGTAGTGTTCATTGCCTTTGGAATCTCCTAGCGCGCTTCATGTCCCTCTCTCACACTTTATTAAAAACTTGAGTCATATTTCCTCTCTGTCTTTTCGCCACCATGTCACCATGTGCATCATCCTTCACCACACCTCGCTCTGCCCGCACTGCGCACATGGTGAGGATTTAGGTAGCCATAGGGAGACTCTCTAAATCCATTTCTAAAATCAAGGTTGTAATCACCAAGGGCATAGCGCACAAATACGATCATTTGGGCTTGCGTAAAAATTGAAACTCAACTTCCTCATGGCACATATAAGTAGAAATAACATACTCCAATGTATAATTACATAACACTCTAGCCCACCAACGATCTACAACTCTCGTCCAATCCACATCAGCATCAAAAAGATTCTGGTAATCCTCTTGTGTTCAAAGCTTTGCCCTATAACTCCATGGCTTCTCTAATGTATATGATTGCACACCACTCATACAACGCCTTGGAAAGAAAGCGAAGGAACTCTCATAGAGCTCATGATAAAGATTATCTTCCACCCACAGTTATGCATTAAAATCAAGTCTAGTGTTATATCGTATGCAAACTTATCTTTTTCATCTTCTACCCAACTTTCAATGCCCTTAGAACAATTAATCAATATGTTATCTATATGCAACATCACTGGTAGACAGGTTTGAAAAGAGGTCCCACAACGAAACCAAAATGTAGTCTTGTTTATCGCTCACAATTGTTATGCATGTTGACACCTCATTTAGATAGATCTGAATGCTCACCTGAAGTGCACAAAGCTACCAGGTCCCTCCTTTGTACTTATTTGATAAGATGTTAGCATGCATAACTAGAATAATAATCAACCAAGTCCTCATTTAGTCATGATAAGTTATCGCATACATTCAATTGGAAACACATATAATAAGGAAACATAACAGATCATATCACAATTAATACCAATTGACCATGAAATCACCATACTCAGATACATCAATTATCATAATCCATCCTCCATAATCCATTATATCAAAGTATTACATAACTGAACTTGAATACCTAAATAATCAATACTAGTGAGTACATAGTCATGCACGCTAGTACATCATAAAGCAACGTAACATTAATTCATCATGGGCCTCTTACATTGTACCTAGAACAATGACATACAACAAGTATATATAGGGGTGGGGGCTTTCCTTCACCACCCATGCATTCTCAAAATAAACTGCAAGCTCAAAATAGTCATGCGTACATCCAAAAACAACCATAAAGTGTGCATGCTTTTCTATCAATCCTAATAATAAATTAATCCTATAAATAAACTCTGCTTTAATCATATTATTAGCTCGATCCATGCATGGCCTTTCATATTCACTTTGCATGTGCTTTTACCCAAAATAGAATTTCCTTGGTCGTCAAGTCTCCTTGTATTTCTCCTTTCGGGTCAACACTCCATCTTGATTTTCCTATTTTTAGCTCATAATTGCAAAATTGGCTAAGTCTCGAGTTTCGTCTTCCTAGATGCGAGACTTTTCGCGCTACTTTACTAGTCCTTGTGCACACTTATGTGTCCCACTCAAGTGCCACATTACTCTGCGCATGCTCTTGATACTTAGTCAATTTTGCCAGTCCAACAATTCTAGAGTTAAAAAGATCTATAATTTGGTTAGTTGCTAAGATGAGATTATATTAGTTGGGAGCATTTGTAGGAGAGGCTAATTAGTAGGGGTAGGTAAGTTAGGTAGGATTAGTGCTAAGTGAGATTAATTGAAATATTAAAAAGATAGGGTTGGGGATAAAGTTATGATGGTAAGCTACAATGTTAGTAATATTAGGAGAGATATTACTAAAATAAATAATGATTAATTTTAGGTGTATACAATCATAACCATGAGTTGTTTAGGTTATAAACCTTGAAAAAACCGCAAACTTTTCTTTTTGTCAAAACTAATTATAACATACCGGCACTTAGGTGGTGATTTGCACTCCTTTAGATTAAAGGGGCAACAACGGGTATTCGTCACTTAGGTCAAGTGATATATATAAAATAAAAATATAAAATATAAACAAAGGAAGGGTAACTCTTTTTATTGAACTATATCTAGCATTGTTCCCAAGGTTGCGTAAGTGTATGCTATAAAAGTCAAAGATTTTGCCTTGCCCATCTTAGGTCCTCATTGATATAGTGAGCGGTTGTGAGCTTATGTCATTGTGCTTGATATGTGATGTGTTTTTGTAGTCAAAGGAAATGGTGGAGTTGGAACTAGCATTGGTGGCGTGGGCAATTTGGCCAAATACGTTTCTCTTATGAAAAGACATGTCTATGGCCAACAAGCTTAACCTACACTCCCAAAAGACTAAATACCTTACCAATTACAACTTCTCGTGAATAGTCTTTAAACCGATGTCGGATTTAATATAGAGAATTAAATTTATTCGATGAAATTATTAAACCCCACCCCTTACTATCATTGTACAATCCCTATCCCTATCCCACGTTAATTATATATATGGTTATGTAAAATTTACTACAATGAAATTGGGGGAAAAAACAAATTAAATACAATTGTAAAATAGAACCAAAAAAATTTTAAAAAATGGAGCGGGATTAAGGTAGAGGGAAAAGGGGCAATTTAGGGTTGCGGGAATTTTTTGGTTTTCATTTTGGGATGAGTGTGTTTTGCGGTCGCCTTATTAGTAATCTATGAGGAGGTTTGTTACATCTTTTGTTGCCATATGTTGTGTGCGAAACAAAATATTTACATCATGGCGTTAAATATCCGGTGTTTAGAATCATTTCGCATATTTTGAGTGGACCATAAATATCAATATCAAGAAGTAGCTAGAGAGACCTATCGAATTCACTGTATTACTTAAACAACAAGCTTAACCTCCACTCCCAAAAGACTAAATACCTTACCAATTACAACTTTTCATGAATAGTCTTTAAACCAATGTCAAATTTAATGTAGAGAATTAAATTTATTCGATGAAATTATTAAATCCCGCCCCTTACTATCATTGTACAATCCCTATACCTATTAATTATATATATGGTTATGTAAAATTAACTATAATGAAATTGAGGGTAAAAACAAATTAAATACAATTGTAAAATAGAACCAAAATGGAGCAGGATTAAGGTAGAGGGCAAAAGAGCAATTTAGGGAAAATATTTAATCAAGAAGTAGCTGGAGAGACCTGTCGAATTCACTGTATTCCTTAAACAACAACATGAACAACGAGGGTGGGAGTTTTCTCAAAAGGCTTTGGAGGAACACAACATTTGGAAAGTTTTTTGGGAATCAATATGCTTACTGTTTGAGATATCTCTGGGGTTGAGCAACACCCACTCTTCATCACAACTACAAGGAATATAACTCGTGTCTATGTTAGGGACGCTAACATTGTGGAGTATGCTCGCTTTGCCGTTCAGGAATTTAATAAGAAGCAGGTAAGGTAAACATTAATATTATTTCTACTATATTTTTATATAATGGCTCTATATCAGGGTTTTAGGAAATCAACAGGGTTTTAGGGTTTCTATTTTGATTGTAATTGTTGTACGCCTTCCTGTTCAGAAATTCAATAAACATGGCAGGACAGGTCGGGTTCGGTGGGATATGCTAGGGTAGGGTAGGGTAGGGTAGAAATTAGCGTTTAAGAAAACACTTAGGATGTTTGGACTTCTTTTTGTTTTGTTCAGAATGATGGTACAGTATATGAATTTAAACGAGTGGTGAAGGCAAAGGAGCAACTTACAGGTGGTTATCTGTACCATCTAACTCTGGAAGTGAAGAAGAAGGAGGAACGGCATGTCAGGATCTGCAAGGCAAAAGTGTTCGAAAGGCCCTGGCTAAATTCGAGGCGGCTGGTGGTTTTCGAATTCAAGTTCCCCAAGGTGAGACCAGGTTACCCCTGTCACAGCTGCCTCGCCATCTGTGATTCCCACCCCTACCGCCACCGATGCCCCTATCCCTACCCCTTGCCCTCCTTTCACTCCCACCCTCGTACCTACCGTCGCCCTAATGGACTTCACATAAACTGAAAAGAAAAAAATGATTAGGGTTTCTTTTTCATTTCTGTTGGTTGAACAGAAATGCTATAGGAAGTATCAGCATAGATATCAGCAGCTAGGCTTCGTAGTTTTCATATTAATATGGAGTTTGAGTTGAAACATGAAATATTAGATTTTGGACACTTGTTTAGAAGAGTGATATTGCTGAATAGTTATATCTTAAAAATGAGCCTCGTTTTGTTAGTAATATATTTGTTCATAAATGCATGGTTTTGTTTGGTTTTGAGTGTTTTTCTATTGTGAAGCCTCAATTTTTTAGTGGATGGGCCTATATAGGATGCATTTGGTTTTCATCATTTTCATGTAACTATTCATGCTTAACAGTATTGATCCATTTCTTCTTTTGCTCAGATATTCTCTAATTTAATGGTAGGCAGCACCATAATCAAGGCAACAGAATTTCCTTGGCCTTGACTTGAATTGCTATTAAGACAGGTCGTTGCTGCTGATGCATTTGTCTGTTTTCCAATAACTAATTGCTAACCATGATGGAGTTATAAGGAAATTAATACTCTTCGTACTAATCTTCTTAATTCTAGATGAGCTCTAGGACCAATTCTCCTAGGAAAAACTCGTTCTTGTATGCAAAACAATTTGTGCAAATGCAAAGGCCAGCATTTTAGTTATATAGCCCATTCCTCCGCTTTCATTTTCTTCATCTCTGCTTCACCCATTCTCCTTGTTAGTAAATGACAGTGGTACCTGAGCCTTCTTTTTGGACAGTGTATGAATTGAGTGTAAACAATTTCCAAATAACAGGTGAACAATTCCATGACCAATTCCATTTTTTGAGAAACAACAATAAATGTTGTCTGGTAAGTAGCCAGGTCCAAAGCTCTCATAGCCACTCTCTCCTTCACCCATGTTAACTTCCCCCTCATAAGCTTTACCAAAGGTGGAATCACTCCTGCCTCTACTGCCATCTCTGCAAATTCTTCTACATTCATAGTGTTGGATATTACATGTGCTGCATGGTAAGGTATATGCAAATTCCGTACACTTTAAAGCCGCTTCCTGCCCTAGAGTGATCATTGGCCTGTGTCATTGTTATGCTCCACACTGCACTCGTTATAAGCAGGTGACTACTATCATGATCACTCTGGAATGGCATATCCTTGAAATATTCAGTAATCTCAACAGCCTTTGTTAGGATTATGTTCCTTCATAATGCAAAAGAAGCAAGTAGGACTGCAGCAACCCACATTATGACACATTGAACTGCTACACAGGGCTTTTTTCATTTCTTTCTTCTTACCATGTTTTCCCATTTTTATTCCTTTTAAATGCAAATTGTCCTAAAAAATCTCAATTGGCTCTGTCACGAAATCAGCATCTATGGAATAAAGCCACGTGACCAAGTTAGGCTTCAATAAAGCCAATTTGGGTCTCTTTCAATTGAAAAACTATTGAAGTTTTGGTGCTTAGTACCATTTAAAGCACTGACATTGACTGCCACTTCTTTGACTTTTGGGTTTGTAATGCCCACTGGCATTGGAGTCTTTTCTTCTACCCGCCACCATGGCCGACCAGGCAAGTCTTATGGCACGTGGGTGCATGGGAACGAAGGCCACCTACTCCTTTAATTATTTTATTTATGCTTGGTTTGCCCCACGTGCTGTGAGTAAGAAATATCTCTGCCCTTTTGGTAGTGGGCCGCATACTTTAATTTTGGTTGTTCTTGCAAATCTTTCCCAGATTTCTTGTTGTTGCTGCATGGATTTTTGGTGAGTGTGCAAGACTTTTGGACGCCTTTTTACCTGCTGGCCGCACCACCTCCCATTTATTATTATTATTATTATTTTTGATTTGCTATCTTCTTTGACCTTTGTGGTCTGCTCTCCATGATCTGCTTCGCTCGGGTGAGATTCTCTCGGTGAAAGATCCGCATTCGGGCATTTGTTGGTAAAGGCTTTGAGCTTTCGAAAAAAGCGTGATGGTGGCGCGGTGGTCATTTTTGCACCCATGTTTGGGACAGTGCGCGATTCAGCGCAATGGTTATCTCTGTGGGCCATTTTCTTTTCTTGGCCTTCTTTGGGCATACCTTGATCGATGTTTCTTGAGACCACTCCTCATTGAGGATTTTCTTTCTTTCAACAATTTTTTTCTGTCGTGTAGATTCTTCCAACCTTGCATACATGGGTGTCAAGCACATGCTTCTATCTCTGAAAAATATGTGACCCATTTGTGCTTTGATGGATGTTATCACCACCTGTACTAAACTAATTTTACACTCCCTTGTGTTCTATCCGTAATCATTTGCTATTCCATGAGACCCCAATCGATTTGTGGCATTTTTTCATGTTTGGCACACTTCGTGGATTCACTCTCTCTTTGCTTACATTATTTTGGAGGCGTCTTCTCCTTCAAATGTCTATTATCCTTGTTCCTTGTGATTGTTCGTTGTCTCTCTCCTACTCTGGTGCCCCATCTTTAACGCAGGCATGTTGCAGAATGATAGAAGCTTTTGAGCGCTTCCAGCAGGCAAGTTTTCCAACTTTGTTGTTATCTGTTCAGCATCGATTCATCCTCAAATTCGGGACTCTCCTTTAAGATATTTTCATCAAAATCGATTAAGTGACAGTGAGAGTGTTGCCAGGAGACCCGATGAAATTTATTACAGAGATCCTCTGTTGAGACTTTACTTGTCTTACGCTGTAACGCATGGAAGAGAATCTCTTAGGTGTAGATCTGTATCATGTCAGAATATTCATGAAGCACGTTTGCTTTGCTGCAGTTATGGCGCATGCTTGTTGTGTTGGTGACAGATCACACCCACAGGCACAGGAGATCTATGCAATGTTGGAGAAAATGTCTTGGGAGATGAAGGTAGCAGGATATTTCTCAAACCCAGAGCTTGCACTGAGTCGTTTCTCCAAAACCGATTCGTGACAGTGAGGGTGTTACCAACAGACCTGATGAAATTTATTTACAAAGAGTCTCTATTGAGATCTTACTTGTTGTAGGATGTAACTCATGGAAGAGAATCTGTTAGGGGCGGATCTGTTTCATATCAGAGTATTCATGAAGCACAATTTGCCTTGCAACTATATGAGCATCTTCTACGAGTCACTAAGCTGGCAGGCATAAAGGTTTCTGTTGGAATTATCACACCTTTCAAGCTACAGCTGAAATGTTTTCACCGAGTGTATGATGCTGCCCTCAAATCTGCTGAAGAAAAAAAAAGGGGGGGTTTATCCATCAATACGGTAGATGCCTTTCAGAGCCAGGAGCTCTGCTATCTTTCTTGCCTTTTTGGGTTGTCGTCAAATCTGCTTTTTATGGTGCCCTTGACGCTGGGCTATAGTTCCATGCTGCTGTGCAGAAGACCTTGTGGGCATATCACTTTTGTGGCTGCTTTTGCCTATCTCTTTGGCTGCCATGTTATTATATGAGTGGGGATGCTTGGAAGGAAGGAGGGATTGATGGAACTGGGGCTCTTATGGTCTGGACACTCAAAGTCTTTTCTTGTGCGGTCAACTACCAGGATGGGTCGTCAAAAGCAGAGGATAAAGCGGAAGGCGTGTGGCTGTAGCAGTCCCTGCTGGATGTTCACGACTGGTGGATGCGTTAAAACAGGCAAGATAGACTAACCATATACATAATATGCTAGTATCTAATAACCTCTTGAAATGAAACTTTTTCTTTCTGGAAATTGTTTTTAATCGTGATTTTGTGGATTTGCGTTCAGTACATGGTTAACAGTTTGTTACTTCTGGTTTTGCCTCTGTTGGTTGTTCTTGTTGACGTAATCAACCCATCTATATATATAAAACAAACAAAGGTTCTCAGTGTATGCTTTGATTGATCATATGAATTATATATATAATATATAATTTTAAAGTTACTTCCTTCTGCAAAAATATCGCCGTTTGCTTTTGTGAACCTGGGTATGTAATCACCCCTAGAACGTTGCAGCGTTGACTAGTATTGGTTTTCTGTTATGTTGTTGCCTAGAGGAAAACATACAGTTAAATTATTATTATTATTATTATTATGATAAGCGTGATTATGCACTTCGTGTATTGTGCAAAGTATTAGGGCTTTTGGAAATTAGAAGTTCTATGTATATGCTTGTTAAGAAGGAAGTTTTGGGCCGAAAATATGTCCTGGGTTGATAGAAGGGCATAAATTATTGATAGAACCCCATTTTGATTCTACTCTTTCGGTGAGTAAAATTTGATAAAATTAATGACCTTTAGGGTGTTAAGATATGGTATGTTGATGATTCCTTGTGTGATCGATTTAATCATGTATCGACATAATGCCTTGATGGAGTAAGGTAATATCTTTCACGGTTCGTGAAGGTTAAGGTTTTCATCAACTGCTTAAGGTAACATGAAGTTCCTTAATTTAGTCAAACTTGTTTTGTACTTCCTTCTTGATGAGTGACCTTTCATTGCAAATTTAGAATGATTGTGTTGGAAGGTCGTGAATATATTTTGTTGTCAAAAAGGGAAAAGAAGTTATGGAATAGTTTGTTTATGTGTCGAACGTAATGATTATGATTACATCGTTATAGAAGTTCGTTATTGGAGGATGTCTATCTTCAATGGTATGTTATGTGTTTAGTCTCTGCATAGGTTACCATAAACTTAGTGATGAGATGTAAATTAAGGAGAGTTGAGAGACCTTTTCCTTTGTATACATCGTTTATGATATTAGGAAGTGAGTTGATGTCGGAAAATTTTAACCAAGTCTAGATTCATGGCTATGTTCCTCTAAAACGGGAGGATTATAAATCTATGGTATTACGAAAATTGCAAGGATGTGTTTTGAATGCTAGATTGCCTACTCAACTTGGGTATTAATGAGGCTTGTCGCTATTCCGGCCCCAGTTATGTTCAGTAGGTAAGTTGCTAGGTAATACCTATTCCGGACATTCTTACCGTTCTTTCCACTCCTCCGTATTAGCTATGAAGTCACTCTTTACCTAAGATATAATGGTTGTGGGTTGAATATAAGTTTTTCATCCTTTAAACCTTTTTGATTACATGATGGAACTTTGTGTTACCCTCGTTGTTCGTTTATAGCCTATTAGACCTATGGCCCTACGGAACGATTCCAAAACTATATTCTTTTTGGCAGCTAAGATCGGGCCTGGTTTTTATCTTTTGACTTCACCTTGAGAATGTGGATTGATGGGTTACACTTTAGATTTCAATCACGTAATCTATGGGATTACATGATTGAAATCCTAATACTCTCAACTCTTGTGTCTAATCATTCAAATTTCATAGTCTTGCGTATTTTGGTTGTCAACTTTTGTTGTTTTCGAGGTAGTTTTCATAACTAAAATTTATGGATTTCTTCTTAGTTGATATGTTGAAATTATATCTTGTTTCAAAAGGTTGTTAGAGGTTAGAACTTGATCCATTTCTTGAAATAGAATGTTTCCTTTCATGGTATTGTTAGCTAGTAGCTTATTGTTGCTATGTATAGTCTTATCTTGCTCAGTTCTCGCGAACTGACTCAGGTTATTAATTGTTGCAGATGGCTTACGTGGTTAGATGATGGAAAGACTTGTAGATTATTGCATCAATCTTGGTTATATTGTTCCTTTGTACGAATGTGTATTATGTTATAAAATTTGGAAAGCTTGGCCTTAAGCTATCTAGCCAACCGTTGAAAATAAAGAAGTTCTCTCTTGTGAAAAGAATTGTGTGAATCATTACATGAAATTTTATAAGAACGTAAGTTAAGAATTAAGAGACACTTTAGTAAACAAGAAAATTTAACAAGAAATTCCTCATGGGATGCCCTAGCCGTGAGTGTGTCATGTGGATTGGACTTCCATGTTGTCTTGTCAAAAGAAGAGTACATTGTCCTTGATAGGTGTGAACGTTTCCGTGCTGACCTTGTGGTCTCCCCCGTAACAAGTGGTTCCTAGTGTTGGTTGTAACCTTGTGACGACATGTTGTGTCGTGTTGTGTCAAAGCAAGTCAAAAAAAAAAAAGTTATCCTGTATTCCACTGTGTTGTCGGTTCATGTTGGTACTTTTGGGTTGTTACAGGTTCTCTCCATTCTTTCCAATAGTGTCACCAAAGTGTTCATTGGCTTGACAAGAATACATCAAAGCAAACGATATTCCCATTTCTTTGTTCAAATTCTCCCATGCACCCACAATCCATTTTTCAAGGCCCTGACCAAGGTCTTATCAATGGCAGGCTGCCTGCACATATATATGTTCACTACATATGTTTGTCTTAGTGTTTGGGATTTGTTGATAGGGAAATGAAGGAACATTGGTGTAGCATGTCGAATTCATTGTTTCAAGCATGAATCCAATCCATTTTTCTAGGCCATAACCAATACCAACATTTACACATTGAATATTTGTATATTTTTCTAAAAAATTTGGAATTTTTGAATTGAATAGACTTTGTTTAAACAATGTAGTTTGCAAAGAGAACGTGCAAAATTCAGCATATAGTCATTACAAATTATGAACCTAGATACATGTGGACTGAGAATCATTCAGAAATGGGTAAATATTGGTTGGAAACTGTGAAATTAAATAAGGATTCCTTGTTTGAACTTCAATTATTCTATAGAAGCCATTGAATAATATAGTTGGGCATTCTTTATTCTCATCGTTCCTGTGTTTTATAAAAGTCATGGCCTCTTCTTACACACTTTACAGTCTAGATCTTGGAACAATTGTTTATAAATAAATGGTTTTGAGTGGTGGTCTATCATGAAGGCTTCCTGAGTAGTTGTTTTGTTGTAAATCAATTTAAATTTATAAATAAATGTTTGTAGTAGTTGTCTATTGTGAAGGATTTTCAAATGGTGATTTATTGATTGAATTCGCTCACTTTTGATGGTTTTTAATTAGTTGTGGGGCTACAAAGAAATATCGCCTCAAAATGTATGTTTATGCTTTGAAGGCGTTACTATGTTGAAACTCAATCCTATGTCTCTAAAATCAATGGCGCAAATCCTTCGACTACGCATGCGTTGAAATCAGAAAAGTGGTTGATACTAGTTGGGTCACTCTCTCGATTTGAGTTCTTTGCCAGCTATTGACGATGACATCGCTACATGCTCTAATCCTAAGTCCATGGAAGTTTGATGCGTGTTGATATTCCATTAGCAAAGATGATCCTCGTTGAAATGTACTATGATCCCCATGGCACAGATGTACTCCATAAATGCCTTCCCTTTGCCACATCACACAAACGTCTAGAAATCACATTTCAATATTTTTTTAGATCATGAATTTCTAACAATTGTATAGTGACGCATCTATTTTGTGTAAGACGATAATAATGATTTTTGATGCGTGTCATATTGATTTTAATTTTCACCCTTGTTTTAATTTTCACCCCTGTTTCATTATTATAGGACAGTTACACAATTTTAGACTTGCTTTTTTTTAATAATTTAGGTACATATTTTTTGGTACACAAAGTGGTTTAATGCGAGTAAAGTCATTTACAATTAGTTAGTACATGACTTGGCCTAATGGTGAAGAATATGTGCTCTTGAAATAGAGGTCACAAGTTCAAATAAAAGGGGTAGAGTATGTACGCCTCGTTTGTATTATTAGTTAGTTGCCTCCACATGTGAGTACGAGGTAGTCACATATGCTATAAGCCATAATTGTAGACCCAAAAATAGGCCACTCGGCATCGTGGTTTAATGCGAGTAAAACCTATTATTATTATTTATTATTATTAAAGAAATTTTATAAAAAATAACTAAAAATTTTGGAGAGAAGGCGATTGAGTCAATAAGTAATCAATATGATACATGTAAAGTTATCAAACATGACGAATTTGGAGCTTCTCACCTTTTTTCACTTTTTTCATCTCACCAAAATAAAATTAACATAAAATAAAATTGTATAAAAAATGATGCAAAACATATGACTTTGTAGATTACCTTTAAATGTTTTAGATGTGGAGTACACACTTGCGACTACGAAAGTGAAGGCATTTCCCGTAGAAAGTGCATAGTGCGATGGTAGTATACGCTTTAATGACCATTCGACCGATGTTCGAATCACATTGTTTGAACTTGGGAAATGTATCTATCAAGCCAGGTTGTCAATCAAAATTATTTTTAATATTGATATCCATTTATACATTTTCCGTGTTTCTAGACCTAAAATATTTACCTTTTTTCTGAATAAATGTAACATCCGATTTGCATATTAAAATTAAAATATCATCATTAATTTTTATTTATATTGATCTATAGTCCAAGTTCTATATTTTTCAGCCTCTTATACTCTCCGAACAATTTCTTTAGTCAAATCAATTATCACTCAAAATTGTATTTTTACATCGAGGGCATACTTATAGGGGATGGAATCCATAAGTTACGATGCCTTATGTATTGTTGTATGCATCAATCGACTTGGTAATTACGTAAAAAAATGGGTGGCTCGATTCTTTTCAACCACTATATGATTATTTCACACTTTTATCCTTTTTTCATTCATGTTTTCTGGTAAGTTCTATCACGGTTTCAACCAATCTGGCTCCACCTCAAGCTCCCTTCCATTTTCATTTGAACAAAAAAATGCTTTTGATATTGTTCTTCATCACTTCATGCAAAGACGTTGATTGCCACCACTCAAATTGATAATTCAAGGTATTATAAGCATAGGAAATCATATCTCATAACCACTAACATAACAACAATCTCAAATGTTGACCATTCAAATAAGTCTCCTCTCTTATTACTTACGCCAACTGGAGTCATTTCCTTCAACATTTTGCCTCTATTATACATGATTTTTGCGGTTTCAATCAAGGATATCAAACCACTTAAAGACCAAGCACTTTCATCTTTTCAAGATAGCATCAAACATGTTTAGTATATTCTCATAGATGAAATGAGTTTCATTGGGCCCAAACTACTTTCCAAGGTCGACTCTTGGATGCGTGAAGCTTTCCCCCACTTCAAAACATTAGTTTTTATGTCGAATTCGTTATTCTTTTCAAAGACCTTGGCCAATTGTCTCACTTGTAACGATGTTCCCCTCTATGTAGGACACTCATATGGAACAACCCTCTGGTTTAGCTTCCACGTTACAATAGTGCTACAAATGGTTTTCTAACAAGGAACATATCAAAGTCAAATTTATTTTCCTAGGCTCTTATTCAACATTTGAGATGCATATCCACACATTAAAGATTGTGAAACAAATGTGTATTGCACTAATGTAAGGATGTCCACACAAGATGTTGCATCTTTCCATTTTGCTACTCATTTGTTCCATAAGAATGAACTTCGTCAACCACCACAACCTGAACATGATGAAATATTTCAACTGTCTAGTGGCCCCTTCACTTGCACAACTCATTAGGTGATCCAACTCTCCTCATCCTGATGACGAACAATTGGGATACAAAATTTCTTTGAAAAAATACACAAAACAATTCTTATAGCCAATTTGTGGGTTGAAGATGGCATTGTCAATGGTTCAATAGACATGACTAAAGTACAAAGGTCCTCCTTGGGATGCTATTAACCCTTACCATGTTCCCATTCTTCCTATCTCTAGAGCTAACCACAAAAAAACACCACTTAAAATGGCATGTGCATTGACATTCCATCACATAAAAAGCATATATGTTTCCCTAAACAATATCTACACTTAAGCGTTTCCACTTTCCATTATCATCCCTCCTCTGTTGCCCCCTGAATTGTCCACCCCTCCACCTAGCATGATGATCTCCTCCATTCCCCAGATGTCGTCCCCTTACACCTTCCACTTATTTTCCCATGCTGCATTCCTTGGCGTTTCCATCGCACTTTCCAAGTGCGATTAATAGTATGTAATGCTCAAGGCCAGTGGATTTTTCAAATGTTTTTGTAAGGTCACTCTTGTAGTTTTTATTGGTTGCATGTCATAGATGTTTTATTGGTATAATAACATGCTAGTGTCAAAATCTAAGATCCATGTTTGTTAATATTGAAGAGTCACTTATGTTTGATAAATTATGAGCAGTAAATGAATTGTGATGCTTTTTCTTTCAAAAGGAGAACCATGTTATAAATAAAGGGCTTCATTGAGCTTAGTGTTAAGCTCAAAGTGCTAAGGTGGGGAGTATATGTTCTATTAAATTTAGATATTTCAATTATTTCTTTTTGTTAAATTTAAATATTTCAATGTCTATTAAAAGATTTTTTTAAGTTTATAATTTTGTTACTAACGATTGAATTATAATGAAAACATACACATTTGAATTTGTTAATTTTGTCAACCATGATGGAATAATAAGGAAATTAATTCATTATATTTTAAATTTAATTCGCCAATAGATCTTTATAAGTGTTCATGTTTTTGAAAATTGACATGTCCTAAATCAATCTTTTTACTTCAATTTCTAACTAAACAAACAATAAAAATTTATCCTAAAGTAGAATGACACATCGATTGTCTTCACAACAAATGAAATTTCTAACTTGGGTGGGAAGCATTACATATGGATGTTTTCAACTATTTGCATACACCCTTAGTTTTCTCCTACAAACATTTCGCAGCTACAAAGCAAGGTCACGGCCATGGCCTAGATATTTTCATTAGCCCTTCATATTTTTCTGATCTAATTGTTTATCATGAAATTAGGTAGGTTTTAGTTAGGGACTTGACTAAACCTTTCATGGAGGACAAGTGGTGTTGGGGAAGTTGGCATATATATATATATATATATATATATATATATATATATGCATAGAGTTTCTTTAGGACATGAAATGGATTGAATTGGTTGTGTTTGAATATCAAGGGGGTATTTGTGAGTCTTTTGTTGGCTTTTCTAATGTATTCTTATAGTTATTAATGATTAAATAATTTTTGGTGTTCATGTTAAGGATTGATTGTTTGATTGGTGTTAAAAAAAAGCAGCGTGTATTAGCATTAGAGAGAATAGAAACATGAGATGCTGAAATTAGAGTGTATATATTAACTAGCATTCAAATGGTGGTTTCATAATGGCTTGACTATCTTATAGTGAAGAATAATTCTTGTTTATATTTTTTATGTTGAAGGTGTTGCATAAGTTAGATTGAGGGTAATTGATTTTGACACCACCCAATTCAAGCTTTCGTATCAATGACATAATATTTGTAAATAACTATTTTATGATTTTTTGTAGGTGCTATTTGGCTCAAGATTTGTTTATCGTTGTTGTACTTTTCCATATCATCGATCAAACCATGGATGAATATGTTTAAACATGAACCTTTGGTTCCAAATAAATGAACTTGTTAACATTAAAAGCTAAGCATAAAACTTAAGCAAAATGAAATCACTTCTTAGAATTTATAACTCGTTGTTTCAACTTTGATCAAGAAAGTGAAAGACTCTCGACCAAGCTCTCTAATGCCTTTCGGGATGCAACAAAACCCTTGCCCTTATGCACTCTAAAGCGGGATCCTTACGAGGATACCATTCCACATAATCTTCGTGCAATGATTCTCTTATTTCATAGTCTGAAAAGTCCTTGGACTAAATGTTGCTCGCTTTCGATTCGCAGGATTAAATTTCTCTCTGTAGAATTGATATGCGACAACTATTAAGGTTGGTTGTTTGAATGAAAACTCCTCAATTAAATTGAACGCATGCTTTCACTTTTGACAATCATTGCGAGGGCTCAATTATCCATCATTGTTGTGCATTTCTGTTATCTTGCAATTACTAGACCCTAAAATAAAAAGAGGGGCTATAAAGTGCTCCAATAAACAATCATAGTGGTTGGGTTTCAAATGTGGAATCTATTGGATTTTTCCCATTTTTAGTTTTGCCAATTTATGCACAAATTATAGTCACATGAATAATGTGAGCAAGAACGAGATAATAAAATGGAGCATAGATAATGAGATAATTATATGGGTAGGAACAATCTAAGTCATGGAACAAGTGTGGGACATGTAGGTATTTAATTCCCATATTTTTCTTTTCAACTTTCCATTTATGTCTGCCTCATCTAACTAACTAAATGTCATCTAATCGAAAATCTTGACATCATACAAAATAAAATAAAATTAAAAAATAGCAAAGCCCATTTTAAAAATATTTTTGATTTTTTTTTCATTTTTTCAATTGTGTAAGGCCCAATTATTTTTGCCTTAGAATTGATGGATAAGTTAATGGCATCGATTGAGCAAGCCATCCATATAGCTAAAATGATACGATATAAAATTAGTCTTAAGCTCTATACTATTTTTGAATAAGTTGACTCATGTTTCTCAATAATTATTTTATCATATCTACACACCGTCCCCAAAAGATTCTCCCCTTGTTTTCTTTTTGACATGGGAAATATTTTAATTAGACCTTTTAGAGATATGTCAAAAGATGTTCCCACATGTGTCATCTTTCAAATATATATGGGTCAATGCATGGTGTTGTGTCCCACTTATTGTCTCGAAAACGTGAGTGGGGAGTTGTGGTTGGGTGGTATATAGTAGTGGTTCGTGCAAACACCCCCTTCACATGAACCACGTTCATGCAAAGTTACACGTAGGTTATTATTTTTCCACGTATGGCATTGAATGCGGTTCGTGCGAACACCCTTTCATGTGAACACCCCTATTTATACATTAGAGGCACTGCAGAGGTATTCACTTTTACTCCGCCCGCCTCCTTCACATGAAAATTACACTGACCAGACCAGACCAAGCCCACCGAGAAGACTGCTCCGAACAAGCCCACTAAGCAGGCTAGCATGGCCTTTGATGAGCACTAGGTATGAAATAACATAGACTAGAATGAGCCCACCAAGCCCACAAGCACAGACCATGCCCAACGAGCCCACTAACATGGCCACTGACGACCAACGAGGCCATTGATGAGCACTAGGTATGAAATAAGTTGTTTTATTGGTGAAAATGGAGGATCCCATGGATTTGGGCATAAAATAATTGAAACCCTAGCTCATTTTTTGTAAAACCCTAGCCAATTTGATACGTTTTTGTCTAATCATTTTTAACAGAGCTTTGTTCATTTTTTTCTTTGATCTACCTCTACATTGAAACCCTAGCTCATTTTTGTAAAACCCCATTTAAAATCTCTTGTATCATGACCAGGCTTCACAAATTTTGGTGTTCAGTGTCAATGCATGGTAATAATGGTGTTGTGAAAACTGTAATTTTCTTGTAATATATATTAAATTTAAAATATACCTTTTGTAGAATAATGGTGTTGTGAAAACCATAATTTCTATTGTAATGATATATTAAATTTAAAATATAGCTTATGTAGAATAATGGTGTTGTGAAGACTGTAATTTCTGTTGTAATGATATATTAAATTTAAAATATACACCTTCTATAGAATAATGGTCTTTGTGAAGACTATAATTTATGTTGTAATGATATATTAAATTTAAAATATACCTTCTGTAGAATAATGGTGCTGTGAAAACTGTAATTTCTGTTGTAATGATATATTAAATTTAAAATATACTTTCTGTAGAATAATGGTGTTGTGAAGACTATAATTTCTGTTGTAATGATATATTAAATTTAAAATATACCTTATGTAGAATAATGGTGCTTTGTGAAAACTATAATTTTGTTGTAATGATATATTAAATTTAAAATATACCTTCTGTAGAATAATGGTGTTGTGAAAACTGTAATTTCTATTGTAATGATATATTAAATTTAAATATACCTTCATGTAGAATAATGGTGTTGTGAACCAATGAGTTTTGTGTCACATTGAACCCATAAAAATGTGTATTCAGGGCGAACGAGATAAAAACTACTAGGTTATATCATATCTAAGAAAGGAATTGACATTGATCCCACTAAAATTTGTGTTATCCTTGAAATGGTTCCACCAACAAGTGAATTATGGAATCAAATCCATTTTGGGGAAGTTACGGGTTATATGCAGATTCATCCATAATATTACATACATTGTCAACCCATTCAATAAAATCCTAAAAAATAAAGTAATCTAGTGGACTCAATATTTGCATGAGGCCTTTGAGGACATTAATAAATTACTCCTATCTCTTCTTACACTCATGGTACCATGGTATGAGAAACCTTTTATCAAGTATATACGTGCATATGATATCCCTTTGGCATGCATGTTTTCCGAAGAGGACCATGACGTTAGGGAATGTGTTATATACTTCATCAACTCCATCCTCCGAGATTAGGAAACTCATTATTCTAAAGCCAAGACTGATTTCCTCCCTATATTATTTTAGACTAAATGACTCACCATTATATGGTAAACTAGGAAACAAAAGTAATTTTCAAGTCTCAATTCCTTTGTACATTCTTGACCCAACAAACTCTCTCTAAGAAGGCTCGTCATTTGATCAATCTCCTCGAAAATTTTGAGCTAACTTACACCAACTAGAATGTCAAAGGGATAATATTTTTTTTTTTTAGATGAAAATCCATGATATTTATGATACCTAGTAGATACTAAACCTCCCTACGAAGTAATTTACTACATTTTAATTCCTGACATTACTTCTTCTCATTCGTACACTAACCTCATTACCTACTTTATTGAATGTAGCTATCTAGAAGACACAAACTACAATTAGAAGTGAAGCATCCATACTATAGATGTGAAATAAATTATCTTGGATATCTTTTTGTATAGGATGTCCCTTTAATGACATGTTCCTTTGATGTGTAGATCAAGAAGATTCTAAACATGTTATGTTCTAATGTCATGGTGGAGTCACTGACGGCCACCTTGGAAGCACCTATGAAATCATTTATAGATCTAGAGTTCCCCAAGTCATCATTTATGATAATAGAATATCCTTTAATAATCCCAAGATGCACGATTTGTACAAGAAATTATCTATCTCACACCACACTTCATCTTTGTACTATCCTCAAGACAATGGATATGTCTAAGAAATAAAGAAGATATTGAAGTCCATTATGCTAAAAATAGTTAAGAGCGACAAAAGGGATTGGTACCTATAACTATATCCTTCCCTAAGGGATTATAGGACTAACATACACATGCCCACATGTGCCACCCCTTTCTATCTCGTTTTAGGTTTCTAAATTTGTTCTTCCTTTAGAATTCCAACTCCATATCCTATGGGTTTCCCTTTCGGTTCTACTAGATGAAGATAAGTATATGGATTCTTGTTTAGCCACACTCAAGATCCTATTCAAAAACCATCTCAAGGTTTTCAAACACCATGAGCTAAATGATGTTAGTGTGTTCCTAAGGTACACCAAGAACTTCCACAAGTGTCATATTAAACTTTGTGACCTTTTTCTCTTGTAGGAAAATCATATAGATAATAAAAATATCGAAGGTTATAAGTTTAGAAAAAACTAACAAGGATCCTACTTATTCATCGAGGACTCTAAAAATGGGTATTTTCACCTATGTACACTTGAAAGTGAGGAATTTTGTGAGTTTATAAACTCTCTCCACCTAAAATGTTACTAAATCTATTTCGATGTTTTACATTTCCCTTCATTTTTTCATTTTGCATTCTGTAAAATTTTCATTATATCATGTCTCTTCATGCATATAAAGTTATTTCAATTTGAGATCCAGTTTTAATAATATAAAAATGTGTATTAATCCATTTAAATACTTCTCAATGTTCATTACTATATATTCTTCACTAAAATTTTATAAATTTAATCACAATGAAGCTTTTGCATTTGGTCATTTAGTGTCACAATCTCTTATGAAAAATTATCCAAAATTTGCATCGATTTCTTCATGAAATCTGATCACTGTGCTAACCTACAGTTTTCCCAAATTTATGATATCGATATCTCTCTCCTCACGTGCCCATTCACTATGAAACTTCGTGGTCATGCTTTCTATGCTTGGGTAGAGATTTTTACAAAGTTTTATCAAATTCCACCAACTAGAAAATTTCTTATTGTTTCCCTAGATCTGGGCCGAGAACAAACAATTTGTCATAAAAACCACATCATGCACCAAAATTTATTAGGAAAGTATCCTAATTAGGTGCACCAAAATATTGTAATTTTTATCTTTCTTCCATTTGTAACATTCTCATTAGTTTGATTTCATGATATATGTGCATTCAATTATTCAAATCCACATCATAATCCCCACTAATGGATGAAGGTATCTCTAATGGAATATGGATATCCTCATTGGGATGGGTGTAATCCTTGTATGTATGTGTAAACTTATAAAACTATCCTTTTTCTGGCTTGGTAGGGAATCTGATTCCATATTTTAAATATTTGTCTAAGAATGGTTTATTTGATTGTGTATTGTGACATTACGTAATTACTTATCCTTACACATTCTCTCCAATGTGGGATAGTCTTATGTGTGATGTTGTGTAGGAACTCTACGATATGTGCAATATGTTTCTTGCATTTGATTAGATGGGAAATTTTGTAAAATGTGATTTGTCTCTCAATAAAGGTATAAAACCACCACATTTGGGGTTGAGGCTCTATTATTATTTACTAGTAACCACCTTGGTATCCCCATGTTACACATTACACTTGACATCTATGGAGTGTTCTAGCCCTAATTATAATTATGGTATCCCATGTATGGTCCTTAAGGTTGAGTAGTGTTACAATGTGGTTGATTCTATGATGAAGGAGGTGCCCAACCTATAATTTTTTGTAAATAAGGTGGATCCCATATTAGAATTTTATATGGATATGGTGGAGTCCATTGTACATTGTATTAAAGATTTTAAATCCTTAAATTCATGCATGGTTGACTTATAAAAACTGCATGTTACATTCTAGATAATTCCTCCTTTAGTTCCATTAAATCTATGTGATCCTTACACTCATGCATGAATGACTTATAAGATATATGTAATTTCTTATTTTCTAAATTATTTGCATTAAAGCTTGAAAATCATATTTCTATTTTCATTAAAATAGGAGAATATCTTAGGAGAATTTTTTCATTAAAAGTACTATTAATTGAATTTTACTTTCATTTTTTTATAGTCATGGCTTCTTCCGCTCCTAATTTGTTTGAGAGGACCGATTTAGAGATTGAAAAATTGTAATCTATTCTCCAGAATCCAACTACAGTTGGGTAGTATAAAGCCCATTGTGAAAAAATACTAGTTGATCTTCATAGAATAGAGACAAGTTTGAAAACATATAACCCATTTGATTCTGAGTCAATAAAAAAATTTATGGATTCATTAAAATCAAGTGTCTCAGGAGATGTAGGTTATAATGAGATTACATTACGACTTTTCGATAAGGAAGTCGTTAAGAGGTCTTGTTGGAGTTTTTATGTAGACAAAACGGAAAGTAAGGGCATATTATGTAAACAAATGTTCATGTCCCCTATGTGCCCCTTTGATTTATCCTAGATTTGTGGCCTCTCAAGGCCAATTTCCGAATAATGACCAATTACCATTATACTTCATAATGATGCTACATGTTGAGGTTCACCTAAACCTAAAGGTGAACTATTTAGACATCCCTAGTTATTTGGGGTAGGGGCGTGGCCGTATTAGCCATAGGGAGGCATATAGAAAGGAGGGATCTCCTGTAGTTTTTGATGCGTGACAACTTGTACCAAGGCCACAACCATTCTTATCAGGCTTTAGGATGTCGCAACACCTATCATTATGACTGCACATGAGGCTGTTATCGAGGGTCTTGTTGGCATTTCTCATGAGACCCAATTGATCTCTTCTGACCATGTGGGTTAGTACCTTCAGAGAGATGCGATACTAGCAGTGGAGGTGCTAGTAGTAGTAGTGATGCACGCAACGAGGTATACGCTCGTGCATCTTTGATTTCCCCATATGACTTTGAGGTGGTTACAGATCCGCTCAAACACATCAGCTAGGACACATCATGGTTGTTGACTTGTTTCATGCATATGAGGTGATTTCATGGCATTGCAACATTCCACTATCGGGGTTTTAGATTTTATAGAGCAAAGTGGCAATGTATCTTCTAGTCAAGGTACTACTTGCCATTACTACAGTTAGACCTCTTATTGTTGGGATCATCACACCTGATGTTCAACACATTTTTGTTCCAGTGTGTGAAAATTAAACCTTAATATAATTAAAATTTATTTTATTTCATCATTACTTTACAATTTATTAATATTAAAATTAAACATGTACTTGTGTGTTTAGGCTTCTGCTCCAGTGTGTGGAGCTTCACAACCCACACCATCTACCGTGTGACATACACACAACTCTTGACTGAGCACAACATGGATCTTGATGTTCTCGGGCTTGAGTCAGCTTGGCTCACTTGGTGACGTATTTGCTGGTGTTGAGGTCATGGGTGGCAATCCCATAGATTTGGAGACACATTCCGCAGAGGTATATATATACATGTGTTTTAATAGAATTAATATTTAATCTAAATTGAAATGTTAGAAATTAATGAACTTTATTCAAAAAATTATTTATCAACTTCTTACATTTTATTTATTTTGTTTCATAAGGATCTACGGGACAAAGATCTACACATAGCGTAGATACTCCCAACATCCTCCTGGGATAGATATTGAGGTAATCAATTGTACATATATGTTATATGATGTATTTAATTAATCAAGAAATTGTTGTAGAATTTTTCTTATAAATTTTAATATATGGTACATGTTATATATAGTTTCTGATGTGTATATTCCTTTTTTAACATGCAGGGTGCAGTAGAGCATAGTGAGGGGTCTGCACTCGCCCTAGTGCATGGAGGAGACTTTAGTGATATTTTATAGATTTTAGACATTTTAGACATGATTTTAGAGATTTTAGACATGTATATACTCATTAGACATGATTTTAGATATTTTAGACATGTATATATACTCATACTCATTCTAGACATGATTATTATATTTTGATATATGTCTTAGACACATGTATTATTATTATATTTTTATGAGTTCTAGTGTATATTTACAATTATGGATGTGAATATAAGACACCCCCTTATCTTTCATTTTTGTCTCTTGATGATATCATAATAGGTATAATGATAGATAAGATATTAAATACCCTTCATTTTTGTGATATAACATTGTAAACTTCTTTAAAATTCTATATTGAATCATTTGATGCTTAGGTAATTTAGTAATACTTTATGTTACATTAAACATTCCATGGCTTAGTGAATGCTTCTTTACTTATGCACTTGTCAAATATTTTCAAAGGCCATTTCCTATCCACCTTAACTTTGTTTTTATTCATATCACTACTAAGTCTTATAACTCAAAATTTGAGTCTAGGTAAATATTGCCAAATTCAATATTCATTGTTCTAGGAAAGTGTTGTTAGTATTAAACTATCTCTCTAAAAATCTATAGTAACTTAAAAGCTTGTGAAAATAATAGATTCCCTCTCTTTATCTATCCTCTCTCTAAAACTCGGAAATATAAACTCATGTTGTTGCAGGTGTGAAATGATGGAAAATGAAGTAAATGTAATGCAATACATTTCCATGATTTGTACTATTTTAATGTAATTGTAAATTTGAATTTATTTGGAGATGGGAAGAAAGGAAGTTATAAAGATTAATTTAAGAATGTATTCAATATATATTGGGTAGTGAACATGTTTAAGTGATGGTTGATTGTTAATGCAAGGGATAACATTAGTGAATATCATGAAATTTCATCTTGATCAAAATAAGTATGTCATATTGCACATCTAATGTTGAAAATTATGATTTGAATCATATATGATGAAATCTTAAGTTCATTGTGCATAGCCTATTAAAACACCTAACGTAAAATGCCTCTCTGTAAACCAAAGTCTTTGGAGATAAAACTTGTGGCAACCTACCTCATAAAGAGTAATATGTTACTCAATCTAAGAACTAATGTGTAGATTATACCCCAATTGTGGAATGTAATGTGTTATCCTCTTCAATTTCAATTTATCTACCAATTCCTAAGAAATAATTTTATATTCACTTCTATGCAATATTATCTTCATCATGAGTTCTTCACTAGTTTCAGGTTCATGGTTTGATGCATTGATGCAAACCTTTCTTCATCTACATTTGTAATATGTTCACTCACATTTCTACCACCATCGGTACATTTTTTAGGACACTCAAATGGTAACCTTGAGTCATAATATCTTTCAATACCTTGATTTATGTACTTCTTAATTGTATATATCAAAATTTAATTGTATATATACAAGACATGTTAAGTAGACCTAAAACTAAGTTTTTAAAACTCATTTTTTTGTATATATATATATATATATATATATATAGTTCAAGTTTCCAAATCCTTCATGATATAAACATTGATATATATGGAAAGAATATTATTGGATATACAAGGGAATAAAATTACATCATTAATGAACCCATCCTTGATATCATAGAAAGAAAGTTGTCAAATATGTATGCCAAATGACACTCAAATGGTAACCTTTAGTCATAATATCTTTCAATACCTTGAGTCATGTAGTTCTTAATTGTCTATATCAAAATTTAATTTTATATACACAAGACATGTTAGGTACACCTAACAATAAGTTTATAAAAACTCGTTTGTTATATATATATAGTTCAAGTTTCCAAATACTTCATGATATAAAAATTGATATATATGGAAAGAATATTATTGGAGATACTAGGTGTAGTGCCCACTTCCCTACGAAACCTTTTTGATATTGATTATGATACTATTGATTACACTTATGGATATTATTTTAGCTTTTGATTTGGCATGATGTTAGACATTAGAGATCATAGACTATTGTTGATTTTGATTCATATATGATGTATGTGAATTATTAGAGACATTTTATACTGATGTTGATACACTGATTGATATGGTTATATATATGTTCTTCATACATGTGATATTTTTCATATTGAGTAGACCTAGAAAATTGAGCGAATCTTTTGATCATATGCTCTTAAAATAGAGGTCACAAGTTCAAATCCTACAGGGGGTAGGGTATGTACACCTGATCTGTAGTAGCGTTAGTTTCCTCCCACATGTGAGTACGAGGTAGTCCCATATGCTATAAGCTACCTGTAGACCCAAAACCAGGCCACGGCATCGTGGACTGTAAAACCTATTATTATTAATATTTATGGTTATTGATGAAATTGCAATAATATCATTACATGCTTAGATGATGTTTTGATTCATATATAGATGCTTTTAGAAGTTATAATTTATATTATTTTGGATGTTTTGATGTGGCCATGAGGAGGAAGGAGGTGTTATGTGCTTTCCAGGTAAACATGTCACAACAAACATCGAGGGATTGGAGACCAACCACATTGGAATTCTAGATGAATTCAACAAGGGTCACCATGGCAACATGTATTATTATTATGTGTGTATGTTTGATTGTTGTTAGGGATTCCCATGGGGAGATCACCTTCAAATGTGACCAAGGGGTTATGTGTATTCTTTTATTTAGTTTCCTTTGTTTAATTTTAGTATGTGATTTTTAGTGATGTATTTTCCCCTTCATTATGTAATTAATTTATGTGTACATCTCATGAGTAATCATGTTGTTAAATTAATTATAAATGGGTCAAAAAGAATATATTTGTTAGAGTTGATGGCTATTGGATTATGTGTTGTAAGTAATGTGTAAGCAACTTTGAGTGTGAAACACTCCACCTTCCTTTTGAAATTCGGATATGTCCTTAGGGGCTGATTTTGGAGGCTTGTGGGACAAGTTAAACTTGTCCCACACCTCTTAAATTTGTATACCAACCCTACCTATGGGTTGGGGAGTCAAAATTAGGCCTCATTATGTATTTTGGGAAGCCAAGTTGTAAGTTTTTATTGCACCTTCTTACATATAATTAATTTTAGTCCTTAAGGGGTGTGGGCTTGCATTTGTGTGTAAGTAAAATGTCATTTTATTCACCCACTTATTGATTGTGCTTTGGAGTTTGAAGTTGACTTGTGAGGTGGAGTTGAGGATGAGTGATGTGGCATCCTACATGGAGCCACCTCATCCTCCTCTCTCCCTTTTCTATTTATTCGAATTCTTGTGTTGTTTTGGGGGTTACTTCATTTGGTTTTTGTGCTCTTGCAATTGGAGAGAGTGAGAGAATTTTGGAATGCTTGTGGATTTTTTGGAGCTATTAGTGTTTGTTTGGACTTGAAGAAGCTGGTTGTTGAACTTTTGGATCAAGCTCTATCATGGAGAGGTAGGAGCTTGACTCTTGTAAAATGTTTCCTTTCTATATTATGTATATGTGAATGTTTTTTGAGTGTTTTGGTATGTTTGTTGGTTGGTTGGGTAGATTGCCTAAGTGTGGTGTAGGAGGAGACTATGGGGATATTTCTTGTGGGGAGGCATAAGAGAATGTGGGGAGGCATAAGAGTTATTTTGTGGAGGGAGTTTGGGATGGGTGTCCACCTTGGAAAAGAAATTTCTTGCATTCTCTTACTTTTATCAGGGAAAAATAAAAGGAGGGAGGCATAAGAGAATGGGGAGGCATAAGAGGTAATTGAGGGAGGCATAAGAGTATGTAGGGGTTTGAGATGAATATATATATTGGTGGGTTTTAAGGTGGACACCCATTTCCCATTGGGAGGTATAAGAAGCTTCCCCCATAGATCTTACTCCTTTGGCTTTGTATGTTGAAGCCTTGTGTATTTTGTGAATTCTTTCTTGTGATTGAAGTTGAAATGTTGGATTTTGGTATGACTGTGAAATTTGGTTTTGTGATGTGGAAGCTTGTTGTTGCCATGAGTTGAATCCATTTCCTATTGTAATGTGGTTGGGGCTCTGGGGCCAATGAGGAGGATGACTTCTCCTCTTCATTGGAATTCTTGGTTAGGTGGAGAGCATTGCCTCTTCCCGCTTTTTTTTGTGTAAACAAATTGAAACATGGTGGATCTCTTTTGTTGTTGTACTTGGAGCTGTGTGTGAAGACAATTTCACATTTCTCTTGGGTTTCCTTATTGTAAATTTTCCCACTTCAAGTGGATGACATTGTAATAATATTTGTGGTGAAAAGTTGTTTGATTTTGGACATGATAGTTATATTTGAATGTGAAAAGAAATAAGAAATATTTATTTTGTAAGTTATATTTTTGGTGAATGAAAGGAAGTTGTAAAAGGAATTATTTCAGTTTAATAGAAGTTGTTTTATTTCTACAAATGGTGTTGCTCTTGTTTGAAATCTGGTTGGAAATATTGTTGCAAACTCTCTGTTTGAAGACTAGAAAAGTCTGTGTTAAGAAACATTACATTTCTCTGTGTTATTTGAAAGGCACGTTTTGAAAATAGAACTACATTCTTGCTTTTCATGCATTGATTGAAGGAAAGATAAACATTTTAAAGCTGGATTGGAATGAACATAAATATTTAATAGTATGGAAAATGAAGTAGGTCAATCTCCAGTTTGAAATACATAGATCTCTGTTAGATTATTGTAAACTTGCAATAAATGTCGAAAAATATACAGAGTACTCTGCAATAATGAAAGACAAAAATGAAACATTAATTTGAACTAAGGATGATCAAAACACATCCCAAAATAGTTCTTATTTCTCAAGAAATTTACTTGGAACTCTATAATCGGGTAAGAGGAAAAAAAATAGCTTTGCAGAAAAAGGAGAATTAAATTTGAATTGAAATATCAACCTTTAACAATTAATCCTTGCAATCCATTTGAAATATTTCAAGTGCATTTCTCCATGCCTGTTTGGTGTGTTGAAGAAGAAAGAATGGCGGATTAGATCAATTATGGTAGTTGAAAAACATTTAGTTCACATTTTAATGGAAGGAAAGACGTTTTCTTAAAATTCACCCATCTATCTTTATTAAAAAAATATTTCTATGCTTCCTAAGAAAAGAGGAGTTTGAGCCCTTTCCAAAATTCCTCATTTGCTGAAATCCGAGCTTCAAAGTCAAAAGTTATCGCATTAAATGAAGTTTTACATCGATTCTAAGTTCAAATATTTAATTTTTCTTAGATTCCTCCATGGCCCGCAGCCCCTTTGAACTTCACTTTTGAAAAATACTTCCACATGTTTGTGGGCCCGCACCTTAAAAATTCATCTTTGTAAAATTGGCAAAATTCCTAAATTCTCTCCTCAAGGCCCACTTTTCCGCATGTCATTGTTGGTCCGACACTGGCTTCTTTAGGTGTCGGCGGAGGCGCGGGTTATTTTTAACCCTTTACACTTTTCTTCAAAAATTCAAAATTTTTAAAGTTTCCCGATGGTCTACTCCCCCGCTTGTAACTTTTGGCTTGACACGTGGCTTCTTTGGGCATCGAGGCGGAGCGCGGCCCATTTAAAACTTTTGGCTTTTTCGCTATTTAGATTTTTTTGGTGCAAAGTCCCTCCGTGGGCTTACAAGCGCGCAGTGTAAATTGTGATTTTTGAAAAAAGGAAAAACACTAAGTTTTCTCCCAGGCCCGCCGGTCCGCAATCTTCTCTAGGTGAAAATTCTTCCCCAAGCCCACAGGCCCGCTTTGGGAAAAAAATCATCCCAAGGCCCGTCGACCCGTAACTTGAGAAATATGAGGAGTTAGGAGGACTTCTTTATATCATTGGAAAGGGGAGAAATTTCCTATCTAATGGAAATGTTTTCAGGAAGTATTAAGTGTGAGAAATATGAAAAAAAAATCGGATTGAACCCAAAAGTAAGTATGAGAGTGGGTAAGTGAGAAATTATCCTTTTAATTTAAATGCTCTATTTCTAAAGCATGGTTTGTCTTGTTAAGGGGTCACCTTATGGGGTAAAGGAATGTTTTTTCTTAACCCCATGTAAATAGGAACCTTGTTTATTGTGGTAAATTTAATTTTTGTTTTGACCCTTTGACCCTCTAATTTTAATTAAGAAGTATTTAACTATAGTGTTAATTTAATTATTTATTAAATTAACACCTAAGGGAAATTTAACTATGCTTGGATTAATTTTACTCATTAATTTGTAATGTGGACTTAAATATTTATATTAACAAGAAAATTTAATTATTGAATATAATTGTCCTTGAAACATTTTTGTGACAACTGTAGTTTTGAAGCCTGTATGCGGGCATGCCTTTCAAAAAAAAAATTATTCCATAATTTTTCTAACTAAACCTAGGTTGTTCTTGGGTCTCGAGTGGGTGTTTTTAGTGGGTGTTACACTTGGTATTAGATCCATGGGTTCAAATCTTGGACCCTTGGGCACACTAGAAAACTTGAGACATGAACATTAAACCTAGTACAATATTGAACCTAAGCACACTTTTAATCTAGAAAACAACTTTGTTTGAAAATTGCATATTTTAGTAAACATGGAAAACTGAATAAAACCTAGAATAATGAACTAACTCTCACCTTGGTCTGTGCAGGAGGCGCAGACAAGATGAGGGGTCCTTTCACATAGACTTAAACTGTCACCTCCTAGATCATGATGTAGAAGCCATCCTACCACAGATTTTACAGATGCTTCAGGACGTCAATGCCGCTTTACGCGAAGGGTCCGTAGGAGGATGTTTAGCCAGAAATGATAGGGAGCTTCTATTGAGGCTCATGCATCTCCTCAACATAGTGAGGAGCATATAGAGAGAACTCCCACGTGGAGTCAGGCAGAGTAGAGTCACCGCAGAGGGGACATGGAGACCGGATTTTAGGACACATGGATAGGTCTCGGAGCCCTAGGCTTAGAGATGAGCATGTAGAGAGGCCTAGGGGTCTCCATAATATAGCTGCAAACCATATCAGGGAGATCCTAAAGCTACAACCATCTCACTATTTTGGGGATATAGGTGGATTTCAAGTAGAGGCCTAGTTGGTGAGCTTGAGTGGGTGCTTCAAGCTCTACCCTTGTACTAGAAACATGAAAGCTCGTGTTGCGATCCATATTCTGAGGGATGGAGCAGGTGTTTGGTGGAGGACCGAGGAGTAGAAGCTCCATATTGATTCAGAGATGGTTACCTAGGAGCTCTTTGAGGAGCGGTTCAGGAGTAGGTACTTATCTCGAAGGTTCATTCAACAGAGGATAGAATGAGTTTCATGACCTCCATAGACATCTATGACAGTAGTTGAGTATGAGAGTTAATTTCTAGATCTACTCTAGTATGTCGATTATATGTAGGATGAGCAAGGTATGGATTCACATGTTCATCAGGGGCCTGAATCTAGACTTGGGAGGTGCGGTGCATATCCATATTCCGTAGACATTAGCTGAGGCCATTGAGAAGGCCTATATAGAAAAGGAGACTCAGGGGAAGACACAACAAGCTAGAGACAGAGTTTGGAGCCGCATCCAGAGATGCAGGAAATCAGATCGAGGGGGTCATCTCCTCCTCCTCGTGGTGGACAGGGTTCAACATAAGTCATCTTTAGGCCACCGCGGCCAAAGTAAAGCAGACTCCACCCCCACCTTATAGACCTCCATGCCAGAGATTTGATGCACACCAAGGGGTGGAGTATGGGGCCTCCTCCTAGGGGTCCCATTAGGAAATAGGGTGCACCGAGAGCTTAGTAAGCAAAGAGATCTCCAAAAATACCTCAACAATCCATAGCCTGGATCATCGGGATCCACATCATGCACCTCAAAGTGGATGAGAGTCTACCCATGGGAGAGGACCGAGAAATTGTTATGATTGTGGTGTTGCTAGAAATTTTTGGAGAGATTGCCCACATAAACCCTAGTAACAAGGGTAAGATGCATTTTCAGAGCCTACTGTTGGTGACATGGGGAACAATCATCGAATCTATGTAAGTGGTTGAGAACCACCAGGATGAGCACTAGAGTACTGTGATTGAGATGACAGGTAGCATTGGTGGTATTCCTACCTCCATTCTATTTGATTCTGGTTCTTCTAATTCTTTTTTTTGTACCATCTTTAGTAGAGTGATGCAAGATGGTGGAAGTTGGGGTGGTCTTAGTTGGGACACCGAGATGGCTTCGGGAGAAGATCTCTATAGAATCCTTAGTTAAGGAGTGTGTAGTGGATTTGGGACCCTTCACCACTACCTCGGATCCTCGTATCCTTTTTGGGATCGTATGGAGTCATCTTGGGCATGGACTGGTTGTCTGCACATAGAGCCAAGTGGATTGTTACCATAAGACTATATCATGTGTAGATGATCTAGGAGTTGAGTCAATGATAACAAGGGTTAGGAGACCCATTTCCATTCGCACCATCTCCACTATGCATCTTAAGCGATGTGCATGCGATGGGGTTGCCAAATGTATGTTGTTACAGTTAGTGACCGATCAGAGGATGAGTCTAGTGGACCATCACTTGATGACCATCCCATCTTGAGAGATTTTTTTGATGTCTTTCCAGGGTAGCTACCAGGGTTACCACCCCCACATGAGATAGATTTTCACATAGATCTGGTTCCAAGAACATATCCTATCTCACGAGCACCTTATCGAATGACCACCCCGAGCTCTGAGCTCAAGTTACAGCTAGAGGTCCTTCTAGAGAAATTCCTAATCATCCTAGTGTATCCCCTTGGGGGTGCAAAGTGATTTTTGTAAAGAAGAAGGATGGATCTCTATGGTTGTGTATTGATTTCCACCAAGAGTGAACAAAGTAACGATCAAGAATACTTATCCCCTTCCGTGCATTGATGATTTATTTGATCGATGAAGGGCCACAATTTTTCTAAGATAGATCTTAAGTCAAGTTATCATCAGTTGAGGATTATGAAGGAAGATATTCATAAGACTGCCTTTCGTATGAGATATGGTCACTACGAGCTCACAGTGGTGCCTTTTGGTTTGACGAATTCCCCTGCAGTGTTTATGAGATTAATGAATGGGGTGTTTAGGACATTATTGGATTGCTTCGTGCTCATCTTCCTTGATGAGATTTTGATTTACTCACGTACGCATGAGGAGAACTAGGGGCACCTTCGCCAAGTTCTTCAGTGTATTCGTGAGCAACAACTTTACGGAACCTGGAGAAGTGTGCATTCTTTCAGAAAGAGGTGCAATATTTGGGCCACATCATTTCTGGGGAAGGTATCACAGTCGATCCTTCCAAGATTCAAGCTATTATGGATTGGCAAAGCACCCACTAGTGTGACAGAGAGGTGCAAAACTTCATGGGTTTAGTAGGATATTATAGGAGATTTGTTTAAAGACTTCTCTTGGGTTCGCACCCCATCACTTCCCTTCAGCGGAAAGGGAAGAAGTTTGTTTGGTCAGATAGATGTGAGTAGGCCTTTAGGAAACTGAAGGAATGCCTCATGATAGTGCCTATTCTTGTAGTGCCAAATCCACAGGGAGAGTTTTTTGTATGCACGGATGCTTCTTTGGCAGGACTTGGAGGTGTATTAGTGTAGGAGGGAAGAGTAGTTTCTTTTGAGTCTCACAAACTCAAATATTATGAGTTAAATTATCCAACTCATGATCTTGAGATTGCATAAGTTTTTCACGCATTGGTTCAATGGAGACATTTCTTGCTTGGCCAAAGATTCACACTCAGGACTGATCACTTAAGTCTTCACCACCTCTTCACATAGCCCAATCTCAACGCTCGTCAACGGTGTTGGATGGATTTACTTTGTGAGTACGATATGGAGATATAGCATGTGAAGGGGAAGGAGAATATGGTTGTAGACACTCTTAGTAGATGGAGACATGTGGCTATGTCCACTTCTGAAGGCACACATATTTACGGAGCATGATTTCTAAAGCAGCCTTCCTCATGACAGCTTTTTTACATTGCAACTAGAGAAGAGATCGAGTCAGAGACCCTTGAGGGGAAGTTTGATGGTTTTTCATTAGAGGAAGATGGCCTTCTCAAGCACAAAGGATGGATTTATGTTCCAGAGATGGAGGCTTGAGGCAGGACATTTTGATAGAGGCACATCACGTGCACCCTATTCAGCCCATCCCGGGGTGAAGAAGATGCACGCCACATTGAGACAATTGTATCACTAGAGGGGACTTCAGAGAGATGTGACTCAATTTGTGTCACATTGTTTAGAGTGTCAGAAGGTGAATGTTGAGCATCAACATCTAGTTGGACTTCTTTTTCCTCATGTTATACTGGAGTGGAAGTGGGACACCATTTCCATGGACTTCATTGTTGGGATATTGATGTCGAGATACCACCACAACGCCATTATGGTCATGGTGGATAAATTGACAAAAGTGGCTCATTTTTCTCTGGTGAAGACCACCTATATAGCTAGTGCAGTGGTATGGGTATATGTAGATGATATTGTCTGATTACACGGGATTCTGCAAAAGATTATTTGTGACCGCAATCCTCTGTATACTTCCCACTTTTATACTACCATGCAGCATGCCCTCGGGATGAAGATCAATTTCAACACAAAATATCACCCCAAGACAGATGGAAAGACTAAGCGGGTGAATCAGATCTTAGAGGACATGCTTAGGATGTATGTTATGGATCATCAGTCGAGATGGGAGGAGTACATATACTTGGTGGATTTTTCCTACAATAATATTTTTCAAAGTTTGATAGGCATGACTCCTTTCTAGGAATTTGTATGGCAAAGAGTGCAAGACACCTCTTAGTAGGGACAAAGTTAGAGGATAGGGTTTCTCTTGGGAAAATTTTATTACGGGACATGGCGTAGTAGGTGGGTATGATCAGACAGAGACTCGCATGAGGCATAGGATAGGTAGAAGAAATATATAGATCAGCACATGACCGACCGTAGTTTTGATGTGGGCATGAAGGTGTTCCTTCGTGTCAGGCCACATAAGAGCCCTATCCATTACGAAAAAGGTTCTAAGTTAGTTCCTAGATTTTTTGGTCCCTTTGAGATCTTAAAGCGTATCATTCCTTTCGCCTACCATCTAGCATTGTCACCTAGCTTGTCTCGTATCCATGATGTGTTTCATGTTTCATTACTTAGGAGATATATTGCAGATCCTTCTCATGTGCTAGATTGGACCTCATTACAGGTGCAAGATCAGGGAAGGTGATGGTGGAGCCCATTCGCATTATAGAGAGCATGAGACCATGGGCCTTTGAGGTAGAGAGATTGACCAGGTTTGAGTGCAGTGGGACAGATATGATGAGACTGCGGCTACATGGGAGGATTCTACTTTACTACGAGTTAAGTTTCCACACTTGTTCCAGTGACTTCTAGGAGGAATTCAAGTCTAAGGGGAGGGGGATGTAGTGCCCACTTCCCTTCGACACTTTTTTTATATTGATTATGATACTATTAATTACACTTATGGATATTATTATAGCTTTTGATTTGGCATGATGTTAGACATTAGAGATCATGGACTATTGTTGATTTTGATTCATATATGATGCATGTGAATTATTAGAGACATTTTATATTGATGTTGATACACTGATTGATATGGTTATATATATGTTCTTCGTACATGTGATATTTTTTCATATTGAGTAGACCTAGAAAATTGAACTAATCTTGTGATCATATGGTTATTGATGAAATTGTAATGATATCATTACTTGCTTAGATGATGTTTTGATTCATATATAGATGATTTTGGAAGTTATATTTTATATTATTTTGGATGTTTTGATGTGGCCACGAGGCCGAAGGAGGTGTTATGTGTTTTGCAGGTAAACATGTCACAACAAACATTGGGGGATTGGAGACCAACCACATTGGAATCCTAGATGAATTCAACAAGGGTCACCATGGCAACATGTATTATTGTTATGTGTGTATGTTTGATTGTTGTTAGGGATTCCCATGGGGGATCACCTTCAAATGTGACCAAGGGGTTATGTGTATTCTTTTATTTAGTTTCCTTTGTTTAATTTTAGTATGTGATTTTTAGTGATGTATTTTCCCCTTCATTATTTAATTAATTTGTGTCTAGATTTGTGAGTAATCATGTTGTTAAATTAATTATAAATGGGTCAAAAGAATGTATTTATTAGAGTTGATGGCTCTTGGATTATGTGTTGTAAGTAATGTGTAAGTAACTTTGAGTGTGAAACACTCCACCTTCCTTTTGAAATTCGGATATGTCCTTAGGGGCTGATTTTGGAGGCTTGTGGGACAAGTTAAACTTGTCCCACACCTCTTAAATTTGTATACCAACCCTACCTATGGGTTGGGGAGTCAAAATTAGGCCTCATTATGTATTTTGGGAAGCCAAGTTGTAAGTTTTTATTGCACCTTCTTACATGTAATTAATTTTAGTCCTTAAGGGGTGTGGGCTTGGATTGTGTGTGTAAGTAAAATGTCATTTTATTCACCCACTTATTGATTGTTCTTTCGAGTTTAAAGTTGACTTGTGAGGTGGAGTTGAGGATGAGTGATGTGGCATCCTACATGGAGCCACCTCATCCTCTCTCTCCCTTTTCTATTTATTTGAATTCTTGTGTTGTTTTAGGGGTTACTTCATTGGGTTTTTGTGCTCTTGCAATTGGAAAGAGTGACAGAATTTTGGAATGCTTGTGGATTTTTTGGAGCTATTAGTGTTTGTTTGGACTTGAAGAAGCTGGTTGTTAAACTTTTGGATCAAGCTCTATCATGGAGAGGTAGGAGCTTGACTCTTGTAAAATGTTTCCTTTCTATATTATGTATATGTGAATGTTTTTGAGTGTTTTGGTATGTTTGTTGGTTGGTTGGGTAGATAGCCTAAGTGTGGTTTAGGAGGATACTATGGCTATTTTTCTTGTGGGGAGGCATAAGATTTATTTTGTGTAGGGAGTTTGGGATGGATGTCCCACCTTGGACAAGAAATTGCTTACATTTTCTTACTTTTATGAGGGAGCCATAAGAGGAGGGAGGCATAAGAGAATGGGGAGGCATAAGAGGTACTTGAGGGAGGCATAAGAGTATGTAGGGGTTTGAGATGAATATATATATATATATATTGGCGGGTTTTAAGGTGGACACCCATTTCCCATTGGGAGGTATAACCAACTTCCCCCATAGATCTTACTCTTTGGCTTTGTATGTTGAAGCCTTGTGTATTTTTTGAATTTCTTCTTGTGATTGAAGTTGAAATGTTGGATTTTGGTATGACTATGAAATTTGGTTTTGTGATGTGGAAGCTTGTTGTTGCCATGAGTTGAATCCATTTCCTATTGTAATGTGGTTGGGGCTCGGGGGCCAATGAGGAGGAAGGCTTCTCCTATTCATTGGAATTCTTGGTTGGGTGGAGAGCGTTGCCTCTCCCCCTTTTTTGTGACCAAATTGAAACATGGTGGATCTCTCTTGTTGTTGTACTTGGAGCTTTATGTGAAGACAATTTCATAGTTCTCTTGGTTTTCCTTATTGCAAATTTTCCCACTTCAAGTGGATGACATTGTAATAATATTTGTGGTGAAAACTTTGCTTGATTTTTTGCACTGACTTAGTTATATTTGAATGTGAAAAGAAATAAGAAAGATTTATTTTGTAAGTTATATTTTTGGTGAACTAAAAGGAAGTTTTAAAAGGAATTATTTCAATTTAATAGAAGTTGTTTTATTTCTACAAATGGTGTTTCTCTCATTTGAAATCTGGTTTGGAAATATTGTAGCAAACTCGTTGTTTCAAGACTAGAAAAGTCTATGTTAAGAAACATCACATTTCTCTCGTGTTATTTAAAAGGAACATTTTTGAAAAAAGAACTATATTTTTTTTTTTCATGCATTGATTAAAGGAAATATAAACATTTTAAATCTAGATTGGAATGAACATAAATATTTAATAGTATGTCAAATGAAGTAGGTCAATCTTTGGTTAAAATACATAGATCTCCGTTAGATTATTGTAAACCTGCAATAAATGTCAGAAAAATATACAGAGTACCCTGCAACAATGAAAGACAAAATGAAACATTAATTTGAACTAAGGATGATCAAAATGCATCCCAAAATAGTTTGTATTGCTCAAAGAAATTTACTTAGAACTCTATAAATCGGGTAAGAGGCAAAAAAACGGATTTGCAGAAAAAGGAGAATTGAATTCGAATTGAAATCTCAACCTTTAACAATTAATCCTTGCAATCCATTTGAAATATTTCAAGTGCGTTTCTCCATGCTTGTTTGGTGTGTTGAAGAAGAAAGAATGGCAAATTAGATCAATTCTGGTAGTTGAAAAATGTTTAGTTCACATTTTAATGGTAGGAAAGATGTTTTCTTAAAATTCACCCATCTAAGTTTTTTAAAAATCTACATTATGCTTCCTGTGCAAAGAGGATTTCGATCCCTTTCCAAAAAGTCCTCATTTTCTCAAATCCGAGCTTCTAGTCAAAATTTATGGCCAACTGAAGTTTTCTATCGATTCTAAGTTCAAAAATTTACTTTTGCTCAGATTCCTCCACGGCCCCGCAGAGCCCCCAGACTTCGCTTTTGGAAAAATAATTCTACGGGTTCACAGCCCGCACCTTCAAATTTCACTTTTGTAAAATTGGCAAAAATCCTAAGTCTCCCAATGGCCCGCCTTTCCACACGTCACTATTGGTCTGACACGTGGCTTCTTTAGGCATCAGCGGAGGTGTGGGTTGTTTTTAACCCTTTATGATTTTCTTCAAAAATTAAAAATTTTCTAATTTTTCCCACTGAAATTTCTGGGGCATGACACATGGCATACCGGTCCACTTCCCGCTTGTAACTTTGGGGTGTTGGTGGAGGCGCGACCCATTTTAAAACTTTTCACTTTTTCTTCTTTTGCCACGAATTCCCATCGTGGGCTCACGGAGTGTAGATTGTGCTTTTTTCCCAAAAGGGAAAAAGTGCTAAGTTTTCTCCCAGTGCCCATTGGTTAGTGATCTTCTCTAGGAAAAATTCTTCCCATGCCCACAGCCCGCTTTGGGAATTAAATCATCCCAAGACCATTTCGGCCCATAACTTGAGAAATATAAGGAGTTAGGAGGACTTCTTTATATCATTGGAAAGGGGAAGAAATTTCCTATCTAATGGAAATGTTTTTAGGAAGTCTTAAGTGCGAGAAATATGAAAAAAAAATAGATTGAACCACAAAGTAAGTATGAGAGTGGGTAAGTGAGAAATTATCCTTTTAATTTAAATGCTCTATTTCTAAAGCATGGGTTGTCTTGTTAAGGGGTCACCTTATGGGGTAAAGGAATGCTTTTTAACCCCATGTAAATAGGAACCTTGTTTATTGTCTAGGCCTTGTGGAATTAAATACCTTGGGTATTTAATTTGTTTTGACCCTTTGACCCTCTAATTTTAATTAAGAAGTATTTAACTATAGTGTTAATTTAATTAATTATTAAATTAACACCTAAGGGAAATTTAACTATGCTTGGATTAATTTTACTCATTAATTTTTGATGTGGACTTAAATATTTATATTAACAAGAAAATTTAATTATTGAATACAATTGTCCTTAAAACGCTTTTGTGACGACCGTAGTTTGAAGCCTATATGTGGGCACGCGCTTTCAAAAAAATTATTCCATAATTTTTCTAACTAAACCTAGGTTGTTCTTGGATCTCGAGTGGGCATTACACTAGGAAAAAAATTACATCATTAATGAACCCATCATTTATATCATAGCAAGAAAGTTGTCAAATATGTATGCCAAATGGCAAATAAAATAGATAAAATATTTTATTCCTGGAAGACATGAATATATAATATTCTAGGTCCTTCTATATAATACCAAGTGGCTTTGCTCATTGTTCAATGACTGTAAAAAATTTTCATGGTCTTCTACATCTAGTCTCCATTTTTTGCATTGACCACTTTTAGTCTTCACCTAATGCAATTGTAACCTTGTAGCAATTATGTGATGGGTGTAATGATACACCTTTTTGTCTGGTTTATAATCAACAAAGTGAATCCCACTTTGGAGGGCTTTCACTTGTTGTAAGTATGTTCCTACACTACAACCGAGCCAGTATAAAATGTTGTCTCCTCACTTGTTATTTCACATGTTAGCTTTGTTCTCTCTTCTGCAATGCAACAAGTAGTACTCCACTTTCTCAATATTTTCTTCTTCAGCAATGACTGCAAATACATCACCTACAACAAAATGCAAAGAAACATTCAATGATCCATGTATACTATAAATTATACATATATATTTAATTATCAAATTATACAATCCTTTTAAATAAAACATACCTTGTTTAACTAGTCCATATATGTGGCCATAATCATTTGAAATTAATGGCACATCTTCAAAACTATCATCATGATTTGATCCATATGTGTCATCCACAACTAAAGGAACTTGCTTCCACTCACCTACATACCCATGTTTTTATCATTGCACTCGAATATGATTTGTTCATGCATTCATAACAAAAACGAATAATCTCTTGCATGCATTGTCCATTTATTACTATCCATAGTCATCAAAGAGTGCAAATACCTATAATTATGAATCCTTTCACATCCATACTTTGTCCTTCGATCAATACTTTCAATTAATCATGCTCAAAAGATCAATAAAGTGTTAAAAAACATCAAAATTCATAATATAATTTTTTTAAAGTTTGTAACTTGTAGAACTTAATAAATCACATCAAGATATATAGATCTATGTTTTAAATGTGCATATACTTATTATCTCCCAAAACACTCGTGTGGGGTTGAAGCTTGTGGGGTTGAAGCGTGTGATGTTGAAGCCTGTGAGGTTGAACTGAACTTCAAAATGTTTCTTACACCATTCAACAACAATGTGGGCATCAATCAATCGATCTCCCTCATAATCAAAGCTTTGTTTCTTTATATCACATTTGATGCATGCACCCGCACCATCATGTTCTCCTTCCTATGACCACTCTCAAAAAACTCCATAAATGAGGTATTTTGTGATGACGATGATAACGACTGAATGCAAAGAAAGGGTGACAGGATTTGAATTGTGATGCGCAACCATCCGACCAAATAAAATTTTGATCTATTTGTACTCCTCATTGATGAAGATATTGAAAGAAAAAACCAAAACAATGCTACACAAAGTGGGTGTCATGTTCCTTGTCATCACTTATATAGAAGTGATACTCCTTGATCATTCACTTCACTTATGTACTTTCAACCCCATCCAAATCCAATTTTGCATGCCTATAAAATACTTGAACCATGATAGTAACCTGGTTAGTATGATAATATTGTGTCTAAATTTCTTTTTGATGAGAAAATGAGTAATTCTTAGCAAAATCAACCACGGACAATATGGAACAAATAGGGAATGTGTCTTTATTAGTCTTGAATTCTATAGCCTGTCACTTTCCATATTGAGAATGTTTGATGTGTGGACTAATTAAACTTCGAAATCTTTGCATTAATGTAGCAATGGGGATTTCCTCTTCTACCAAATCCAACCTGGTTGCATCTTTTCCAAGCCGTGTTGAATATTTTATGTATTTGAACCTACAAAATCAATACATAATGGACAAATTTTCATATTCATTTGCAGTAAACATAAAAATCAAAATAAAATATGTACATCCAAATTTAAAAACACACACACACACACACACACACACACACACACACACACACACACACACACACACACACACATATATCACCTCTTGCAAGCCACCATTTGAATTGTGTCCAAATCTTCATTTGTTTCTAGCAATAATTTCAAGTCCCCACACTTGTCACAGACACCTTTGATGCAAGTCATACGATCGTTGACATGATCATCGGATATTGTGCAAAGAATTGAAGTTATGAATTCACTGACATGTGTAGGTGGGGAATTTTAGGACCATTTGATGCTTCCCGTAACTTTCTATACACCTGAAAAAACATAGATTTTGAAATACATTAATTTTAAATCACATCTCAAAAAATGAAATTTAATCAAATTTCAAATATATAGATATAAATGAAAGCACACCTCAAAATATATATACATGATATAATTTTTTTGTACCTGATAGTGATAATCAAACTCAATGTGATAGTGGCAACAACATGTGTCAAGTACTTTATCATCTCGCACATACCAAGGCTTCAAATTTTCAAACATTCGTTTTCTAATCTTAACATCTGAATTTTCTCAGTAAACTTTATGTACATGATTTATTTCAAGCCATTGTTTTATATGTTCATCATGTAGTTATTATGAGTTATCCTATGTTTTAAAACATCCCTCACATTCGAGAGAAGGACGAGTCCTCTCAGTCCAAAAATCAGAAACTATATTCACAATATTATCCTATATTTTATCGAACATGGATTTCTACACATTAGTGCCCAATTTCATTCCATAGTAGAGTTATCCAATGTCTACCTCCTCTTTGCATAACTACCGATTGTCTTTCTAGATAAACCTTATGCCTTAGCAATGACGGTAACATGATGATTATTTGTTGTATCTTCACTTACAAATGAAGTTAATATTGCTCTATGAGAAATACTCTTATCAACAGACCTAGTTTTTGTATCCAAAGAACTTATTCCCTTAGAAACATTCCCAAAAATTCTTCTTCTATACGTTTTGAATTTTCCCATCCAAAATCAACACCCAACAATTCTAATGTTTCCTTCATATCAACATGACTCAAGAATGTAACCAACAAATGTTATCTAGCAACTGTAGTCAAATTAACAAATTCACCATATATTATCTCTACACTTTTTGTTGTTTTCTTTCTTGATAGTGGTTCTTGTTGGGAAAATTCTTTTAATTTTTGTAAATCCATCTTCACCAAGTGTTTCACATTTTTCTTGGGAAGTAATTCCATAACTTTTGTTATCACTTCAACATAATGTTGTGCATCATGATCTGTGTCCATAAACATACACATGTGATTACACCAAAATTTGTAAAAAAATTAACATACAAATGTGATTACACCATTAATGACCAAGCTAGTAAACAATTTAATATCTAAAAAATTAACTTACTATCTAGTAAACAATAATATTAAGTTGACCAAGCTAATTGTATTTAGATAGCTTCATGAGGTCCTTCTTGAAATCTACTAAACAATACTTTTGCATTTGTATTCAAGAATTTTTCAACTTAGAAGCACATCTGAGTGTGACATAATGATCTATTATTGATTACTTTGGTCTAAAACCTACTTTCCCCTTTTCCCACTTTCCTTTTTATTTTATTTTCTTACAAAATACCACATAGTCATGTGGAATAAATTTTCACCATGTCATCGAACGTATCTAAACTTAGTAATCAACTTAATTTCCTTGTTGGATGACTATTGGATACCAAATGCATATTTGGATGCCTTAGTGTGAATCTCAAAAGGTTTAGGAAATTTCATGCATTGTGACAGAAAATAGTATGTAGAGGAATAGTCTTACTAACTCAAAATAATTTTACCATGCATTGGTTCAATCAACCTTGGATTTGACGTGCATTATGTAGTTGATGGGATAGGACACACACACACACACACACACACACACACACACACACACACACACATCAAGGATGAAACTATTATCTAAATTTACATACATTGTCTAAGACAACTAAGAAACTATTTAAGGTAGTATGGAGTAATCAAATATTAAATCACTATTATATTTTTAATATGCATAGAGTATAGCTATAATTTTAATGTTGATGTAGCATGTGTAATGAATCTTTGTTACTCCAAATGAACAATTACCAAATTTTTCATATAAATATTAATTTTTCAAAGGTTGTAATATGCATAGGATGTTATTAACATGCTAATATCAATCCTTACTAATATTTGATTTGGGAGATCAAAATTTCCAACTAATATTTTATTTAGGAGATCAAAATTTCCTTACAGTAGATATTGGCTCAAGTCATCATTTGATCTTTCAATTTTTTTTTCATAGATAGATATATAGATATATATATATTTGGTGTTAGAGTTATCTAATTTATGAAATATGGCATGGTACAAGCCTAATATTTCATTCGACTAGGATCTCTTGTGCTATGCATCATACTTAATCATTCTCACAAAATGATCTATGATATAATGGGATGTTTGGAAGAGGGAATCAAGGAAAAAAATTAATGTGGTTCTTTACTGCAAAGTGTTTTGGAAGGTTTTTTATCTCCACATGAAGAGTATGTGGATAAAGAAAGAGTGCTAAGAAATAAAGGTATGTTGAGAGGATCATGTTTGTATCTAGACGAAGACAACCTTTTCGCAGATGAAAGAGAGAAATGATGAGTGAGAAAAGGTGAGGTTAGAAAGGAGAAAACGATAGAAGCATACCTAAATAATGGAAAAACATATATTATAGCTAGATAAACAATAAGTAAATAAGGAATATGACCTGTTTGGGAGCTAATCTTATGATGGTGAGCTAGAATTTAGAGGCTACCCTTGATAAAGAGGAATTGGGTTAAGGCCTATATCCAGAGATAGAAATTTATTTTGAATGGAACACATAAGAACGATGGGTGAAAAATGCCAAATTTTGAAAGATTTATGAGAAGGTAAAATGTAGAATAATGAAACAAAATTTCAAGGGGTTAACTATAGAGATATAGATGGGAGGAATACAAAGGTTCTTGTTTTTTGGGAATGACCCAATTATATGAGGATTAAGTTAGAAAGGTGTTGGTGGGTACTGAAATAGAGCCTTTCTAAGAGGTGAGAGAGGATGTTGAAGAATGGAAGTTGATGTTAAATAGAAACCCTATATTTAACTAAGAGATAAAAACAATCATCTCTCCTGAGAGAGAATAAGTAATAAAAAAATTAGATGGCTAGATCAAGATCCAAATTATACTATTGAGTGGTTGCAATATTTTTTACCATGTTTTATATTTTTTACCATGTTTTGTTGATATTTCAACAATTATTGTTTCGTTGAATGATTTTTCTGTGTGGATCCTTTTTCGGTACTTGGTTGGTTCTTATGTTGTTTTTGTTAGAGCCTTTTATTTTCACATATTGTTTCTATTGTTTTAGGTTATGGGATCCTATCAAAACCCTTGCCTTTACCCAATCTAAAAAACATATTATCATATTTACCTTAGAATGAAAAATAAAATTATGATCTATCAAGGGTTTCTACTTATGTACCAATTTTTGTAGCCTTGTCTTTCACTTGTTGTGCCTTCTCTCTTTCTGTTTGTGCCTTCCTACGAACTGATCTTCTAACATTCTTCTCTACATTTTCTTCCTTAGTATATTTTCGTTTCTTATTCTTTGCATTTCCCATGATTCATCCACTTCAATAATTTTCACCTGCACACATAAATCGAGATAGATATGAATTTCTAAGAGTAAACTTGATACAAAACTACACATGCATGCAACTCTTATTATATACAAATCTCAATAGAAATTAGAAATTAGGTTATTTTTAATTTTAGTTTTTTATAACTTTAAAACAAATTTTCTAATTTTAATAGAATTTATATTTAATACACAATTATTTAGTTTTATAATATATTTTTAAATAAAATAACTATATGCTTTAAAGTCAATTTTATTATATATAAATAATAAAAATATTTTTTAAAAATATAATAACATATTACATATTTTTGGTTAAAAACAATAAAAAAACTTAGTTTAAAACAAAAAAATGTAAAAACTAAATTTAAAACATTAAAAATGAACAATATTATTTTAACACCGTTACTTATAAAAAAAAATTGCAAAACATTAAATTTAGAAGGAAGCGTTCTGGCGGCGCTTTGGTGGCGCAGGGGGGGTTCATGCGAACATGGATTCGTGCAAACCCCTATTTGCACGAAGGTAGTACACGCGAACCCCCATTCACATGAACCCCCGAGTGGCACTTATGTGGCGCCTAAGTGGCACATTTTGGCTCCAAATCCTTTTGGAGGATAATTGTAAGCCAAAATCTGCCACTTAGGTGCCACGTAATTAGGGTAAACAAACTAGTAAAATTACAAAATTTTAACACAAAATTCATATTTTTATTAGCTTTCTAAAAATATAATTTTCATTTTTTTAAATTTGTTTTGTTATTTATTTTTTAATTTTTACTAACATATGGTATTTTAGGACAATCAATAGTACACAATCAACCAAATTTGAAAAATAGTAGAATATATAAAAAAATATTGAAAAAATAAACTTACTATTTGTTGAAGTCTTCTTCGTACCTGTGAAAAAAACTCAATTTCGATATAAATCTTAAAATTTATTGGCATAGACATATGTACACTATTTATTTAAAAATATTTTTACTAAATAATTATTTAAAAAATATATAAGTCAAAAAAATACAAAAATTTGACAGGACCTTAAAAGTCAAATCTTGAACATATATCTAAAATTTCATGGTGAAAAAACAAATTTTCATTTAAAAACACCACCAGGGACAATCATTCCTCTTTTATAACATAAGAAACAACGTATGAATAAAATTAAGATAAACACCAAATTTTTTAAAAATATATATACATGTATTCTACACTCTAAACACAACATTCCGTTAGTTTGTGGAATTTCATGAATGCATACGGTTTTGTGGCTATTACCTTTAGAAAATCAATGAAATTGAAAATTCATGTTTATAAAGGTACAAAACATACAAAAAAGTGGGACATTTTATTGTGCTTTGAACATCTTCCAATTTTGAGTGTAACTATTTCAAATAACTCGTCATAAGTTGAAGATTTTTATTATTTAGAAAAAAGCATCCACTTAAGACCCCCTTTTGGCCCCCAGTTGGTGCACTTACCCAATTCATGAGAGTTTGTTGAGCACAACTCCAAACATATTTGGGTATTGTATTGAGAGAAAGAGGTGGCTTGTAATAAAATATGAGAAAGTGATTCTTGGTGGACGTAGCCCAAATTGGGTGAACCACGTTAAATACTATCTATGTTGTGTTCTTTTATTTTCTACACTTTTATTTCAAATCAATTATATAATTCGCATATTAGTTTCTATTATTGTGATTCTGTGTGGGATTGTTCCACATATTTTATCCTTTATTTCCTAACAATTGGTATCAAATCCTAGTTTGGTTTGTTGAAGTGTTGAATTGTAGGAAAGTTTTAGCTTGAGTGGGAGCTATGGTAGATGATGGAAAATCACGGGTTGATGAGTTCAACGGGCAGAATTTTAGTCTTTGGAAGATGCAGATGGAAGATTACCTTTATTAGAAGGATCTTTATATTCTGTTGTCTAAGAAAGGGAACAAACCCTCAAGCATGATGGATGCGGAGTGGGATTTTCTAGATAGGAAGGCACTTGGAACAATTTGGCTATGTCTTACATATTTGATATTATTTAATGTTTCAAAGGAAAAGACTACAAAAGAACTTATGGATGCATTAGGGAAGTTATATGAAAAACCCTCTACCTCTAACAAGATATTTTTAATGAAAAATTTGTTTAATATGAAGATGTCTAAGAATAGTTCAGTAGAAGATCATTTGAATGATTTTAATATGGTTGTGAATATGCTAGTTTTAGTTACAATAGAATTTGATGAAGAAGTTAGGGCTTTATTAATTTTATGCTCTTTACCTAAGAGTTGGAATATCCTCAGTAATGGCAAAGTAAGAAACTTAGTTCTAGATATCTCAAAGTTGAATTTTGAGGACGTTGTAGGTTGATTCTAAGCGAGGAAATGTGAAGAAAAATATTTGGGGAATCTTCTACTTCAGGGAATGCTTTGATGGTGGAAACTAGAGGGAGACAGAAGAATAGAGGAAGTTGTGGAAAATCAAAATACCGAGCAAGATCAAAATCCAAAAGCAAGATGGTATGCTGGCACTGTGGAAATTTTAGGCATGCAAAGAAGAACTATTGGGAGCTTCAAGACAAGAAGAAATAACAAGAAGAAAACAAGGAGGCAAATGTGGCATCGGGTAATGTATGTCAGATGCTTTGATTCTTTCTTTGCATAATATTTTTGAATCTTGGGTTTTAGATTCAGGGCTTCTTTCCATGTTACTCCACATAGGCATTATTTTGTTGATTATGTTCAAGGGGATTTTGGGCATGTTTTTCTTGGTGATGATGAGCCTTGCAGTATAGTTGGAAAAGGTTTTGTTTAGGTTAAGATGCAAAATGGGAATACATGGCTATTGAAGGATGTCAGACATGTGCCTACATTAAGAAAAAACTTGGTATCGGTGGGGAAGTTGGGAAATGATGGTTGTATTGTGATATTTACAAGCAGACTCTTGGAAGGTTACTAAGAGTTCTCTTATGGTGGTAAGAGGTAAGAAGGTTAGGACCTTGTATTTAACCAATGATAGCACTAATGCTTGTAATCTTATGGTCTGAGATGCGAGATACAACATTGTGTCACTATAGGCTCTGGTCATATGAGCCATAAGGGAATGGAGATCATAAAGAAGAATTTTCCTAGAGATATACGAGAAACATGTTTGCGAGTTTTGTGAGAATTGTGTATATGGGAAACATAAGCGAGTAAGGTTTCTCAAGGTTGGACCTACAAAGAAAGAGAGTAAGTTAGAGTTGGTACATTCTAATGTGTGGGGGTCGGCTCAGGTATCATCTCTTGGGGGTTCAAATTATTATGTTACTTTTATTGATGATGCAACAAGAAATGTTTGGGTATATTGTATTATAAATAATTCTAATGTATTTAACACTTTTGTTAAATGGAAAGCCTTAGTAGAGAATGAAATGAGTCTTAAGCTAAAATGTCTCAAGTCAGATAATGGATGGAAGTATTGCAACAATGAATTTGATGATTATTGTTCTAAGAATGGAATCCATGAGGAAAATATGGTTCCGGGAACTCCGTAGCGAGAATGGGTTGTCGTAAAGGATGAACAAGACAATAATGTAACAAGTTAGTAGCATGAGGTTACATGTGGGACCTCTTTCTTTTGGGTAGAAGCGATGAGAAAAACTATGCACTTGATAAACGAGAGGACCCGCAAGTGCCTTGGATGGAGGCATACATGAAGAGGATTGGTTTGGTAAGAAATTTGATTACTAATTTCTTAGATTATTTGGATGTGAGGCATTTGTGCATATTGACAAGGATGATAGGACCAAGTTAGAGGCTAATAAAAAAATTCAGAAAAATAAACTTTCATTGGTTATGGTGGTGATGAATTTGGAGATCTAGGGATGTGGTATTTAATGATAAAGTTATGTATAAGCAACAGTTTCAGTTGCCAGGAAAATAGGAAGAATCCAGAAAGAATATATGCGGTGGTAGAGGATATTACAGATGGGAAAGTGACCCATAAATCAGTTCAAGAACCTACTCAACAAGAACCCCAAACTCCTATATTAATGAGGTCTTCTAGGGTAAGAAAAGAGAACCGAAGCATTTTTCTCCTTCTCTTTATTATTTATTACTCATTGATGATTGAGAGTTAGAGAGATTTGATGAAGTGATGTAGGTAGATTTTAGGAAGAAGTAGGAGAAAGCCATGAATGATGAGCATCAATCTCTCATGGAGAACCAGACTTGGGATTTAGTGAATCTACCCAAAGGCAAAAGAGCATTGCATAACAAGTTGGTGTACATAGTTAAATAATAATAAGGAGGAAAGAAAAGATACAATGCCTGGTTGGTGTTCAAAAGGTTTGCATAAAAAATTTATAGATTTTGATGATATTTTTCTCCGTACTAAAAATGAATTCTATTAGAACTGTTATTGGAATAGTGGCAGTAGAAGAAGACTTGCACTTAGACTACATTTCTCCATGGTGATTTGGAGGAGGATCTATATATAGCATCTAAAGGGCTATGAGATCAAAGGTAAAGAGGAGATGGTGTGCAAATAGAAGAAGAGCTTGTATGGCCTAAAACAAGCCCCACGTCAATGGTCTAAGAAATTTGATAGCTTCATGATAGAACAAGGTTATATTATATGTCATTCGACCATTGTGTGTATACTAATAAATTTCAATATGGAAGTTATATTATCCTATGCTTATATGTGGATGACATGTTTGTTATAGGAAAAAACATGTAGGAAATAAAAGTACTTAAGAAGCAACTAAGTGACTCCTTTGATATGAAGGATTTGGGGGCAGCCAAACAAATCATTGGTATGAGGATATCTAAGGATAGAAAGGAACAAAAGCTGACTTTATCTCAGGAAGAGTACATTATGAAGATCTTGGAGAGGTTTAATATGTAGGATTAAACTAGTTAGAACTCCATTTGGAATGCAATTTCAAGTTATCAAAAGAGTTGTATCCCAAGACAGAAGAGCAAGAGAGAAACCAGATGTCTAAAGTACCTTACTCATTAGTGTTTGGCAGTTTGATGTATTCCATGGTGTGCACTAGGCCTAGTATTGCACGTGTAGTAGGAGTAGTCGGTAGATTTATGAGTGATCCAGTAGAGATCACTGGAAGACAAGAAAGTGGATCCTTTGTACTTGAGAGGGACCATGGGGACAATTTTTGCTACTGATGGATCAAACACCACTTTGTGTGGTTATGTATATTCATGTATGGATAGAGATGTAGACAACAAGAGGAGCACGATAGGTTATATTTTCACTGTAGGTGGGACAGCAAAGTGAGTGGATTTCACAACCATAGAATCTTGTGGCTTTGTCAACCATGGAGGTGAGTATGTTGATGGCACAAAGACAAGTAAATAGATGATTTGGTTATGTAATTTCTTGAGGAGTTGGGGCATAAGAAGGAGGAAGGGAAGTTGCATAGTGATAGTCATAGTGTTATACACCTAGCAAAGAACTATGTTTTCCACTCTAGAATGAAGCATATACAATTAAGGTACCATTTCATTAGGACAACTTTGAAGGAAGAGAAGTTGAAGTGGAGAATATTCATACCAAGTAAAAATCATATAGACATGATGACCAAGGTGGTCACAAGGAGAAAACTCGAAGTTGTGTTCAACTTTAGTTGGTCTTCTGAGAAGATAGTGAAGGGTTGGGAATTTTTCTCAAAGGAAAACTAGTCTCTAATTGGGAGTTTTTTATGTTGTGGAGCATGTTTTCATGTTTGGAAGTGTTGAAGACTATACACTAAAATTACTATACACTCTCCATAGTTTTTCAAAGCATCGAAAAATGTGCCCGATATTTCGGGAAATGTGTTCTTCTCATATGGGCGAGATTTTTGACCCATAGGTTTATGGGGCGGTTTTGGCCCATGGTTTTGGTACCCATGATATTGTAAAACTGCTTAAGTAGTTACCTATTTATGGGATTTTGATAGGGTAGACATATCATTGTAGATGTGTGTGAGTTCAAGTGTGAATTCAAGAGAGTTTGTTGAGCATAACTCCAAACAAATCTAGGTATTGTATTGAGAGAAAGAGGTGGCTTGTAATAAAATTTGAGCAAGTGATTCTTGGTGGACGTAGCCCAAATTGGGTGAACCACGTTAAATATTGTCTCTATGTTGTGTTCTTTTATTTTCTGCACTTTTATTTCAGATCTGTGATATTATTCTGCATATTAGTTTCTACTATTGCGATTCTGTGTGGGATTGTTCCGCATATTTTATCCCTTATTTCCTAACAAAACCCTCTTATTGTCCATTCTCTTATAATGCGTGAAGAGGGGATTTTTGTCCTTTATTTAGGTTACACACGTCTAGACAGTTGGGAATGCAACTATTTATGTAGGTGCCAATATTGTTTTATTATTTCTTGGGTGTGTAGATGCAGTTGAAGGAGTAGGGACAGCCCCCGCATCTTTTGCCAGCACTTCCTCCTGCTTGTGATCAGAATAAATGCATTGGGAATAGATTTAATACATCCATCAAAACATTTATTTATTTATTTTTGGTTATTGCTGAAAAGGTTGTGGTATTCAATGGTGTTACGATATTGGAAAGACGGGCTCGTTGGAGATCTTGAAACCTATAAAATAAAATGTGAATGGCTAGGGTAAAGCTAAGGTTCCACGGGCTATGCTAGCATCCTATCACACTGCTAAAATGGAAGCTTTAAATCAGAGCATGGATTTACACCAAATTATAATGGAGATTTGGAATGAGTCTCTTGTCAGATGTTGTATTTGCAGATGTTAGGAAGATATGTATGCAAAATGTGGAAACATGAACTTGGATCACGAACTGTTTAACAAAATTTCTTAAAGTAATGTGGCCTCAAAAGGCACACAAATGATTTCTCGAGTAATGCATCGAACTGAATGCATGGATTGTAAGATATGCTTAAAAATGGTTTGATGTTCAAAGGCTTTGGAGAGTTTAAGAAAATAATTTTTAGGGCGTAGAGTAAGAATCGACAACCATCAGCACCGAATGTGAAGGTTTTCAACGCACTGGTTGTTTGTGAAATGTCAAGGTAGCCTGCAAAGCCTAAACACCTCTCCTTCTCTACCTCATCAAAAATAGGAATGGGATTATTCCTCTCTTCCTCTCTAGTTTTGTTTTCATGTTATACTGGCATATGATATTTTAAGTGTTTTTAATTAAGGAAAATTAAAGACATTGATTTTACTTAAATTTTATGTTGGTATGCACAAACCCTTACCCCACGAGAGTAGCATTTCCAACTCAATAACAATGTCAAGACATGGAGAAATTTGATTAAATGTAAAACATTATCTAATCTATGATCTAGAGTCTTTTAGTTATGCATTATCTCACATTTAGAATGATTCAAATGAAGGAGATGCCTACTCGTACACATGCGAAATCAATTCGGTGCCCGTAGCCAAACTAAACTACGTGTCACGAAAACATTGGTTATCACCCCATAGCCCTTCTCTGTTATACGAAGAATAGTGAGACAAGGTTGGAATTCACTATGATGGTTGGAAAATATGCTTTACATGCCCATTTTGGGGCCTACTTAGCCTACTAGGTGTAGGCATAAGCTGCTAAAACTCAATTTTTTTCCCTCTTGAACGACGCTCCCAAAATGAGTTATGTGAGTTGGATCCCACTTTTGTCTGGTTCCCTGAGATCTTGGTATATATGTGAATAGTTTTGAAGTATCCATAATTTTTAGATCACCCATATACACTTTTACAAGGCCATTTTGTGACTAGTTGAACTACGTTGAAATGATAATGCATATTTTAAACTACGACATTTCACCTTGGAGTTACACCTCCAAAATGTGCATCGTGCATCTATTCTTACCATCCTTAATTCTTGAGTATTCTTGGTTTATAGTACTAGAGGTCAGGAGAGACCTTTTCCTCTTTCGCTTAGTGTTCACCCTTTTTAGAGACCATTTCAGTAGCTTCTGTTTTGACTATTTGAGCTGCATTGTGATTTTGATCTTGGGTCACCCTTTTTACCATCCAACCACTCCATTTAAAATAGAAAGTTGTTTTGTTTGGTAAAGACTCTTGTTTCCATATAATTGACCTCGACATGTTAATTTACTAATTTTAAACAAAATGTGGTATGACATGGAAATTTATGGATTTTATCTCTCTTCTTATCCTTCTTCCTCCTAAACTATGAGAAATTATGGTTATGTAACATTATATGGATTGATGTTTTCTCTCCTCATCTTTTTCTCTCTCGCAAACCTCTTAATTCGAATGGAACAAAAAAATGACTAAGTATGTTTGGGGGACAAAATAAAAAAACATTTTCAGATGTATGATTTCATAACTAGATAGATGGGGGTGATTTCATGTCGGCCTTAGTGCTTGACACCATGTGGATGAAGGTGGCGGGACATGGGTAGAGGAAAATTGTTCTATGCTCATGACATGTACTTTATTTATGCACATCCTAACATTATATGTATATCTAATTGGAAAAAGAATTTTCATATCATTTGCTGAAAAGAATGTGTATTTGCATTATGGTATATTGTTTTAATTTGAGAAATAAAGAAGGAAAATATTAATCTGATTTGTAAAATATCTCCCATGTTTTTTTATTATTGGCAAATAGTTTTTTGAAAGGGACTATACCCTTGTACACTAAGGCTCAGAAGCCAAAATTGAAAGTTAAAGCACAAGAGAAGGATCAAAATCCAGATAGAACAATTAAGCCCGACTACGTAGAAAACAGACTACAAAGCAAAAACCAACAACCGAAAAAACAACAACAAAAAAAAACTGATGTACAGAATGGCCTATCAACACCATTGGAAGCAATCTGCTATCCGGCTAAGAAAAATGAGACCAATGAAACCCAGCCAGCCAATAGCAGAGATGAGAATCATCAAGGCAAAGTGTTACCCTTCAGAGTGGTAGATTTTTTCTTTTTGTTGACCGTAACCCACCCTGATGGAGCCTTCGCGGTTGGAGAAGAAGACAAAGGAGGAGTATTTTCCTTAGTCGCATTTGTCCCATTTGGGAATGTACCACTTTATTATCTAGAGAGAGATATTTCCCATGTTAAATGGTATGAAGTTTCATGTAAATCACTCAATGATGGGAAAAATAGAATTTAACATATAATACTACTCCTAGGAAATAAACAAATTAGTCACTTTTATTAAATGAATTTTCATGTTCTTGTAATTTTTAGAAGAAATTAACTAAATTCTTGTTAACATTTATCAAAAAGTGTGGTTAGGTATTGAATTGTTATGGTTTCATTATACTCCCAAAAGTGATGGTCTTGGTTAGTTTATTTCCTATTATTATATTTCATCATGTGTGGTAGAAAGGTCAATTCTAAACATATCAAAATGTGATTGCTTCCTAAATTCCTCCCTATGACATTTTCACCTTGATTGTGTTATGATCCATTAATTGAACCACTACACTAGACCAATGGGAAATACCTTTATTGTTCCCTTAATATATGTTGACCCCACCTTGGACACAAATGCTTTATGTATCCTTGCATGCTTAAGCTAATAAACCCTTGTACCATTTCACGTCACATTCATATGCACCTTACGATTCGAGGGTCGATTTTTTATGTGGCATGACACTGACCAGGTACATTAGAAAACCTATTATGTAGCTACCTTGTGTATAACCTTAATGCCTCTTGAAACGTTACACTTAGTGAAAAGTTCCTTAAACTTAGTACCTACTAAGAGCTCAAGGATATCTTATCATGTAAATGAGTGTGAACATGGTATGGCTTTGATTGAATCTACTCGTATATTTTTTGTCCTTTTCTGAACTCTTGTTGCATCCTTATTAGTCCCCTTTCCATAGTGTTGCTCCTATCTTGCATGTCCTGTAATCTTTTCCCGATCTCTTATGTTGCTTATTTTGATATTTTATGTAAGTTCGATAAGTTTTCTCCACTAGGTCCCATCCTTGTCTTTACTTATGTCATATGTTGTAGATTATAGATATAACTATTGTTCGATTTTGTCTAATTATTATTTCTCTTGTTGAGTTACACTTGGCCATCCTATTGTGTATGCATAGTATGTCGCAGAATTGTTGAGCTTTGTCTCTAATTTAGTTAAAGAACCTTGCATCTCCTTCCTTCATTTTTGGTTTTCTAGAACTTGTAGTTGTAGAATTTACTCCTTGTATTCTTTGATGGCTTCTTCTTAGACCTTTTTTTTCTCCTATTCCGACTTGTAGTATTTTCTCTTATCATTTCTTTAACTTCTTGTTTTGTTGTTATTTCTATTTGTAGACTTGAATCAGTTTTAGTGTGTGGCTTTGTTGCCTGAATAGATGTGAGTATTCTATTCATTGATTCTTCTAGGTCTACACATCTTTGCATCCAATCCTACTTTTTAATTTGACCCAATAATTGATCGCATGTAGTCTTCGAAGGGGTGAGAGTTTATTTAAATGTACCATGTACCCTTCTGGTGTTTGTTCCACCACTCTTTGTTGTAACTAGATGGATTGATCTTTCTTTTGTTGTTGGAGGGCCCACTTTATTTTTATCAATGGGTCCCTAGGAGACTATCTGACATTATTATACCACTAGAGGTTTCAACTAGTTTGGATGGTGCTGATCATGGTAATTGTACTTTATTTTCCTCATCTATCTTCTTTTTGTTTTATTTATAACTCTTATTTTTCTTCTTCCTCCTTTTCTTTCTATTTTCTTCCTCATGTTTCTTTGCTTCTTCTTTTCTCGCTTTTGCTTTCTTCTTTTCTCAATATTGTTTTTCTTTTCCTTCTTTTCTTCCTCTTCTTTATGTTTTCTTTTTCTCTCTTCTTCTTATTTTTTATTTATTTCTCTCTTCTCTTCTTCTTTCTTCTCTCTTTGGATTTTTTCTTCTTCTTCTTTTTCTCTAATTCTTATTTCCTTTATTTCTTAGTTTCTTTTTCCCTTATTTCCTTATCTCTTTTTCCTTTCTCCCTTAACTCTTCCTCTTGCATTTTTTTTTCTTTTGTTCTGTCTCTTCTCGGTTTCCTATCTTCCTCTTCGTGTTTCTTCCTCGATTCTTCCTCTTTTGTTTCTTTTATATTTTTTTGTTCAATTGTTCTTTTTACTCATTTGTTTCCCTTGAATATTCTTTGTTTTTTTATTCTTATCTAGGTTTCTTAGCCTCCTCTTCTTTTTATTTTCTTGTTTTGTTAATAATCCTAATTAATTCTTCTACCTCCTCTATGCGGTTTTGATCCTTGATGATCTTATTTTTTTGTTTTAATTCTCTTATTTTTTGCTAAAGAGATAACAATATGTTTGCCTCATATATATATGCTTGTGCTTGGATTTATTTCAATAATTCATGGGGGAGGAGATGAATTATATCCCCTACTATCAAGGAAAACATTTCCATGTAATGAATGATTGCTTCTGCTATGGCCACTTGCTATGTTCTTGTGCTTACTTCATATTGTTGTGCCACCTGGGAAACACCACCTTGAGTTAAACATATCTTGTAGTATCCATAAGCAAGTTTGGATAGTTGTGACTCTTCAAAAATTTCAACTTCTCTTGAAAAATGTGGTCCTAATTCCTCCTATGGTACTAATGGAAGTGAAGGTGGGAAGAGGGAATTCCTTCTTATTCTTATTAAATTTTTACTTCTTCTTATGAGTCTTCTTCTTCTTCCTCACTAACCTCTGTTTCTTTCAATATTATTTTTGATGCCATTTCCTTTTGGGAATTTTATAATGGGGCCCAAAGAAAATTTTCCTTTATTTTTTCTTATTTTGTATGTTTTGGGTTCTACTTTTCTTGGTTCTACTTTGCCATATTGTTATGGATATTTGTTCTGTATTCTTCCCATGTTTCTTCAATTATTTCATTAATATTTAGTGGCACTGATTTTCTAGGGTCCACTAGAATATTTCTTATTGTATCTATATATGTATCCACTAATTCATCTGATGCTTCATAGGTAGTGGGGATATAGGTGAAGTGCATGGAATGAAGGGTTTGAGAAAGGTATAATCTATGTCTGTAATGAAGATTACTTCATTTTCGTATCTTGCCACTATTTGTTCTTGATACCCTTGCTCTATTTGCTACTAATTGCCTGATATTGTTTATCCAACCTATCAAGGATGTAATTTGGATAACGGGGTCCATTTTATTCATGTGTTCAAAATTTTGTTCATCAATAGGTATATCTAGCTACCTTTAGACATGTTGGTTTTTGGGTGGGAGGGTTTTAGTTAAATACATTGCTAGACATAAAAAATAGACCCATAACATAAGGTATGTTTTCCTTCCTTGATTTTCCTAGTGTTCTCATGAAATGCAAATGTCAATAGTTCACAGAGATTATATTCAAGTTTGAATTCACCATATCTAGGGAAATTTGGGAACTAATTCCATGAGCTCCATCTTCACGATTTGTATGATAAATTTTGAGACAAATGGCCTTGGCGGCGTACCTGAGGGTATGATTTTTTATGTCTGCAATTTGTACTCCTCTTTTGGTCTTGGTTACACCCATCACCATCTTGTATCTTTCATGGGGGTCTTCTTCTTTGTTATTTTGAGCGCCCTGTTACCAATAATCATGTAACCCTAGCAATTAATTTTGTATTAATTTGATATGGTTGATCTAGATATAGCATTTGGTTATGTAGTCGACTAAGGAGAACCCTAATTATGTTATCGACATTGATAAAATAAGGGATACGGCTCCATGCATCTATCTTCATCTCACCTATGAATTTTGTAGTCTGTTTATATTCTTGTTCTTTGGTAGTAGGGTTCTCTTGAAGGAGCAACTGTCTATCCACTTCTAATCGCATGTGTGATCGTATTATGCAATCTGGGAATGGATGTATTTTGAAGATCACATGTATGTGCAACCTTAAATGGAATGTGTGAAAATTCCCCCATTGGATCATGCTTAGTGGACTTCATGGGGTGTTTCTTATAAATTTAGTCTTTGGGAGGTCTTCTTGTGCAAAAACAATTGGGGTATCCATCTTTCATGATTCTTTTTGGTGTGCCCTAGTTTATTTCTCCTTCACGATTTCATCAATTACTTATTTGATTTTACTAATTTCCTTTTATACATTAATCCCTTATGGATAGATGTTTTTTGTATATTTTGAATTCCTACCTATCACATTTATTGTCATTTTGGTAGGAAGTTATCATTCAGCTTTTCCTTCATGTTTCGTTAGTCAAAGGATTTCTTTGTTATGTTACGTTATTCCTATATTTTAAAGTAGTATCTACGGTTTTAGCTTTCGTGGTTATCTTCTTCTTCTTTGGCTTGATCGTGGTTTTGTGTAATTTTTATGGTGTTCTCATGTGGTTTTTCTCATGATTCGTGGGTGTCCTTATCTATGTGGATTTATTTCATTTTTGGGGTATCCTCCTGTAGCATTTTTTCTTAGTTACATGGTTATTCTTCCTTTATGTGGTGTTTTTTTTTGTGTGGGTGGGTATTCTTTCCATCCATGGAATTTTTCATTTTTGGTTACGTTGTTATTCTTCCTCCACGGATTTTTCCTTTGTTATGCAGGTATTTTCCTCCATGGATTTTTTTATTTTGGTTGTGAGGGTATTCTTCCTCTCATGGATTTTTCTATTTCATTGTGGATTTTTCTAATCCTCTTTTTTTTTGTTAGAGTAAGGATGCCCTTGTGGGTTTTCATCCTACTCCTCATCCTATCCATTGAATTTCGGTTTTTAGATAGGCCGGTTTTTTTTTTTTGCTCCATTTTTTTTCTTAATTATGATATTTTTTATTCGTGCTCCATTGACATAGCTCATCGGTTATTTGAGTTGCAAAGTTTGAAGTTTTTTGATCATGATGGTAATATATCTTTGATGATATAAGGTCCTAACCATCAAACTTTAAGTTTCCCAGGATGTTTCCATTTGCTATCATATAGTAGTACTTGGTCCCCTATGTCAAATTCCTTCCTTTTATATGGTGGTCATGTCATGCTTTTTGTCTCCTTTTTTTCTCCTGAGTTTGATTATAAGTTGTTATAAATATTTTTTCATCTAAATTTTTCTAATTTAATGAGTCTTTCATGTACTAAAGAGTCTTCATTCAATCTAAATGTCACTACCACCCTTAAACTTGGAAGGATAAATTCTATGGGTGTCGCGTGGCTTCAAGTCCATACACCAATTGAAATGGGAATATTTGGTCAACCTTTTATATGTAGTGTGGTAAGCCCATAGTGTTGTTGGTATCTTTAAGTCCCAATCTAATTTTTGGAGTGAGCATATTTTTGTGAGAACCTTTTCAAGACCTTGTTAAATGCTTCAATTGTCCCATTGGCTTGTGGATGATATGGTGTACTATGGTTATGATTTATCAAAAGTTTTCTAATACTCCTTAATAGTAGCATTCACAAAATATTTTCCTTGATCACTTGTGATGCTTAGGGGACATCCAAACCTAGTGATAATGTGTTCATAGATAAATCTTGTTGTTGTCTTGCAATGTAGTCTTTGGTTGGAATGGATTTTTCCCATCTTGTCAGAGTATTTTGTTCCTTGTAATGATAAATCTAGCTTGAGAATGTTTTGAAGTTGGTTTGATGGGTCCAATAAAATCTATGGCCCATTTCTCAAATGGGGCTAGTGCTAGGACTGGTCTTAGAGGCATCTCATCTCTTACATTTGGTTTTCCAACCCACTAACATATATCACAAGATCTTGCATGCTTGTGTGCATCCTGAATAGTGTAGGCCACCATAGTCCTACCATCATTACTTTCTTGGTTGTTTTTTCTCCTCCATTATGTCCACCGGCTATGCCTTCATGAGCTTCTACTAGTATGTTCTTTCGTTCATGTTCTAGAGTAACCCTTATAAGGACATCATCATGTCCTTTCTTGTACAATTGTCCTTGAATTAAGGTGAAGGGAAAATCTTGGCTTAGTAAGTTCTTCTTTGTTGTTTTGTGTATTTACTAGGGAATTCTATCTATAGCCAATAGTTGTGTTATGTCATCAAACTCTTTTGGGATGGCCTCAACTCTAAATAGATGTGCTCTAGGAATTCATCATCAATAGGTCCTTCATCTTCCCCTGTTTCTATTCTTGAGAGATAATTTGGTCCATTATTTTAACTTTCCTAGTTTTACAACAATAGTAAAGTCAAATTCTTGAAACAACATCAACCAATGACATATTCTTCCTTGTAGTACTAGTCTATTTAATAAGTATTTTAGTGGTTCATGGTTTGTGTAAAAGACAAATGATGTAGCCAATAGATAATGTCTAATTTTTGTAAGGCATATACACCATGCTTAATGCCTCTCTTTCTGTAGTAGAGTAATTTCTTTCATGCTTTATCTAACTTCATGGCTTGCAAAAGCTATAGGATGGTCCATTTTCTCTCTTGGTTGTGTTAAAACTACACCAATGGAAATTTACCTTGATGCATCTACATGTACATGGAAAGGAACTTTCCAATATAGAAATATTAGAATGGGTGCATGTAATATTTTATCCTTGAGAATCTCAAAAGCATCAACACATGGTTTAGTCCATTCTATTTGTTTGTTTTTTGTCTTTTCTTCAATAATTCTTCTAAAGGTGCACTAATTTTAGCATAGTTTCTTATAAAATTTTCTATGATATCCTGTATAACCCAGAATTTTCCTAACCTCTTTTTGTGTCTTGGGAGGTGGTAAGTTTACAATTACTGAAGTTTTGACTATGGATCTATTAGTAATCCTTCTTTGCAAATCACATGACCCAAAAGTGTACCAAATGGGGTAAAAATATGCATTTCTTTCAAGTTTAGTGATATCTGTAGTGCTTTATCATCTCTAGAACATTAGCCTCAATACTTGGATATGATTCTTCAATAGTCCATAAATGGTCCAATCATCTAGGTACACCTCTAGGAAATCATGGATAAATTATTTGAATGCATTAATCATTATTCTATTGAATACAATGGTGCATTCTTTAGTCCAAAAGGCATTACAATGTACATGAAAGATCCCCATTCTGTAGAAAATGTGGTTTTAGGTTGATCTTTTGGGGAAATTTGGACTGATGGTAACCAGAAAACCCATCAGTGAAGGAATAGACCTCTCTTCCTACTACATTTTCTAGAACCTCTTCTGTGAATGGAGTAGGAATGGGTCATGCACACATGCTTTATTGAGTTCTCTATAATCCACACATATTCTAATTTCTCTTGTTTTCTTGTTTTAGATGACCATAGGGCTTACCCAATCTGAATCATTGATAGGTTTAATGATACCTGCATTTAACATTTTTTCTATTTTTGATTTTCACTTTGACTTTTAGATTAGGGTTTAATCTATAAGGCTCTTCTTTAATGGTTTGATCCCATCCTTAATTTGAATTTTCATGGTTCCAACTTCTTCTTTTATACCTCACAATTCCTTAAAATATTTAGGGAATATATCTGGAATTCTTGGAGAAGTTCTACTACTTTGGCCACTTCTTCTCTAACCAATAATCTCAATCTTAGCAAACTTCTCATCTCCATTTATGCCAATATTTTCACTCCTTCTTTTGAGGATGATAATAATATTTTTCTCTTCTACTTTGGTCTCTAATACTTCTCTTTCTCCTTTTATTGTCTTGTATTTTAATTTTTTAGGTTTTCTTCTCTTTCTTGTTTCTCTACTACAAAATAGTAAGCCATCTCTGGAACTTTATTTGGATGTTCTTGCTTTGGGGTTCTTAGGGGGTTTGGTTTCTTTTGTGAAAATTTTTTGTAGTTTCTTTAGGGGTTAAGAATAAAAATTTCTTATCTTTTGTAGTTTCGAAGGATATTAAGATCCACATCCCAGAAGTTGAATGTATGGAAAAATATTTCACAATTTGATCCCAACTTCTTGTTTCCTTCTTGTTTCTTGATGCACATATACAGATCTAGGTATGGGTCCTAATGTCCATATAAATAATTGAGTCCATACTAGAGGATAATTTTCACCACATATTTTCCAATGTCTTTCACATGTTTGAATGTGTTTTCTATGGATCTCCTTCACTTGTGTATTCGGGTATAGCTGCATAATAACCTTCACTTTCTAAGTATCTTGTTTTTAATAATGTGGTCAAAGAATTCCAATGAGAGATATTAGTTTTATGTGTCACCCACCATCCTACAACATTGATTGTTAGGGTATCATCTAAGATTCCATTCTTGCTTTCTCATTAGGAAATATTCTCACCATTTGTTCCAAATAGCCTTCTAAATCTCCAAACCCTGAGTATTTTGGTAGAGTTTGGTGGGATGCCCATGGCTTAGTCTATATACTCTTTTGATTGGTTTTCCTCTGGTTCTTTGCTAGTGGAATAATATCCATCTTCTTCTTTGAAATTTTTCTCATGCGGGCAGAAAATGTCATTTGTAGGATCCACGGAATCGAGGTTATCATCATCTAAGGTGATCACGTGGGGTGGTAATCTTCTTGCATAATGTAACTTCTTACTATCTAGATTTTGAGAACCATGTACCCATGCCTCAACAATATTTTCAGAGACTCTCATTTGTAGATTCACTTTTTACTGAAATTTCTCCTTTCAGAATTTGGTTCAAATTCTCTATCGATGTTAGTAAATCGATTTAGAGCATATACCCCTTGTATGTCATCAAAATCCTCTTCTTCGGTGTCGTGTCAAATTTCTTAGACCATGTGGCATTCATTCCTACGTGTAATGGTACGTGGACACAAATTCCATTTTGATTATAATGTAACTTCTTCTTTTGAGTTCAAAGTACCATTGTAATCAATGAACCATTCTAAGCACAAATGACATTGTATGTGGGTTTTAAAGAAACATTTTCTACAACTTCAAAATTTACCATCTTTTTGATTCCCATGAAATTGACTTCTACATTCTTCAGTGCCCTATAGGTTGTTTTGATGAACCATCTGCTAACCCAATGTAATATCTAGTGGGTTCTAAGGGAGGTCTCCTAACTTCTCTAGGTATTTTAGACATCATGTTTACATCCGCACCGAGATCTAGAAGCACTTTTGTAATAGTAGTGTCAAATATATCAATGTCCAAGTATATGGTGGACTTGTGCCATGTTCATTGTGTTCTGAAGATATTTTTATTTTTCTTATTATGTCTAGCTTCAATCCTCTGGACATGAAAGTTCTTATCTTATTTGTTCCAATATTTTGCTAAATTTTTCAACTTGTCTACAAGGCCACGTTTGATGGTTAACCTTGTTATCTCTTTAAGGGAAATGATTTCATCTTCCATGAAACATTTTTTTCTGTTTCTTCTGGGATTGTGCTTTCTTAACAACTTTTTTTTCTCTACTTCTTTATCATGAAGGTCGATCTGATTTCCTTAAAGTCCCATTCTTCACTACTGGAGGAATATTCCTTAGTGGGTAGCCTGATAATCTTTTTTTCCTGGTGTATGTTCTTTTCTAGTTGCACTTCTAGTTGTTACTATTGCAACTCTATATTTTGGTTCTTTGTGATCCTTATTTGGTTTAGAAGATTTCCTTTTGAAATAGTTTTCTTTGGCCTCTTCCTTTTTCTTTTCTTTTTTGGTTTGATTTTTGAGCTAGATGTTTTTTCTCCTTGTCTTCTCTATTTCTTCATCATCCCATGGTATCTTGGTAATGTGTTGTACATTTTTTTGAGCATCTCTTCCTAATGCTTCTATCTTTGTACCTCCATTTGATAAAATTGGGAAGCTTTGGGAAACTAAATGAGTCATGTCCTCATTCATTCATGGAATAATATGCAAGGGTCATGCTCTATAATTTTTGGCTAAATGTCCATCTTGTCCACATTTATAACAAGTGCATAGGTCTTCTATCTTGGTATCAACCCATGCCCCTGAATTATTTTTGTTATCTCTTCCTTGGTATCCATGATACCTTGATATCCTCTTCCTCCATGATAATTATTATATCCACCTCTAAATCCTCCTCTATATCCTCCCCTATATCCTCCACTATATATCCACCACCATTATATCCTTGATAGTTGGGGTTGTAGTTATTGCCTTGGTAACCGCTTCCAAAGTGAGGTTGTCCCCTTGATAGTTTTGATATTGTGGAGCAGTAATTGTTGGATGTGAGGTCTGTGGGAGTGTAATTGTGGGTGTGGTTGTTGTTGTGAAGGTGGGGGTAGGTCATGTGTTTTTCCTAGTTGCCATAACCCTGTGGGTATTATACTCCTTTAATTTTAAGTCATTTTCAAGTGCATGTAAATGATTATAAGGTATGTGGTAATGATTATAAGATCCATAAGCTATGCAATACATTAATTGGTTGGTAGGGGAGATACTTCTAATAAGGGGAAAGTATCTTGAGTATGTTGATCCCATAGTCTATAAATTCCACACCAAGTTCTTTTTGTTGCAGTAGATATGGTACTGGAGGAAGCTTTTCTGATGAATGTTGTCTGATACCACAACTCTTTTTGCTTTTTTATAAGTAAGGGCAATCATTTTTTTATTTTTCCTCACAACACACTTGTACACCAAATTTTTGGTCTAATGTTATTTCTTGGTGGTGAGCTATTTCTGAGATCCTCTTTTCTCTGAATTTCTTGTTGGAGTTTTAATTTTTGCTAATTCTAATTGTACTCTTTCCAATTCTGTTTTAAGTGAATTCTCTCCTTCTCTTTGCCAAGGTTGAGCTTCTAACCTAATGGCCATTTCTATTGCATCTGAGAGGGTTTGGAATGGTTTTCCATCCAAATGATTCTCTAATGTAAGGTAAAATTCCTGAAGTAAACCATTCAATGTGTTGTTTTTTATCATTGGTTCTTCCAATTTTTTAGTACATTTTTAAATCTGTGGCTGAATTCTTTGATTTTTCATCTTCTTTCTGAACAAGTTCTCTCATTTTTTCTAACTCCTTGAAGGTGCCTCTGGAAATTGAAATATATCTTAAATTCCTTCTCAATTGTATCCCAATATTTAGATCCTTGTGCATTTGTTTTCATGTACCAACGTAGGGTGTCTTCTCTTAAAGTGCCTATGAAATCATATAATTTTGTTGTGTTATTTGTTATGTTGTTACTCTTCCAATATGAATCCAAAATGAATAAGTGTTCCTCAACATCTTTGGTGTCTTTTCCAAATACTGGTAACTTAATTTTTGAGCCATCTTTCTAGTTGATTGGGGATTTGGTTGTGGCTTGAGTAATTGGTTGTTTCTTCGAGGGTTTTACTTTCTTAGATTGATTATGAGTTTTTGTCAAGTTTTTTTCCTTCCTTTGTCTCTGGATAATTCAATATCAAAATATAGATCTCCTAATAGTTCTCTAAACTCTCTTACAATCTCTTCTCTCTTCTTACTCTCTTCTTAAATTGTTGATATCTTTCCATCAAAATTTCTCCTTTTTCTACTTTTTGAATAGGTGTGTGAAGCGGACACATGGAATGATGACCAATCTAGGGGGTCATCTCCTTTGGGCTAGTGTGGTGGTTGGGGACACATATTTTATTGATGATTCTTCATAATTATTTTTTCCACAAATAACTTTCTACCTTTAACATCTCTTAATCTATAATTTTCTTCTAATCCTTCATTACTTCTTCTTTTCTTATTTTTTTTTTCCTCTTCTTTATCTTGTTTTCTGAACTACTTTTTCCTTCATCCTTTTCTCTATTATGTTTATTTTTCTCTAAATTCTTCAATCAATTATTTCATACCATGTGACTTCCTCTTCCTCTTTTCTTTTTCTTTAATTAATAATGGAGTTTTCTTTTTCTCCCATTCTTTGGGCCTACTATTTCTTTAAGATTTGGTCATAATCTTCCTACTAACTCCTGTAAATATTTCATTAACATAGCTTGCCTTGATAATGATTGATGTATTGGATTATTATGGAATATTTTACCATGGGGTTCTGTGGAGTAACCAAAAATTGTTGGTCTCGCTTGATGTGGGAATATATAAGACTCTTAAGTGTCTGCCCGTCTTGGGGTAGCCAATTGTTGGCCTCCACTTGAAGTGGGTTTTTTTTTTTCTATTTTCTGAATTTTGTTTCAATTTTTTTTTCTTTCATTTAACTTCTTTTCCCTTTCCTCCCTAACTTTTTTTTTTCTATCTTTTTCTCTAACTCCTTCTTCTCTGCAACTATCCTAGCTCTCTTCTTTGACCTCCTCATTATGATTGCTTTTTTTTTTAGTTAATATTTCATCTTAATTTCCTAATCCTTCTTTTTATCAACTATGTAATTTGTTTTGTTTTTATTTTCTTCATGTCATCCTATTTGTTGTCCCAACCATCACCCCATTAATTTTGATTAGTTACATCTCTTGGATCACCCCCTTCACGTACGTACCATCTCGTGTGCATGTATCCCCTAAAGTAAATTTTTTAGTTTTTCTAATTAATCCTTTTTCTACTAGTAAAATCTTGATTAAAATGGAATTTTTTGAGAAATTTGCCTCTTTTACTCCGCTTAAAATTCACCTTTCTATAATCAAACTTGTCCAACCTTGGATGGCCCAAGTAATTATATAAGAATATAATGTGGTCTCAAACCAATAATCAATTTCTCTAGTCCAAGGTTCGTCAAGGTTTCTAAGTATATTTAATTTTTCCTGAGTCCACTCAAAAGGTTTTCTCAAATGTAACCATGACCACTCTATTCTTTTAGCATGTGCTAATATGCAAGGCCACAATAAATGTGGAATTGAGACCAAAATTCCTCTCATATTCTCCAAATACTTTTGCCTCAATTTCTTTATATGATGCTTTGAGTCTCTTTGCTTCTCCTTTGACAAATATATTAATTTGATTTTCCCACCAATCCTCAATTTTTATTAGTGTTGGTTTCTAATATCCCTGGTGGTGAAATTTTTCTAGACATCCAACTAACAAAAGGAACCTAGGCTTAGACACCAAATGTTGACCTTAAGCCTCAACAATAGTGTGAGGGTTAAGAAGTTCACCCTTTTGTTAAGGATGTGCAAGGGAAAAGTAAACTAAATAATTGATGAACAAAAAGAATGTAAAATCACATAATAAACTTTTCTCCAAACATTAGTATTTATTCATATCTCAAAATAGATTACATTAGTCTCATACACACATATAATCTATTTATATTCTCTACTCTTATATCTTATATATTTCTCATTTGTGGCACACATATCTTATCTCATGTGGTACATCATATACATTTGATTAAATACAATAAATATATTCCTTAAAAAAATCCAAAAGACACTTATTTTGGTCATGCCTCTATCGGATTTTGTCTTACTCTGTTTGATTTGATTTACGGATTTATGTTGGCTTCAAGGATTTCTCCTATGTATAATGGTTTCTTCTTTCTATCACATATTTCTTCCTTTATTCGCACTTGACCCAAAACTTGATGAAGAAAACATGCAAACAACGTGTGAAGCTAGTAATCAAAAAAATATTAAGGTTAATAATTATTAAAAACTTTAAATATTCAATTTTTTTCCTTTTAAACATTTTCTCAAACCTCTTTTGGCCATAATCAAAAATATTTTCCTATTGTTTTTTTGCATATCATTTTTTTGGATTTTAAAAAGATATCTTGGGATACCACTAAAACTAAAGAACCGATAGAAAATAAATTCATTTCTATCATATTTAGACACTTCCATGCATTTCACAATACAATTATATGTTGGGTCTTGAAGAGGAGTAAACTACCATGTTCTAAAACTCCCATTTAAATAGAGGTTGAGAGGATGTACAAAGAGGTTGTGGAACATGGGTTTACATCTATTGATTGCATTTTCTTGAATGTTTCATGCATTTTTTCGAACAGTTTGCATGCTTTCAAATTTTGTAGACATGTTTGTTATGACACTAGCAATTTAAACATCGCGAAATTCCTTTCTTCATAATGCTTCAAGGTATATTTGTGCTACATTTCAAAGCCCCATTTTGGCACAAAGTTATCAACATGCTAGTAAAGGATAATTGTGTTAGTGTGAGTTATCCTATGTGTCCTCCTCTCATGTTGGAGGCGAAAACTCTTTTCATGTTGCAAAAGGTGCTAAAAATGATAAGAAGAAAGGAAAGGCCCTTATAGCCAAAGTTGCTTCTTCATCGACATGGACTATAGATTCCGTGCCTCGCACCACATGGGTTCCTCGCATGTTGATTTTTCCAACATCGAACCTTGTGGAATGTCCCAAATCACAATGGGTAATGACACGACAATGTCGGTTTCCGGTAGTGGATCGATAGAGATGGATGGGGGAACATTTAACCAAGTGTTGAGTGTTCTTGATCTCTCTACCAATCTCCTATCGGTTTACCAAATTACTCACCTTGGTGAAGGAATGCGAGTGGAATTTGGTCCTAACTCGATGATCATTTGTGAGCTTAACAATGACACTACAGTGGCTGAGGGAAAGGAAAATCACCGTTCATGGTTGTACACCTTCTCCCACTTTACTTCTGATTCTATGCCCACTGCCTTGCTCACTCATGCAAATGAGGTTAGTAAGCTATGGCATGAGCATTTTGGACATCTAAATTATCGCTATCTTGAACAATTGATTCAAAACGAAATGGTCAACGGGTTGCCTCACGTCAAGTTTTCTAAGGGTCTTTGTGAGGGTTGTACCCTTGGAAAGCATCCTGAAAAGAACTTTGACAAAGGAAAAGCTTAGAGAGCCACTTGTCCCTTGGATCTTGTTCACAGTGATGTTTCTGGTCCATTTCCTTCTCCTTCATTTACTAGAGCTCTTTATGTGCTAACCTTCATTGATGACTATTCGATATACTTGGGTATATTTTCTTAAGCTTAAGTTTGAAGTCTTTGAACATTTTCAGGACTTTAAGGCTCTTGTTGAGAAACAGGAGGAACGGTCTATCAAGGTTCTTCGAACTGAAAATGGAGGTGAATATGTAAACAATAGGTTCATGGATTTATATATCGAAGGGATCTCTCTATAGCATACAGTTGCTTATAGTCCTTCACATAATGGAGTCGCAGAAAGAAAGAACCATGCTCTTAAGGAGATGGCCACTTGTATGATTCACTCGAAGTCTCTTCCTCTGCAGTATTGGGCCGAAGCAGTGAATTCTGCAAATTACATTCAGAACCGTGTTCCACACAAGGCAGTAAGAGGGATGACACCCTTTGAAGCCTAGTTTGGACATAAGCCTGATGTTGAGCACTTTCAAGTCTTTGGATCCAAGGCTATGGCTCGGATTCCCAAGAAGAAACGCAAGGCCTTGGAACCACAATCCAAACCTTGTATCTTTGTAGGGTATCCTGATGGTGTGAAGGGATATCGATTGATGAATTCTACTTCTCATGAGCTATATATTGAGAGAAGTGTTAAGTTCAATGAGTCTTCTTCGACTTCTACTTCTCCACCTATTGAGGTTCTTCAACTCGCTGATTCGGATTCTGACTCATCAAATGATGATATTGTTGAGCATGCTCCTCTTCCAGATCCTCCCGACCATCAAACCTTTGAGTCTTCTGATTCTGATAGTAGTGATGACGAGGACTATGTCCCTTCTCACTCAAGTGAAGAATCTTCTGACTCTGAGCCTGATCCTCCTAGTCCCCTTTGGGCCAGGAAAACTTTACAAAGTGTTGGAGATTTAGTTGGAGATACTTTAGATATGAGACATACTCACTTAGATTTCGTTGGACCCCACTCTTTCTTCACCTCTGCTTCTGATCCATAGTCTTTCCGGGAGGCCTTTGGTATTCGAAGTGGGATTCTACCATGGATGAGGAGTATTCCTCTCTCATGAAGAACGATACTTGGGACCTCACCACTCTTCCGAAAGGAAGAAAAATCGTTCGGTGTAAGTGGGTGTTCGAACAAAGTATGGAGTAGATGGAGACGTCGAAAAGTTTAAAGTGTGATTAGTAGCTAAGGGTTTCTCCCAGATAGCTAGGGTTGATTATACTGAAACCTTTTCTCCGGTTGCGAAGATGACTTCTATTCGACTGACCCTAGCCATTGCACATGTAAACATATGGAAAGTCCATCAAATGGATGTTAAGAGTGCCTTCCTTCATGGTGACCTAGAGGAAGAGATCTATATGGAACAACCTCGGGTTATGTCCAAGATTCCTCCCTTGTTTGTAAGTTAAAGAAGTCTCTTTATGGCCTTAAACAAGCCCCTTGGGCTTGGTATGCCAAGATGGACTCCTTCTTACTTACATCAGGGTTTACTAGGTGTCACTCTGATCCAAATGTTTATATTCTATGCAAGATGACTCCATACTCATTCTTGTTCTATATGTTGATGACTTGTTGATCACAGGAAGCTCTTCCTCTATTATTGATTATGTGAAGATCGCCTTAGCCAACAAGTTTTCCATGATTGACTTAGGTCTGCTTCATTACTTCCTTGGGATCCAGATTTCACAATCTGACTCAGGAATCTTGATTTCGCAACCTAAGTATGCTCTTGATTTGCTAGCTCGGTTTTAGATGTCTGATTACAAGTCTTCTCCTACTCCTTTTCTTTCCGGGGTTAAGTTGGTTTCAGATTGCTCTACTCCCTTGGTTGATGGTACTCTTTACCGACAGTTAGTTGGGAGCTTGATCTACTTGACTCACACTCAACCGGATTTATCATATGTTGTTGGGATCATGTCCAGATTCATGCAGGAGCCACATGAGCTGCATTGGAAAGCAGCTAAACGGATCCTTCATTATGTTTGTGGCACTTACTTATGCGATGGCATACATGGAGGGTTGTATGAATTATTCCGATTGGGCTGGTGACTTAGATCATTGGAAATCTACTTCTGACTATAGTTTCTCTCTTGGTTCGGGTCCTATTAGTTAGTCAGTCTAAGAAGCAAGAAGCGTAATGCAATTGTGATAACATCTACAAAGGCAGAATACAGAGGAGCAATCAACGCTGCCACAGAAGCTATTTGGCTACAAGGTATTCTGATAGAGTTTGGCATCCAATTTTGGTGGCCTACCATTATCTACTGTGATAACAGGAGCACTATCTCTATTTGCGAAATCTAGTTCAAAGATCACAGACGAAGCACATTGAGATCCATATGTACTTCATACGGGAGCTTATTCATGATGGTATCATCGACATTTAGTACATTCAGACAACTGATCAGATTGTAGACTTATTCACCAAGCCTTTCACTGAGATGAAGTTTCTTCACTTACGGTCTCTTCTTGGGGTGAGGTCTTCTACAGCTGCCCATCTTCTTAGGGCTATGTAGTCCTTTTCTTCTTCTTCTTCTTCTAGGAAGATTGTGTTTGTATATGGGCACCTTATCAGGCCTTTAGTTACCGAGCCCCATTGACACATCTTTCTTAGTTGTTTAGGAGTGTCTTCCTCTTCCGTCTGACTCATCACAGCCGCTACCCCAGCTTCGATGAAGGGGGGGTGTTAGTGTGAGTTATCCTATGTGTCCTCCTCTCATGTTGGAGGGTCATCTCACATGGGTTAGGTTTAGGGTTAGGTTTAGGGTTTCATATGTGTCATGCACTAGGGTTACTCAACACCCTATATGTACCCCTTTTCTATTCATTTATGAGCATGCCAAGACACTCCACTGTCTTTCCTCTATGCAAGCTTTGTTTCTGTTGAGCAAGTTATTCCATTACTAATCATTTTTTTCCTTGCTATCAGTTGGAGCTTTCACGATTCCGTTGGAGTGCAACTACTTCATGGTGCCTCGTTTCGATTCGATTCTCGCAAACTCTTTTCAAATTGATCATATTCGACACTTTTTTGTTATATCTCGGTGAAACAACTTCAATTTGTTATGTGAGGTGAGAGTATAAAATTAGATAGGAAATATAGTCCCATCCGTTGACAAGAGAATATTATATATATATGGCCATGTTCTATCTTATTACACATTGAAAATAAATTGTAAAATAAATAATTGTGATTTGGGTAAGTGCATGGAAATGAGGGACCAAAAGGGGGTCAAAAGTGGACACATTGTTCCTGAAATCAGAAACATGAACTTCATCCAATAATTTGGCATACATATGCTCAAAATTTAACAAAGTGATAAGAATAAGTACCATAGATCTTGGAATCTAGTTTCTAAACTACTATATTTTATTTAATTTTGGAGATTAAGAGGGTCAAATGTGGTGCACACACAAAGTATGTTTATTTTTGTGTTAAAAAGATAAGAACCTATTGTGTGTGCGTCCCCCTTTTTTGAGTTCTATAAATTATTTTTCAAATTCCTTCAACAGAAAAGTTAGCTAATACCATGTACGAGGTCCCACTAATTTTTCATAATTTTTGGATGAATATATAAATTTTTATTAATTTTCAAAGTGCACACATCCCAAAAATGAAATATTTGTGTGTACACCCCCATAACTTTGAGAAAAAAGTCATTTTTTTGTTTTTATTGTTCTAGTGCATGTAAAATCAAGTTTAGAAATACCCACTTTTTTTTAATTTTGAATGAAAAAATCATAAATTATGCACCAAAACGTATGCATAGTTTTTGGCAAGAAAACAAGGCACTAGTAAAAGAAATTATGTATGAAAGCCTTAAAATAATTGGATTTTAGAAAGAATTATATCGCCACCAAGGTAAAACCGAGCTTGACATTTTTGTATTATTTTTTTAATATTATGTTATAATATATGAGATATCGGGGTGTACATGTGATATTTTGATGTTTTTCTGTCAAACATGGAATTATTCACGAATTACATGTCCAAACCTTAGGTTTGGATATCCAAGGAAAATCCAAGCCTATGGATTGGGAATTTCAAACCCAAAGAATATGAAACGCATAGCGTGTTATAACATGCTCACATTATAACATGCACGTGTTATAAAACACTTATGTTATATTGCTCTCGCATTCCTATTTGAAATGTGGAATATGTCCAAAACAGAATGAATGTGAGTGCATTATAACACACGGGTGTTATAATGTGAGCGTGTTTCATCTTGGTAAATCTGAGTCATAATGTGCTCTCATTATAATGTAACCTTTATTTTTCCTTGCCATGGTATAACGCACTGAGAACCATAATGCGAGCGCATTATGGAAAAATGACCAAAAAGTAGATTTTTGGCCACTTTTTGGTCCCCCATCTTTGTGCACTTGCCCTTATTACAGGTTAAAACATCTTTTTCTTCATTCATTTGTGTGGAAAATCTTCATTGCGTGAGGTGAGATTATAACCTTAGATAGGAAATATGGTACCATCTCATTGACAAGAGAACATGTATATACGGCCATGTGTTATCTTATCACAGGTGAAAAGAAATTAGAAAATAAATAATTGTGATTATTACGTGTTGAAACATTTTTGCTTCAGCCATTTGTGTGGAAGATATTATGTTGTGTGAGGCAAGAGTAAAAAATTAGATAAGAAATATGATCTCATTTGTTGATAAGAGAACATGTTTATCTGGCCATGTGTTATCTTATTACAGGTTGAAAATAAATAATTGTGATTATTACGAGGGTTGAAACATCTTTGCTTAATCCATTTGTGTGGAATATATTTCGTTGTGTGAGGTGAGAGTACACAATTAGATAGGAAATATGGTCCCATCTATTGATAAAATAACATTTATATCGGCCATATGTTATCTTATTACAAAAGGTTAAAAATAAATTAAAAAAGAAATAATTATGATTATTACAGAACTAGAACATCTTTTGCTTCACCATGTGTGTGAAATATATTTTGTTGTGTGAGGTGAGAGTATAAAATTAGATAGTAAATATGGTGTCATCTATTGACAAGAGAACATGTATATCGGCTATGTGTTATCTTATTACAGGTTGAAAAGAAATCGAAAAGAAATAATTGAGATAATTACAGGTTAAAACATCTTTTTCTTCAGCCATTTGTGTGGAAGATATTTTGTTGTGTGAGGCGAGAGTATAAAATTAGATAGGAAATATGGTCCCATCTGTTGACAAGAGAACATGTATATCTAGCCATGTGTTATCTTATTACAGTGAAAAGAAATTAGAAAATAAATAATTATGATTATTACAGTTGAAACATCTTTTTTAGGTCATTTGTGTGAAAGATATTCATGTTGTACAAAGATGACATGTTTGATGAGGAATTTGAGTCGTGACATATCAAAGTCGGTAGTAATGGTTATGTGGAAGATAACGTGATGTCAATGTCGATAGTGATGGATTAGTTGAGTGGATGTGAAAACAAATGTACATTTTTTGGTGCATGCACAACTACAGTCAAAACATATTTTACTTCACCATTTGTGTGGAAGAGATTATATTGTAAAAAGATGACATGTTTGATGAGGAATTTGAGACTAACACCTCTACCAATCGAATACCGACACCACTAACCCAACTTCACCAAAGCACCTTATTTTATTTACGTGAGCCATTCATTTAAGATTACCATCTTATTGCTAGTGTTTCCTAAATTTACAAAGCCGGGCAAAAAGTCAAATAATTATGAGTGTGAGCTGTGGTAGTGGTGGATATCCCTGGTGTTGTCAAATTTTACAGTGATGGATCAGTTGTATGGGAAGACAAAACATCTTTACCCTTTTCCATTTCGAGGTAGATGATGTGTTATACAAAGACGTTGTGTTTGATGAGGAAGCTTATTTTGTTGTTCCCATTTTTCGGGGTGAAGATTGAATGCCATCACAAGAAGGATTTCCCTTCATACTTAAGGTGGACCATTCGAGACGCCTTTTGGAGACTAAGTTTGCCCTTGTGAAAAGCAACAGGATCGTACGGGATTGATTTTAAATCTTTCCCTTCCACCCATCCTTTTTGTGGTTATCACAAGCGCGATACAATGAGAGACAAACAATTGTAATACTTGTGAGTTTCTTAAAAATTACGGAAAGGAAGTTGAGGTTCTTTTGTTCGAAGATGAAGACTACTACTTCAATTACTCGAATGTGGAGGGAAATTTGTTGTTGAACTTCACCGTCGTATGTCCGACTTCATCAAATGAAATATTGGTTTCAACGTGAAATATGTGATTGGCATAAAAACATGGAGCGATTTCGTCATTTTAGAGTCCCCTCCTATCACTTGTTCATTTGAATTAGATACATTTTTTTGTTAAAAGAATTTGGAAGGCATAGGAGCTTCTTAAACCAATGTCATTTTGAGTTTAGAATGGTTTCTTTCCTATAACTTTTCTTTACATTTCGTTTCTTTTTGGTTATATCCCATTGTAAATTTTAATAACATCTTATTTTCTATGGTTACTTGGATTAAAGGGCTTCAAATTTTTAAAAATGGAATTATAGTATGTGATGGTGACAGCTTTTGTAAAGATTCTTGTATATGGTTGCCATGGGATATGCTTAAATGGATATTGTAGCTTAATGAAGATAGAAAGTCTATTTTAACATAATCAAACTTCCATACCCAATGATTGTTTACAAAAATGTTTTTTCTTTAGTATGCTCTTGTTAAAATACTAAAAATTTCCTTTGGTGACTCCTTATTGTAGGTACATACCTTATATTGGTAATTAAACTCATAAGATCCTATCAAACACACATGTTTATGAGGATGAATGTTCAACTAGCCAATATGCTATTTACTACCTTTTTGTCATGCTTTCTCATTATTTGGTTGAATTAATTCAATTTGTAAAATGTATGTGATGTTTAGGATGAGTGACAAAACTATTCCCCCTCAACATGCTCTAGATGGATCTCTCAATTACTATTTGAGTCTTAGTTCCCATTTTTTTAACCATAAGGGTTTCTTATATGTGGAAAGCTATCATTAATCGAAAAAAAACCCACTTTGTTTTGTGTAATATAATATCGGGGTCTCTTTGTTGGGGATATGAGTAAAGACATGAGGCTTTTGAACCCCACTTTTATGTCTTGCCAACAACTTTATTCTTTGAAAATCTTTTTCTAGTATTTCTCTCGTGTTCAGATTTTATGGAGATTGATTCATACCCTCTTCACACCTTTCATCCCGGACATTTTACTACCAAAATTGATCTTTTAGGGGACACGAAATTCTTCCTACAAACTACAATGACAATTTTATATTTATTCATGGTGATATTATTTGTCATGTATGGAAAGACATTTTTTTATTTTTAATAAAACTATTATCCATAGAGACTTCTTTGTAACTAATAAAGGCTCTATGATTTGTAATGTGTTACTTGAGATCTAGAACCAAGAAGAGAATGTATGCTTGGAAGTGGAGACTCTTAAATCACTACTCTCTCACAAGTAGAATGTTCCATGTGTCACTTGTTCGGTTCCTTTAGTTTCTATGAGCACTCACTCTCATTGTCATGAATGTGGAGATGGTTTTAAAAATGGTGTTCCAACGAAAGTGAATCCGCCCCAATTGTTATTTCTCTCTACCCAAATCTTGCCCTCTTTATCCACACATAGCGGTGGTTTTTTTAACACATTAATGGCAATGGAGGAAATGGTTTGGATGATCCCCCAAGGGGAAATTTATGCATTTGGATTTACTAATTCTATTCCTCACAAGAATAAAAAAGCTTCAACAAAATCAAAATTCTAACCCTATCAAAGATATAACTCATTCCTCTTGGAGTAGTGGCTAGGGAATAAGCTTTGTAGTCCCCCTCCTCCACCTTTGGATGTTGCGTTCATTGAGATTCTACTTTGTTCTCTTAATTTCTATCCTCTAGTGCTTTTTTACTACACCTTTTTTTTTTATTAAAAACTATAGTTCTATTTTGCTATGATCATATAGCTTTACTATGCTACATTGAGGTGAGTTGGCCTCCTCCTATATATTGAAACAAGTTACAAAACATCACATTTATTTTTGTAAATCCATGTTTATATTGTGAAAAAAATATGTAAAACAAATCAAACTTTGTAAGTCCATGCCCCCATTTTGTTGTTCTTGCTTTCTACTTCTCTATTTAGATATGGACCTTTCTTTTAGTTACCTCCATGTTTTTTTAGGGTGTATGTAAATTCGTAAATTTATATGTTTTTTTTTATATATATTCGTACTGCAAAACTAATTGTCTTACTACCTCTTAATATAATGTCAAAGTCTGTTCTACTTCGATCTCAAATGAACTAGAAATCATGCTTCCACTTATTAAACATTTTCCTAGCCTTTTAATTCCCTCACCATTTCCCTCCCCCACCCTTCCATACTACCAATCCTCTCTTCTTTTGTCCATTGCTTATACATGTCTTACTCAATGTTTACTTGAACATACATAATTTCTTTGTTTCCATTCTTATTTATGTCACATACTTTGTTCTTATTTACACTTCAGTCACATACTATATCTCTTTCAACATTCACATTGCACTACTTACATGCAATTTCTAGTATTATATGGACACAACTTGCAATTGAAACTTGAAAGTTGAAGGGATGGATAAGCATGGTGCACTTTGTGGGGCTCACAAGGTATGTGATATACTTAGTCCTCAACATGAACAGGTAGCACGCATGCACGAAGTGTGTGAGGACCATTCCACATACATTTCCCGAGGCACTGCCACCACTCACCACTGCTTTAAAAACCCAACTTTGTACAGTGTAAAGGCAGTCATGGAAAAGATAACGAGTTTGATCTATCTTACGGTCAAACAAGACTATCACCACTTAACTCAAAACCATATTCACGTGGCCATCTAACTCAACTTCACCTAAATATATTTGATGCCCGCGAGCCATTCATTTATCCCCACTGTTTCCCAAATTTGTAAAGCCGAGCAAAAATGACGAATAATTTTGAGTGCGAGCCTCTGGTAGTGGAGGAAATTCCTGGATATCTCAAAGTCTACAGCGATGGATCAGTTGTACGGGAAAACGAAACATCTTTCCCTTTAGCCATTTCTGAGAGAGATGATGTGTTATACAAAGACGTTGTGTTTGACGAGGAAGTTGAGCTGTGGGCACGCCTCTACCTGCCGCCCCTAATGAAGACCAACTCTAACTCCAGGGTGCCTGTGCTTTTATACTTTCACGGTAGCGGATTTATCGTGTCGAGCCCTGCATCTCCCCTTGTCCACAGCATGTGCAAGCTGTGGGCAGCCAAACTAGGCGTGATTATCATATCTGTCAAGTACAGGTTAGCACCTGAGCATCGTCTTCCTGCTGCCTACCACGATTCCATCGCAGCGCTCAAGTGGCTGGAGGCGATGAAAAAAGACGGCGCAGTCGCAGATCCGTGGTTACAATCTCACGCCGACTTTTCCAAGATATTTGTGATGGGCGAAAGCGCAGGAGGGAACATTGCACATCATCTGGGCATGTGGGCATCTGGAGAGGCCGAAAATGGAATGGAAATTAAAATCAAGGGGATGATTTTGTTGTACCCCTTTTTCGGGTGTGAAGATCGGATGCCGTCACAAGAAGGAAGTCTCTCCATACTTAAGGTGGAGCATTCGGACGCCTTGTGGAGACTGGCACTGCCCTTGGGAAGCAACAGGGATCATCCTTTTTGTAATCCCGTAGGGGAAGGGACTGAGGATTCAGTTTCTAAACTTTCCCTTCCGCCCATACTTTTTGTGGTTCCAGGGCGTGATACAACCAGAGACAAACAATTGCAGTACTGTGAGTTTCTTAAAAATTGCGGAAAGGAAGTTGAGGTGCTTTTGTTCGACGATGAAGACCACGGCTTCAATTATTTGAATGTGGAGGGCAAAAGCGCTGTTGAGCTTCACCGTCGTACGTTGGACTTCATCAAATGAAATATTGGTTTTTTTTTGTTTGGAAGACCTGGATTAAGTAAATATCGCATCTCTGCCCATGATAAAGGATATATTTGTTTCACCAGTCTGCAATTATAAAATATAATTAAAACCAATCGGAGAAGCTACTAAGTTTATTTACTTCAAAAGTGTGTTTTATTTTATTCTAATAATCTACTATATGTATTTTGTATCAGATCCTATTTTTCACCAGCACATGGTTTAATATTTTATTTATTTATTTATTTATTTTGACAATTGGGACCCATACTTGATCATGGGTGTGGGGAATTGATTGCAAGAATCAACAATTGGACCCTGCTCAACTATTGGTGTCTCTCCCTACTAGCAATTGACAACTACGTGGGAATTGATTTCAAGAATCGGGAATTGCATGAGAGTGCATCTCCCCCAAGTCATTATGTCAAGTAGTTCGTACTTTGTGCATGATTAGAAATTTTATATACATTGAAAAATTTATAACATATGTTTTCTACTATATTATAATGGATATCTATGATACCCTATTCTAAACTATCATAATTATTCTCCATGGTTCCTTAATATGGTTTTATAGTGGTCAATATGAAAGCTCATTTTGTTCTATCATTGAAGTTCTTAGGAAGCTCATATTAGCTCTGTTTATTTTAGCATTTTTATGCGAAGGCATTCCCCTATGGGAAAGGCCCTTCGAGCGTTTCTACAACTATGTTAATTTTGAAGACAGTTTAGACATTTGTGATTGCATGTGTTGTGATTACTTTCGAATGCGGTAGTTGCATGTTTTGGGCGAAACTTGTCGATTGGGTCCATTCTACGGGCGAGATATGTTGCTTTCGACTTTACCACGAAGGGAATTCTACGAGGCCGTGAAGAATAACGAGTTTTGGCATTTGACGGAATCGAACATGAAACCCTCGGGCTTCATCGACAACTACGACACCGGCGACACAGAAATAACGTTGGGTTTGCGAATAAACGCGTCTTTTTCTCTTTGTGAGGAGGTCATTGGTTTTGTTTCCTTTATGTTCCAACAAGATGGTTGTCGCATCGCGAGTAAATAGAATATCTACTCTTAATCCTAACACAGTGTTGTTCATTCCGTTGGTATATTAGCAGGTGGAGGATTTTTCGCCGGAACGGTGGAAGCTCGTACAGTCTTCACCGTGGTTTCGCTATAACTAGCTCTGCGAGTGCTACGAGGACGTTTGAGGAGGCGAGAATGCTTTGCTGATCTATTTCCTGAAACCCTAGAGGATCTGACGAGGAAGATGATTCATTTAAAACCTTCTCTTGTTGGGAAACCCTGATACCGATCTCAAGGGTTTTGGGAAAATCTAGCTTCGTATTTGTCATTTTTTTATTGAAATGGGAAGGAATGGTTAAAAAGGGGTGAGGTCATCGTTAAAGAAGGTAAGAGGATCAAAGACAGAGAATTATAGAACATGCTCAAACTTACCCATATCTCGTGGGCTTCTTATGGTGTGGTGTGGGGTGGACTATTTATTTCTACCATCTACATGTGGAGGAAACTCGATGAATGAGGTACATGGTTCGCGCAATTCAACAAAAGCTCAAGCAAATTGCAGAGGCAGTAGAAGTAGCAAAATTTCAAGAAGCTTCCTTGAAGAAGAATATGAAATCTATAGTCAAGGGTAAAGGCAACAGCAGCGAGCAGAATGGAAAGTGATCCCTCTGTTGTACTTGTAATTTTTGCCAAAAGATGAGGGACCTCTGTGTAAATGCGGTTCAGTTGCATGATTATGTGTTCCATGAGTGTTATTTACCTGAGAGAGGATAACACGGTGAAGATTAAATTGTTGTATTTTTGTAAGGGGTAACCTGAGGGTATTTCAACGAGTAGAGAGACACCAATTTAGGATTTATTCAATGGGTAAAATGGTCTCGTGAATTTTTATGTTTTGTTCAACAGTCACAAAATTTATAAGTATTTATCTTAATGCCCTTAATGAACCCTGCAAGTCATGAAATTTTGTAGGGAAGTAGAAATGTTTTGTATACAGATTTGATATTTTCAAAGGCAATTGTACTCTTCTTTTTTAATTTTTGCTTCATGTCAGTTTTTGAAAATAGTATTTTGCACTCCATTTTTCTGTTTCAAGTTTGTCTTGATTTGAGCAAAGCATTTGTAAACAATTCAAGTAGAATTGTACAAAAATGCATAGTAGAAATAATAAAACCATTTCCTTTATGAAATAAAATCATACCTTTATTCATTACAAGATGTGGTTTAAAATCATGTGCATGGCTAACTTTTTGGTATTGGTTTAGTTTTTCAATTCAAATGGATGCACATGGAGGAGTGGAGATTGAGAACGTGAGGGAGGTTGTGGTGAGAGATTTCAATGAAGCAATTCAATGGTACTACATAGGAAATCAAGGAAGATCTACTGCATGGACCAATACCAATGAAAGTTTAAGCAGAACACATTGGTGAGCTACAGTAAATGTTATTATATTTTCCTTTTCTGCCCTTCTAAATGAACATATCGAAATATCAAGGAATGAGTTTAGAATATTTTATGACACATTTTAACTTTCGAAATGATAGTATCAATAGAATCTAAAGGAATGGATTGTTGTATATTTTAGGAGGATTTGTTTACAGATATCTAAACGGTTGTCTTACCAAAGTATAAAGAAATAAGTAACTTCTCTGAAATCTAGCTATTTGGTAGTTTCTTTTTATCCTTGTAATTTAGGATTCCTTGTTCAGCTGGAGTTTTATCACATCTTGCAGGTCATAATCATCTGATTTGAGTGGTAAATTTATGATGCGCCTTTAGTCACCTGCTTCTACCAGCGGTTTGATCCCCTTCCACTGCACATTGATGTTAGTGCGGAATCACAGGACCCCCAAAATGAGCTCTAAAAGATCTTCTTTTCTAAGGAAGGCTCATTTAGTGTGATTGTGTAACATGAAACTTTTCCTAAGGTGTGGAACCTTACAAATTTGAAAAGTTCTCTAGATTTAAAGGTTGGTTCCTTATCCCTCTATTCAGGTGCATACGTAAGGATTTGTAGAGGATCTATATATATACCTAGTCTAAAGCTTGCCAAGGAGATAGAGATAAAAGAGTACAAAAATGAGAAATAACTAAACTACCAGGTGATGCACCAAAGGAATGATGAATAATTAGTTTACCTTTGACACGAACCAATAAAATGTATACAGTAAAGAAGCACAGATAGCCAGATGTGAAATGAGAGACCAGAGAGAAGCAAAAGAAGCAAGAAGGATCTGAGATCGATCACAAACATATTTTATTGCTCCAAAGATTGATCTGATTCATTAAAAATAACGATTTAATGGCAGAGACGTGTTACGATTTTAATGGAATGCCTAAACCCCATAAATCTTTTGTTAGAAGGAGAAGGGAGCCTACAAAACTAAGAATATCCAACCCTTTACAATGAACCCTGCATCTGTCTTTATAGATTCGGTGCGAGAGATCGAGATCTTTCCAACGGTCTCAAATTTACAATATTTCGAGCCACAGGTGAAAGATATGCCCCTTTGAAGTTTGAATCGATTCCATACAAATGGGAAAGAAAACAATTTGAAAAATGGGTCCCCCTTTTGGATTGGGACATGTGGTAGCTAGATTGGAACAAAATTCGGGCCCGCTTGAGTTCGTAATTCACCTTTTATCCTTTTGGGAAAAAACACAAAACTTAAAAAGTTCCCACGACCCGAAGCTCCACACGAACAGGTGGCCCCTTTTGGTTGGATGGGAAATGCACTCCCATTCTTACCTTTATGACTTTTGGGCGAAAGGCAAATTTTCACCTTTTGTCCCGACTCCCCGCCTTGGCTTTGACTCGCGTCTAAATGTTGACTTTTCGCCTATTCGAAGTTGTAGGCCATTTTGTAACTTTTACTCCCTTTTGAGGCAAAGGGCGAAAAATCAACATTTTCCCCGATGCCCCACTTTCCTCTGGGACACATGTCACTCTGGTGCTTGTTTTGAAACCTTTTCTTTATTTTACCCTTTAATCAATGCAATTGAGACACTTGGCAGCCTATGGTGGCCTATTTGTGCATTGACTATTCAACTGACTCTCCCCCTTGGTAAAGACATGGAGGCACCTCGCTTGTTTACAAACCCAACCCAAATTTTGCCTTTGGAGGAGCACCAAGTTGACACTTGTCGACCTCCGCTGGTCTATGGACATTTCAACAGTCTTCTTACTTTTAGACTTTGGGCTACGTGGCGAGCTTGCGCTCATTTGGGTATCCACCTTTGGGCCAACTCTTGGAAATGCGCCAAGCTAACACTTGGCACTCTACGCTTACACTTATATACTTAGTCGATTTTGAGGCCTGCCTTATCCACCTTTGACTCGATTTGACCATTTTCTATGTGGAGGGCCGGCACAAGTTTGAGCTTCTCTTTTTGGATTCACTTTTGGAGAAGCGTCATTGGGACATGTGGCCTCTTCCACTGCCTCCTTCATACTTAGTCAATTTTTTCCCTTTTCTTGAATCATTTCGAGCCGGGGACTTGAATATTTGTTGTTCTTCTTTCTTATTTCTTTTGGCTCCTTGCTGTATTGATCCTCATTGTCTGACCCTACAATTTCATAGTTTTACCTTGCGTGGATTTGGAGAATGGATTTAAGATGTAGAAATAGCCCGACGAGTTTTTTTTTTCACGTGCAGGATCCTTTGCTCTTCTTTATCCTTGCCACTTCATTGTTGGGCCTTTCTTGCTTCCAATTTGTAGGATTGAGTGCATTTCCTCAGGTTTCTCCTATGCGGGGTCATGTTTCGATCCAATATTTAGCTCGGGAAAAATATGGATAACAATTGCATCCAAATATTTTTACACATCGGGAATATGTGAAATATAATATAAATGATTTTATGCAAACATCTAAGTAAATAAGTTACATTTAGAAAATAAACATAACTTGAAGACCCACCTACAAAGAAATAATCTCCATTTCTCATTTTAAGTCCTCGTTTTATCAAAATTTCATTTGTTTAAAGTTGAACATTTCAGAAAGTAAGTTTTTAAGCACAAAATAAAAATTTGTTGGTATAACTTGGGTTTTCTACAATGATATTACTGCAAAGAAGAAAAAAACAACAATAATAGACATTTAATAGAAAGTTTCTTCCTAAGCAAGTTTTTAAGCACCAAAAACATCTTCATTGGTGCAACTTGGGCTATCTACAATAATATTACTGCAAAGAATAATAGGACACCAATAATAGTCATTTAATAGAAAGTTTCTTTGTTGCAAATTGTGGAGTATAAAACCTGAAAATACCCAAGCCACCCAACAACATTTTTAAGACTTCTTGGAACCACGAATATTGAGGAAACCTTTCATTTAATTTGAAGTTCAATAATTTGAAATTTTACGGAACATGAAAGTTTTCATTTAAAGCCCACACTCAGATTTTTGGTGCCATTCCCATTTCTTTGTCCATGTGGAAAATACTGATGTGCAAATTTTAATCAAAGGGATTGAGGATTCTCCAAATCCAAATACTTTCAATTACCATTTACATGCAGTCTCGGTGTTGGATTCAAAGCATATATAAAAGAACTATAGATGATTGATTAACCAAAATATCTTGTGTCTGGCGTGTGCAAGCTAGGATTTTGGTGGACATTAGGAACATCTTACTTCTCTTCTTCTAAATACCTCCCTACTTTACAATTTTATATGTTATGAATAGATCTTGGCTAGTGATGGTTAATGTATCTGATTTTAAATGCATTAATTCTTTTATATGATTCATTTGTAATGTTGTATCAACCTGCCAATATTATAACGCTTATGCATGGTCTTTATGTTTTCATTTGTTATATATGATACATAAGTAATTATCATAATGAATTCTATATCTAGAATTTGTCTTAGAACCCATGAATCTAATGCATCATTTTTTCAATATGCCAAAGTGCCATAGAAGCTAATAAATATAACAATTTATTTTAAGTTTTAAAGGTAGAAAACCTACTTGAGATAGTCTGATATCTGATTTGTCAAATCTTGGTAGGAAAAGGGTCAATGTCTTCTTGGTTTGATCAAATGTGACTGGAGATATGCTTCTACTATTGCCACTTTTTAAAGTAAGCAATTTCCTTGCATCCTCGTTCAAATTGTTGATGGCAATGTCCCAGTTGATGATAGAATCCATAGACAGAAAGGGAACACCAACAGTGGCTAATGGGAAAAAATTCTCTTCAATTGGTCCTTTATTTGATGCTCCATTGGAGGCAGAAGCTAGGTAGAACGCACCAGATACATTAGTGCTAGCTTGAATTACACAACCCCAATATCTTAATGCAACCTTAACTGACATACAATTATTGGGGTCCATTACAAGATAACAAGAAAACTTCAGTGGGTTTGCAAATGCACTTGAACCTTTCTGCAACATCTAATGCTGATTGCAGTTATCAAAACTCAACCCAAATAAAAAATTCCTATCATCCAATACGTTACAATTATATGTTTACCTCCAAAATGTTGTCTGCAACATCCCAAATTTTGGCACTTGTTTGTCCACCAGAATCAGCTTTGTTGTCTTGATTTAGGGAAGCTACTGTCAATTTCAGAAATGAAGGTGTTGTCAATCTCCCTATATCAGTCTTCTCAGCAAGGTTAGGTAGATACCTCATGTACCATCTGACACAACTTAACAATTAGCTTACTAGAAAACACATCTATTGTAGAATCATCTAATCCCTTAAATCATTCTTGAGGGAAAAGGGGCAAGTAGAAGTTGCAGAACCTTGATATCTCTGAGGCACCAACCATCCGCAAGGTTTCTTCACTGCTTATTCCATCATATACAATCACATCAAATTTCCTTTCCGGTTCCTTGGTGCTTCCAGTTCCTCCTACAAATCGTATCAATTTTGCCAATGCTCCTATTGCTAAAACTGAATCCATCCCTGGAAGCACGCCGAGTTCCTCACCCATAATCTAATTTGCAATGAAGATGGTCCAAGAAGAGATGCTCTTACGTTAAAGTTCAAACTTATTACAATTGATTAAACATGATGTCATAAGCTAATAACTTTAAAGAAAAAAATAGGCATCTTCATAGAGTGCAATTTGACCGATGCTATACCTTTCCCTCTCTGATCCTTACACTTGTTTATAGAAAGCAAGAGAGAATGGTGTCTTATGTTTTCTAGCAGGGAAAATGACAAAGATCCTCTACCCACCTCGCCAAGAACTCCTTGGGTCAGATTAATCCTGCTATCTGCCTTCTTTAATTGAGAAAGAGGTTCAAGAAGCATCTCTGACCATTTGCATATAAATATGGCAGAGTTAGAATCACCTCTGAGAAATAATATTTTTCTCTTAATTAAACTGTAAATGGACTCTTACATAAATCAAGAAATAACAAAAAGACTCAATGACTACCTTGGTGGATTCCAACCAAACAACGTGCAAGGTATCTTTCCCTACAGGAGGAGTGTTCCCTATCTTCGACCAATCAAGAATTCTACAGTGGGATCTTGTGACTGTATTACAAGGCATGTTCTCAAACCCATGCTTGCATAGTACTACATAACCAAGCGTAAAATGCATTAGACCTATGTTGATTCAGAACAACTCAGTTTCCAAAAGAACAATTCCTTAAGATATCACATTTTGAACTTCCATTACTGCTGAAGTAAAGGTGGAACCACCTTTGAAATGCATCAATTTAGATATGCGAGAGTTGGAGTAAAGACACATGGAATGGAAAAAAGGTACCCAATGGTTCCCATAAAATCAACAATGACTGAACAAATAATAGAATGAAATTGAGAACCAAAAATTATTTCAAGATAAAGTTAAGATAGGTCAACAAGGCCATTCACTAATGAGTTCGATTGAGTGTCATCCTATCCTCCTAGGATTCCATTCTAGCAGGAGGTTGCCTTACCCAAAAACTATTTGACATTTATCAAAAACTATGGTTAGGTATTGAATTGCTATTGTTTCATTATACTCCCAAAAAGTGATGGTCTTGTTTAGTTTATTTCCTATTATGATATTTTGTCATGTGTGGTAGAAAGGCCAGTTCTAAACATATAAAAATGTGATTGCTTCCTAAATTTCTCCCTATGACATATTCACCTTGATTGTGTTATGATCCATTAATTGAACCACTACACTAGATCAATGGGAACTACCTATTATTTGTGCCCTTAATATATGTTGACCCCACCTTAAACACAAATGCTTTGTGTATCCTTCCATGCTTAAGCTAATAAACCCTTGTATCATTTCATGGCACGTTTATATGCACCTTACGATTCGAGAGTCGAGTTTTTATGTGGCGTGACACTCAATTTGTACATTAGAAAACCTCTTATGTAGCTACCTTGTGTATAACCTTAATGCCTCTTTACATGTTACACTTAGTTATAAGTTCCTTAAACTTGGTACCTACTTGGAACTCAAGGATATATTATCATGTAAATGAGTGTGAACATGGTACGCCTCATCGTAAGATGGTCAAAGTTGTCTTTGGTATTTTTGTTTTATGAAAGCATGAGAATGTCTTAACTACCTGTAGTAAACTTCCTTGTAGATTGATTACCTTGCTATGTAGATAGGGTTAAGATATGTCTAGTACCTCTTAAGAGGTCATTTGTGGGTGAATAAGGTATTCACAAATGAATAATAGAAATGTTGTCTGTTAAGATGATATTGGGAATGTAAAGGGTAACCAGAACCACTCCCTTAACGTAAGGTTAGTCCCTTTTTTATATTTATAAGAAAAAAAAGAGTGATTTGTTTTATGTGGGAGCTTTATCTTTGGAAACATCCCTTCTCATCTCAAAGATGAGCCTCATGAGGATCATGAGTGTGGCAAACATGTATTCAATTGGTAATTAAAATTTGGAAAATTTCCATGCTAGATAATACACATGACTAAATCATAACTCATAGCAGTAAAGGCATAAATCTTGAGGCAGTGACATATGGCTTGTGCACGTAGCTTATGGTTTATTGAAGGAGGGATATGTAAGAAAACAAGCTGTTAGTATGTAAACCATGAAAACTGTGAACACTTTGGAACAAGCCATTTCTTCTTGTCCTCATTAGTAATTATATCCATGTATACGTTGTTTCACTTATTTTAAGGAAAAATAACATTCCAAGTCTTATGAGTGACTATATATCAATATCTGCTCATCCAAAGCCTAGTGGTTGGGAAAAAGGCTTATATGTGTGTGTCTACACAACAACGAATACATAGAAGATTTCCTAACTATAAAAAAATTACAAAAAGAAAATGTAAACCTAACAAGATTTGACCCAGCGACCCCACCCTATAATGCATGAGAGACCATCAAATAAATGAACAAAACCCAAAATCTCATCGCCATACTGCTCATGAATCTTCTATTTTCACGAAAATTTACTCTTGTAAATGGTGTGCCTCCATTAGCAAAACCTCTTGATGCCATCCACCACATGACACAAAACAACTAAGATTAGGATTTGCATGGCCTCTTTCGGCATAATGATATTTTTCAAACCTAACTTTCTGACCTTTGTTTGTTTTCGGTTTTCACACAGGTGGTATTTTTATTTCTTTCATTTGACAATGAAATTATCCATTACAAATCAATTTTAAAACTCAACGTCACAAAAATGAGTAGATTTGTATTTAGTGGTTAATCATCCCTAATACCCACTTAGTCGATATTACCCTATGATTTCTTGGCTTCTATGAATGGACTTCTAACATGGATGAGACGTGAATGTTACCTCATCGACTACACCTTCCTGACATTTGGTACATGAACGTAAAGACCAACATTTAATTTTCTTGAAAATATCAGCCACACATGGCAGACAATTTGGAGTTGCAGTGTAAGGTGTGCCTGCAAGCAACTCAATATTGATTTACAAAACATAAAATTTTAATTTTTGGGATTTAGGTGTGTGATTTCCAATTAATCTATGTTGATTTAGATTTTAGGAGTTAAGCTACAGAAATTTCATTTATATATATGCACACACCTGAATCTTCAATTGAAAACATCCATGCAAGGTTACGATAGAAAATGTCAAATGTTGGAGCTTGGATCCTATTGTCACATACTACTTCCATGGATGTCTATATCTAAAGTTCCCATACATTGGCTCCCAGCTAGCAAATGCCACATGTATTTAGATAAAATGGCTTACAAATTAATGTTAATCCATGAGTTATGATTATAAAAAATCCTCACACCTAAGAGATTCAGCTGTGGCATTAGAATTTAACACATATTTGTATCCTTCATATATGGCATCCTCTATTATATCGTTGATTTCACATTCATCTATTCCAGAATTAGGTTTATAAAAATATTTATGGATGCATCCTGAAAACACAAAAAGATCTAATTCTAAACTTAAAATGATTTATTACAGGGGTTTTTGACCAACGGAAACAATCATACAAATGTGATAAACAATAGATTTCTTCAAAAATGTGAAGCTTGGCATATTAGGGTTTCTTGATAATTGTGTCATCCTCCCTCCATCTTATGGCTCACATCGGTCTGTGCTCGACATCCTTTGTCACTTCATCTCCGTCGTCCACACCTATGTCTTGTGTCATAAGCCCCCGCCTTAGCCAATGAAACAACGCCTTTCAAAGCATAACAATTCTAAAAATTAAAAAAAATTACAATCTAAATTTATTTATTTATAGAATTCAGTAACCACCAAGAGAGTTGAGAGAAAACTACTCGTACTTATCCCATGATTTTCAATTGAGAAAAAATGCATAATCTCCATGGTAAACTAAAAATTATGCCAAGAATTCCATAAAATTGTACAAAGAATTGGATCTAGATGATGATCATCCATCCAAGTATTCATGGCCGACAAAAAATAAACAAAGATGATAAAGTCCAAATCCAGGAAAAATGTCGAGCAGTTAATGAACAAGATATGATTCATAAGGATCCAAACAACTCTAATGCATATTTAGAATTTTATTTTAAATTGCATAGAAATAAGATAGAATTGTACAAACCCCACCAATACTAAGTGAATAAAACCTAGGTGAAAAATATTTTGTGTTGGTTTGTATGGGATAGAGTAGTAAGGTAAATATAACATGGTTGAACGTAAGATTGCAAAATGGTGAGTACTATACTTGAATAAGAAGCCGAAATTTCATTAGGCTAAATAGATTTAATACATCCTATGATTTATTAAATAAACAAATAACAATAAAATTTATCTTACTAAGGGTGATAGGTGAGTTTGTTGTTCAATTTGTAATAAAAGAGTTGTAAGTTTTTGTTTTATTTTGGGACTAACTACCATCTTTATTGTATCTACATTAAATTTGTTTTAACCCATCTCTTTCAAAGCAGATTAAGCTACTACTCCCCATTATTAGTAAAATGGGGACAAATTTATCTATAAACATAAATAAGGATGGTAGTTGTCAATGGGTTATTAATACACTAAAAATAAAAATCAATAATATATCATTTAAAGAATAATAATAATATGCTTGTCGATGTGAAAAGTAATGAATTTTTATGATAAAATGTGATTTTAAAAATGTAAAGGAATGGCGTTCAAGTAATAAATAAGCTCAGAAAAAGTGAAATCGATAATTCGGCTGAGGCGTTTACTTTGAAGAAGGCATTGCTGGAAAGTGTAGAATTCCGGTGGCTTAACTTTACAGGTTGCCGGATTTTAAATATTTTTGTAAGTCATAGATATTTACTATTATTTGACTCCACATCCTTTAAATGACATTTTAGACTAGGCAATAACCATTCTTTGGTGCCCTTGCTTTTGGGAGTGGCTGGCCTGAGAACATCATGAGTGACCGCGGTGTTAACTCATGGTTCTATTTTTATTTTACTTTACTGGCAGCCATAGTTGGCCGACAGAAGAACCGACTCTCTACACCTTTCCCTTCTTTATCTTTACACTAGAATTGTTCTTTGAGTAAAATTATACACATAAAATTGAAGCCCTCTCCGGCGTAACTTGCAACTCATTTGCAATTGCTAGTAGTAGTTCTTTATAGATGATTGACTAAAACCGAATGTGGACATACTTTGAAAGAAAGTGTTGTCGACGGGCTAATAGAAATGGGATCTTAGGCATCATGATTTATTTTTATAATTATTTACTATGTGGAAATTAAGATTCAGGCTCCTATTTTGACATATAACATTTTCTTTTATTATAGGTTTACATATTACGTGGGTAGTGGAACTTTAGCACTTATACCAAATACATATTAAATTTAGATTTTAAAATTGACTTATTTTAACTCTAACAACTAGTACTCTAAATGTCTTGAAAAATTCTTAGTAGCAAGATAATTCAAACACCCTTTGGTTTTTTTCAAATTTTACTTTATGACTTTTTATGGTTTTCAATAGCATGGATATGTGCGGGTATCAATAGATGCCATCATAAGTAGAAAGGAATGAAAGCATAAATTTCTTGGTTGATTTTTTCTATATAAAAATATATATTTTTAATGAAGGAATGGTTAAAATATTAGTATTAGAGAACACAAATATATGGATTTCATTTTTGGAGCATTCTAAATAAGCTGGAAAATTTGTAAAAACTATAATTAAAGATAGGAAAACTTGAATCTTAGACTTATGGATTCAAGTGCACATCCTACCATTACACCGCAAGAATTTTCGTGAAAGGGGTAACTAAAGGTAAATTTTAGTATTTTAACAAGAGAACACTTGAGAAAAATTAACTTTTGTGTAAATAATCGTCAGAATAGAAGTTTGATTTTTTTAAAATAGACTATATATCTTCAATTTTAAGTTATAGTGTCGGTTTAAGCACACCCCATGGCAACCAAGTACAAGAATCTTTACAAAAATTATCACCACAGGTCTAATTCCCTTTTTGAAAATTTATTGATCCAAGGAGTATAAAATGAGACATTATAAAAATTTAGAATGGGACAAAACCAAAAATAAATTAAAATTAGAGAAATTTTAGGACAAAAACCATTCTCAATTAAAAACAACATCGGTTTGAGAGATTCTCATGCCTTCCAAATTATTTTAACAAAAAAATATCTCTAATCTTCACATGAACAAGTGATAGGAGGAGACTCTAAAATGAAGAAGCATTCCATGTTTTTATGCCCATAGGGGTATCTTTAGTGATGCAACGACAAAGATAAATCTTCCAAGATTTAGAGTTATCAACATTTTGGATTATCCATTGGACATTGAGAACATACCCATGATTTTTTAAATCTAGAAACCCTATCATTCCTAATTATTTAAGCGAAAAATACATGTCCCTTTCATCATAGTTTTGAAAATACGTCTTATTAATAAATTGGGCTCAATTAATTAAATGCAAATTGTGCACAATTTTTGAAATAGCACTACTACAAGAGGGGGTGGTTTGAGACATTAATTAGAGACAATATTATATTATTGTCTCTAATTATTATTCCTAAGTCACACCACTCTAAAAATATCTTATATAAAAAAATTCACAAAAGTAGAAGTTGCACCAAGAAGGAAACTAGAGTATCATTAATGCGGGGGTAGCTAGAGTCGGTGGAGAAACACAATATGAGTCTTGTGCATGTATTGCGCACAAAGGGATTGATAAACAAGTTTTTCTAGCGCGGGTCTTAGCAGAGAAGTATGACATCGAGGTTTCCACATGTAGAGCTCTATTTCCTTGGCCCTATTTTTCACATTTCATATGTTTTGGAAACCAATAACCTATTTTTGTATGTAGTTAACAAAATTTATTTGAATGGAAACTTTGTCCATTGTTTTTTGTAGTTGGTTTTTTAGATTTTTTAAGTTAAATTGTAATGACTTGGTTAATGAGACAAGTGAAAGGTCCATACATGATTTCAATAGCGTTCCATGACTACTTCATGGGTTTTATCAAGCATGCCTAGGTATAGCCATATGTGTAATGCCCTGTTCGGCATCGACTTTCGCTGTTACGTCCTTGTCCTTTTGCTTGTCATGTGTATACTTCCAAAATTTACATACATGTTCGCAGGACACTTGCAAATACAACATATGACGAAAATCCCGTCTCCATTATGGTTTTGATGGATGCCCATAGGCTGTTCCAAACATCCCATTTTGGCACGAAATTTACACCTTGTGGCGTCTTTGCTTTACACCTACCAAAGGTTGTGGAGGCTGGATTTACACCTAGCTGAGAGGATGTACATGAGTATGAATATGCAGGCACATATTTTAGTTTACACACATGGATAGCAGAAAATAGATGCACATAGAGTTGAAACTGCCACTTACTTGAAGATGGATATCGGTGTAATTTAGAAGTAGTATCCGAATATCTCTCTAAGAACATACAATTATCTTACAACAAAGAAGGTAGCTATGTCCTCTGGGTTTTCTTCGTAGTTCAATAAACAAGTTATACCTGCATGTTAATCCTTTCTTGCCATTGGAGTTGCTGAGCCCATTTTCATATATGAAGAAAAACTGCTGTGTTGAATTCTTCTGGCGTTTGTGCTCGCTGCTGCCAGTATAGTATTTGAGAGAAGAATAGGATAAAATAGGTTTATGCAGCAAGTGAATTTGTCAAGTTGAGTTTAAATCTGGGGAGCTTGACGTCATATCAGAAAAAGTTCACATCTTTTGTACAAATGATAACCTGGACAAAGAGAACCTAGACGTACATCTATGAAGCTTACCGTGGAACCAATATTCATTCCTTATTTTTTACAACTACCAATTTTGGTCATTTATTGGACTTGGATAACAATATACACAGCATGCTTTATCTCCTTCTTGGCGTGGAGGGTGGAGTTATTAAAGTCTAGATGTGTTGGACTCCTTGCTGGTGGCCGCACTTCTTTTATTATTTCAGATTTGCAAATCTTCTTGGTTTCTTGTTTTGACTGCCTGCTTATCCTCTCGGACCGCGTGAGATTTTCCTTGGGTAGACTGCGTGTGGAGTGGTTGAGAGGCGTTTTTCCTGGTTGCGTGGGCAAAGAGCCATGAGCACATTCAGCAGAGAGTGCATTTTTCTCCCTGGTTCCACCTTGGGTGCCTTCCCGCTTGTTTGCGTGGAGTCGTATGGCGTTATAGAAGGAGCTTCAAGCTAGTGAAGCAGACATGTTGCCTCCATTTTTTCTTTGACTGCTTTGTGAGGTGTGTTCTTGTTTGGGATCCATAAGCGCGACCCGCAACAGATTGTTAGCTTTGGCAGAAGACCGGTTATAGTAAGGTAGAAGCCTTTTTGAGTGCCTCCAACAAGCAGGTCGTCCAACTATGTTGTTATCTGTTCAGTATCGACTGCATCCTCAATTCGGGATTCTCCTTCAAGGTATTTGCTATCAAAATCGACTATGTGACAGTGAGAGTATTACCAGAAGACCTGATGAAATTTATTGCTAAGATTCTCTATTGATTTCTTACTTGTCTTACGATGTAACTCATGGAAGAGGATCTCATAGGGGTGGATCTGTTTCATATCAGAATATTCATGAAGCACTCTTTGCTTTGCAATTATATGAGCTTCTTCAACGAGTCACTGAGTTGGCAGGCATAAAGGTTTCTATTGGAATTATCACACCTTACAAGCTACGGTGTAATGTTTGCACCGAGAGTTTGATGTCCTCAAATCGATGAAGGAAAAGGTTTATTTATCATTACGGTAGATGCCTTTCAGAGCCAGGAGCGATGTAATCATTATGTCTTGTGTTCGAGCTTCAAGTCATGGGGTTGGCTTTGTAGCTGATGTTCGCCGCATGAAAGTGGCACTAGCACGAGCTCGCAGAGCACTTTGGGTTAAGGGAAAAGCAGCTGCATTGAAGCAATCTAGTGACTGGTCAGCCTTAATCGAGGGTGCTAAGTCTAGGGACTGTTTTATGGATATGGAGTCTGTACCAAGATATTTTTTTTGGTTATAAAGCCATCTTCTTTTGCTTCGTCTCAGACTAGGGCTGCTCTGCTGCTAATACGAGAGCACCAAGGTTAGGAGGTCCAAATCAGAAACAATCAGATGCATATGGATTTGGTGGAGAATATAGTTGGGTTTGTGGGCAAAAGGAAAAGGGGGTCTATAGTTATAGAAACAGATACAGATCTCCTTTGGATATGGCAGTCATGATGATGGTTGTGTGGGTTTTCTATGGTGGTTGTGATGCTCTTCAGAGCAGAGTGCTTCTATCTTCCGGAGTTGCTCCCGAGGATTCCAAGAAGGCATGTTTCAATCACCCCTTTCCTATGCCAAGCATGGCTGTTAACAGGGTATGGATCTTCAGCAGGCTGAGGAAGAGAAGTTGCACAGGTTGTGTTGCTGTTGCCCGAGCCCTGGTCGACGTGGTTCTTGGTTGGAAGAATTCTAATCAGGCATGTTAAATCTACTCCTTGTAATAATTTCCTACCTTCTTTCAGTATCTTGAAATGAATATTCTTTCCTCTTGAATGGTGCCTAGACAAAATGTTTTCGTGGTTGTTTATATCGCTGCCTGATTGTGTGGTTGTTCCTTTAAATCTCGTTCCAATTTCATTGGTTTTTCTTGGAATGTTCTTTTCCTCTCTTATAGCTTACTCTATTTTCATATTTGTTTAAATGGGCTACTGCAATATTGAGTGATGCAGTCTAGTTCGTAGGGAAGGAAACATTATTGAGTTTTGTTTGCTTATATGACTCTCTTTTAAAAGAATTCTGTGATGGTATTTATAATTGAAGGCTTACTACATGGAAGGTTAATCCTTCATATCTCTATTTGGTTGAATAAATACGTATTTCCTGTTTAGGGCTCTCCTGTTTTGCTAAAAGGTACATTAATAGAGACATTGTGTTCTAAAACTTGTTTAAGCCTGTGGGCATTCCTTACTTTCTGTTTAATTAGAAAATGGCATTAGGGTCTTGTTTTAGAACTGTTCATGGTTGACTTTTGTACCCAGTTCTAGAGGATGAATAACCTGACATCTATTTTGGCCTCTACATGTTGAGAGAATTACTATACCTACTTCCTGGTTCAGACTCTTGTTTGATTAAAGTAAAGGGGAAACATTGTAGGTTTTATTGAATGAAATCTCTGTAAATTTTATTAAGGGTCACAAGCAAGCTATTAATAGCTAGACTGAAACAAAAGTTGTAGGTGAATCCATGGTATTGGACTCATGAACTCGTTTCCTGTTAGATGACAGCTGATTACAGTGATAATATATTAGGTGGTTATTATATTCATCTATTTGATATGTGCTAGACATTTCCTTGATAAGCCCACATGGATCGGGTAAAATTTCCATCTTCTATACCATTGGCAAGGAGCTCATAGAACTTCTAGGCCTAACTGCACTGCGTAACCTTCCTGATGGATATGTGTGTTGGTTCTTATTTTTGTGCTTGCACTCATGGTAAGGTCTTTTGAGTCTGGGGCATCGCTAGTGTATTATCCACCGTGTATCGAATCCCTTTGTTTTTGAACTCGAATATCTTATACTTCAAACTTGGTTACTAAAAGTCCCATTTTGTGGCTTTGTTAAGGAAATCAATTTTTATTTTAATACTTATTGACATTGTCGGAAATATATAAAAATTATTAACGACTTTTGGGTTTAGCCTTCCCTTATATTATGTAGAGAAGTTGACGATTAGGATAAGGTTTGTTGGTAGAATAATGGCCCTTTTTGTGTCTCATTTGTATGCTTTTGGAAGAGTGGATTTGTTTTGTTAACTAGTACTACATTTAAGAAATCCTATAAGGAAGTAGTGGTAAACTCCTTGGTTAAAAATTAAAGTGTAGTTGTTTTCTTTTAAGGGCGTCGAACCCATATTACTATGAACCTTCCCCTGGGAGAATTGGATAACGTCGTTTTGTTTCGCACCTACGATCATAATTAGTATGTTTTGTCTTCTCTTGGACCCCTTTAGATGGATGGATTGAGTATTGGATTCCAATCACGTATTCCATAGGATTACATGAAGGAAATATCAATACTCTTGACCTTCTTGTTCCTAACCTATAAGGTCTTGTCTTGATCCTAGAGTTATCTTGCTTACTAGAAATTTTGACTTCCCCCTTGCTCACTGTATAAATCTCTTTCTCATATGAAGAAATTTTGATTAGTGGGTTGTGCTTTGATCTTTTTTTTTAACTAGAACTTTCCTTTCATGATATTGTTAAATGTTAGCTTACTGTTGCAATGTGTAGCCTTAACATGCTCAGTTCTCGTGAACTGACTCAAGTTAATACTTGTGCAGATGGCTTGCGCCTGTTGATAGAGGGAAGAGTGGTGAAGGTTTCATCAGTTTGTTTTATGTTTTTTCTTCTTGTGTAATGTCACACGTGTTGAAATTATTGCTATGATTCTTGATATGGATTTGGAAGGCCTCTTGCCTTGGATGTTCGGTTAATGTGTTATAAAGTTGCTTTGTCCTGTTGTACTAAGATTGTAATTATCTTTGTGAGAAATAATATTTCAATCTTCACCTTGTTATGAGCGTTCTTTTGATAATATTATTTATCGGTCATGAACCATTGTGGTTGCGTGGCTTGATTATGTTTGGCACATTCTTATGCTCAGCCAAGTTCTATTGAATCTTGTGATCACCTTAAGGTTGTGTACCTTGTTGAATAGAAAGGTTTTTAACCGTGTTCTTCTCTCTCTTTTGCTCTGACAGCTTCTACCTCCTAGTCATAAGACTTTCATGCTTTTATAACTCTTCTTAGTCTTGACATCAGTGTAGTTCCATGTACATGTTAGTAGGTGGAAATCCTCTTTCAAAAAATTTAATCAAAGAATAAAAGAACAGAAAATGAATTCATAAGTTGAGTGAATAAATAAAATAATTATGGAGTTGTGTACCTTATTGAATAATTTTAAGAGTTTTCCTATTGAAAAGAGAGGAGTCTTCTTCTAACATAAAATATTCTACCATTGCGAACATTAAGCTATGGATTAAACCTTATTTTCAGTATTGTGACATAATAAGTCTTGTGTTCCTTGTCGAATCAAAAATAAAAATAAAAATAAATAAATAAATGAAGATTGTTACCCTAATCCAGTTTAACTCATGGTTCTCTTTGAAAGTCTGGTTAATAACTACATAGATCACCATAATAAAATGAATTGACCTTCTCTCTCTCTAACCATTTTCACAGTAATTTTGTAAACCAGATAAATGAGTAAATGTCATTTAGAGATGATCTTAATATAGTTGCTTAAAAGTATGAAAGAAAAGAAACCCATACCATAAGAAGAATTGTAAGAAACACATCATGAACCTTCTAGGTCCCAAAGTCAAGTCTTGGTAGACCGTCAGTGAATAATTAACCTTAAGAAGATTTTCTCAGTGGGACATCCTGAGCTGCAACCTTGTATTGTGGTTGGTCTTTTGGGGTGTCTTATCAGGAGAAGAATGAATTGTCCTTGATGGGTGTGAACGTTTCCGTGTTGTCTTTGTGGTCATACTTGTATCTAGTTATTCTCTTATTTAGTTGTAACCTTGGTGACGACATGTTGCGTCATGTTATGTGTCAAGCAAGTCAAAAAAAAATTATCCTGTCTTTTACTGTGTTGTTCGTGTGTGAATTTTTGGGTCGTTACAATATGCCTCGATCAAAGATGTGAGATTGACATTAATAACTAAGATTTTATAAACTCCACAACCTTTATCCTTGAGTGGTGAGAAATAATATGTTTTGTCATGTCTTGGGAGTGTAGACACAAAATCACACACTTGGATACATTTCTAGGTCCTAGAAACATACTTGCATTTATATGATTCCTAAGCAAGAAAACCAGTAATTGATTGTTGTCTTGGGACTCTTTTCTATCTTTCTTGCTTTCTCTTTGGTTTTACACACCCTATAGCTTAGTCTGAACTTTATTGCTTTATCTATCATGACTCTGGACACCAGCACCCAGCCAGAATGCTATCTCCCAGGTGCCCTCGTCCCCTCAGGCGCCCATGACCTCTTTTTATGTTCCTCGCTCTTTTTGGGCCTCTTTTATCTTTTGGGCATCTTATTTTATTATGGGTTGGCCTTCTGCTTGTCAATTATGAAATTCAACCAAGGGAATCATATAAATACAAAGCTATGTGGTGAAAATAAAGTACCAAGCTCTAAGCATCTATTATCATCACCTAAGGTTGCATATAAAGGCATCTAAGAGCATCAAAGGCATCCATCTAGCTTTCATTAAAGGGACAAGGGACTAAATTTTTTACATACACACATAAGAGGGGAAGTACATTTTTCTATCCACACATCTATTTACATTGTTACATCTATCTATCACTCGTTATCATGTGCACTTATCCAAAGGCTTCCTAGGGCATGATTATATCACACATGCAAAAGAATTAGACATGAAATTTGTGATGTAGTGTAGCACTTGGTCGTAATTTCACTCAGTCGGGTGACCACCAAGGTAAGTCTGACTCCCCATACTAAATATTTTCTTTTTGGGATTTGATGTAGTTTGAGGGTTTTACAAGTCATCTTATCTTTGTATATTACGAGATGAATTATGTGATCATAGTGTGATATACAAGAAACCAACATTGACTATCAGCGACCACCTTACAACACTAAAATATCAGTTTTCAAGCTCCTGTGTAGTCATAGGTTCTGTCGAGAGGTCTTTGACACTTACACCCTCGCCTCAATCAACATACCTAGTCTCGACATATACGATAGCTCCTAAATTTATTGTTCACAGTTGTGACAGTCTACCCTTATTGTTCATCAGTTTTCCCAATCTGCACAATCCTGGATTAGGCATGAATCAATTAATTCATTTTCCCTCTCTCTTGCACTTAGGGTTTTATATTTATCTAGCTTATTTCTTTTATCATCTATATTATAACAATTGCTTATAATTTGTTTATCATACGTGAATATGCAATTAGGGTTTTAAAAATTCTATATTTTTTAAATCATTTAGTGAACCCATCACTCAAACCCAACCTTTCTTCTATGTGTTTTGTCACATTTTTATCATGGCTCAATCTTATTGACCCTTTACTAAAGCCCACATTCAATAGCTCGGTGATCATCTACCAAAACATCGACAATATCTCGATGTACTCTTATTCACTTCTCGTGAGGAAGCCACCAATTTAGATGAGCTTAGTGTTCCTACTTCTACTACCACTTCCATTCATATTCTTTACTCAACCTCTTAGTTCCACCCTTCCACATACCTCTACTATTCTCGTATTTTTTCTTACTCCCATCAACCACTTCACTCATTATCTTATTTTGCACACATGGCAAGTCTCTTCCACCGGAACTCAAGACCTAGCTTCTCTCCATCATGATCTCCAATTTTAAATCCGATAACTTCAAGAGACTACTTCTCTTGCATTTCCATCTCTTGACTCCATTTTACTCCTTCACACTCCTTTTGTGCCCTCCATTTACGCCTATCCACTTCCTCTAAATTTTTTCACCCCTAAGCTACCCACATTCAATGGCCATGGTGACCCTTAAGATCATCTTATATCCTTTCATGTGACATGTCGCAATTATGAGGATGATCATACTTTACTAGAAAATCTCTTTCCTAGAAGTCCCCAAGATTATGTTATGCATTGGTTTTACGATCTACCTATTCATTCGGTAATATCATTTACACATCTAGCAGATATTTTTCTTGCTCATTTTTCAATCAATATTGGTTCTAAGATATCTCATGCTCAATTTACACAACTTAAATAAGGATCTAATGAGCATCTATTGGACTATGTTTTATGATACAAGAACAACTTAGATAAGATGTCTAATGTACTAACGAGAATCTAAATTACAAGATCTATTTGTCCAAATTCTCTTACCTCCTCTACAAGAAAGTTTCATCTTTGAAACATCTCCTTCATTTGATCAATTATGTCATACTCTTAAATTACATGAAGGAAACCTTATCTTTATGGGAAAACTCAAGTATCATGATCATCTTTCATCATCTTCTAACTTAATTGAAAGTAAATAAACGTTAAAGCCATACCCCAAGCCCACTAAATCAAAAGCTACTATCAACGTTGTCTTTACTCTTGAAAAGCTTTAATGATGACTTCAAGGCATATATTCACAAAATTTCCTTGTGGTCCGCATATTCTATTACCACAACTTATTGAGAGAAAACTTATTATGCTTCCTCCTCCACTTAATTTAGACCCATATCGCCCTAAAGGATGTAATTATAATGAAAATACTAGGTATGACTATCAAAAATGCATTTTTCATTCTACCTATGGATGTTTCAAACTTAGGCATCTCATCCAAGATCTTCTTAACAACAATGCAATTGAGCTCCATGAGTCTTTAGCAACTACGATGGTCAATGAAAATAAAAAATCATAAAATATGTAATGATTCACTCCCTAAGCATGACAAGAAAGTTGATGATTCTTATGATAATCATGTGTATCGTGTTGTACCCCCTCCCACATCGATGCCTCTTGATTTTTTAGTTTCTAGTGCTGATACATCACCACCATTTATTACATTTTATGATCATGATTATCATGCTACATTCTCTTCTAATACATTATATATCAATGCTTTTATTGGACCTCATGCTATCAATAACACAATGATCGCTTCATTGGCTCTTATTGGTGCGTTCTCTATTGTAATCCTTATTGCCATCAAATATCCACTAGATAAAATTTCATATCCAATTCCAAAATATTATGGCATCATCACGCTTCCAATTACAGTTGGGCCTCTCACCATGCTTGTGACATTCGTTATGGCACCTTCAATCAAAGGTTGTGACATGCTCTTAGGTATTCCTTGTCTCTGGGCCACTAAGCCTATATTTTTCATGACCCACTTGTGTCTCAAATTCATCCACAATAAGCAAGTTGTCACTCTCAATGATGTTCTACTATCCACACTATTGGATCTTCCTCCTAGTGAGGATTTCCTTGCACTCACTAGAGAATATAGGCCCCCTGGACCTCTCAAATGTAAGACATCTTCTTCACCTATCCCATCTATTCATACAAAACCTATTCATCCTCAATGGTCTACTAGTCCATCTCCTCGACCTAATTCCCCTACTCGTAAAACACTTTCACATAGGTATTCATCACCTCCTCGGTCTCCTTCACATAGGTGTTCATCACCTCCTCGGTCTCCTTCACATAGGTGTTCCTCATCTCCTCAATATCATTCACATAGGTGTTCATCACCTCCTGGGGTCCTTCACATAGGTTTTTTTCACCTCCTAGGCTTCCTTCACATATATAAATCCTCGGTCTCATACACCACTAATCTCATAGCGTGGTCACATGCATTTATCTCCTCAAGAATTAGGTGGAGGACCCTTACCCTTCACTTTCATTAGATATCTTCTTCCTCATCATACACTTGGGGGTATCATGCTTACTTCACCCCCTCCTATCATTCTCATGTGTCTATTATTTCTACTCTTGCGCTCTATACATCATACATTCATTTTCTTAACAATCTTACATACATTGATACACCTCTTGTATCATCACCACTGGTGCAAGGGTATTCTTAGTCTCACCTTGTAGCTCACAATTTCCTTAACCATGCCTGACATTGAAAGGAATGATAACCAGATCGTACCAAGCCAAGAACATAGATGCTAATCAAACACCATGATCAATAAGATGAAAGTAATTTTCCATAATAACTTTACATAAAACCTTTGCAAACAAATGAGCAGCAATATCATATATTATTATGGAACTCAATGCAATACATTGAGAATGGGCCTTGCTTAAATAGGCAAGGAATAACAATCTAAGAACCAGTCAAGGTCGTAGATCAAGCCATAAATCAAGGAAATAACTAGTCATCAAAGAACTAGTCAAGACCATAGATTTAGGAGAGAACTAGACATCAAGGATCTAGTCAATACCATAGATCAAGGAAAGAACTAGTCAATACCATAGATCAAGGAAAGAACTATACCTAACAACTAGATAATATCTCCTAATATCTAAATAAGATAAAAGAAATATCCACACACATAAGTGGGTGAGGATAAATACAATAAAGGTAAATAAAGTACCTAGGTGAACATGAGCTAAGATAAATACCTACTCTAACACCCCCTCAAGTGAAGCTAGGGGCCGAAATAGAAGTGGCATGTCCACGTATGAGTCCTGCAACTAGGCCTAATGAGGTAATCATGTACAATAAGCGGGAAAAAAGGGGACACGCAAAGTACCCAAAACCAAGAATAACAAAGTAAAGAAATAAAAACCCACTCCAAGGCATCCCAAGAAGCTCGGCTCAAAAAAACTCGCAATGCGGAAGAAGTTTGGTGTGCACTATGGTGCGAATCCACTACTCGATCATAGAACTCAAAAACAATCGACTTTGGGCTTCGCGAGAATAGATCCATATAAGGAGATCATCAATGGAGTGATGTCGAAAGTGCGAAAAAAAAACCAAACATAATTCGATCAACTCCTGCAAATAGGTGTGCCACGATCCAACAACAATAACCAAAGCAACAAGGCAAGAACGCAAACTCTAGAGTGTCACAATCCAAGAAAAGCCAAGGTAACAAGGCAAGGACACGAAACCTGAAGAAGTAGGATCAACACCACACCCTCCCATACTATTGAATGGATCGAGTGGTGCTACAAATCTGTATGAGTTACCCAAAATCAACTACTCAAACACTGACAAAATAACACTTTGGACTTCACCATAATAGATACCCCACAAGAGATACTGTCAACATGCCAAAAGTATCAAAAATACAGATACAAAATCTCTCAACAAACAAGAGAGATACACTACACCTGCTAAAGAAAAATTCTCAAAACAAGAAGCATCACAATACATAAGGTATCGAAAGTGGAGCAAGATCCTAATGGTGGAGGAGACACGCCTGTAGATTCCTCTCAATGAATGCCTATGTCACCATCATGAGTGATCAGATATCCACCCCAAATCAACACGGATGGATGAAAAGATGTCTGCATATGACTTGGTGCAAAATGCACAATGGGTGCATGCAAAAGAACATCAGAATGTGTGTCAAGTTGATCATGTCTAACAGATGAAATCTCAGGTTTCTCAATCCTGAGTGAAGGTGCAGAACTCATGTGTTGCTCATGATTCTCATAAAGAGTTGAGCAAACAAAAAAAGGAGATATGTCAATGTGTGATCCCAATGAAGTATCTGCTCAAAAGCCAATGTCATGATGAGAATTCCACTTAACATGTGGAATAGAGGAAACAATACCCTGTGAATGTCTGCCAATGACTCCGCCAGTGAGACCCATAAAACGGAGCATACAAGATCTGAATGCAATGGTATGTTTCTCAAAAAAAATCCATGTAGTTGAGTAGAAGTAGGATACACAACATGTGGTATTGTAATAGGCACAGATGTGGAAGAGCATGCAGTAACAAGCCTCATTGGTTTAGAAGCATCAAAAGTAGGTTCAAGCTTAAAGACTGGCAGATCAATGTCAGTGGGTACAAGAGCAACAGCTACAAGTGGACAAGGAGCATGGATATGGTTGTCAACAATATGATGGTGATGTTGTAGGCTAGCAAGTTTTTTCTGCAGGGAGTGTATTATTGTATCCTTATCATGAATGAGTGATTATAGAAGAGAATTTCACTTCTTGAGCGATCTATTTTCTTCCACAAATTTTACAATATCCTCTTGAATTCCACATACTTCAGAGAAAAGTATATCATTCTCAAAATCCATGATAGGTATAAACTACAACTCCCAAAAGTTTAGGACGTCGGGCTCAGCCGAAAATGCGTCCACAATTGATTATAACACTCCTCCGTATTTTGCACTTTATAATTATAGTGCAAGTGTCAAAATAAATAACTCCAATGGAAAGAGCATAAAAAAACAAGCACTTTTGCAAAAAATGGCACTCAAAACCGAGTTACCGATCAAAAGATACAAACTTTTCAATATTTTTGCTCTGTTATTTATTTTAGTTGCCACTAAAACAAAATAAATTATTGTTGCCTTCACCACACAAATAAAATTAAAGGGGGCTGAAGTTAAGAACCTACTAGTAGGAATCACAAGCTTTAAGCCCTCATATGACCATACCATATGACCAAGGGTTAAGGATTTTAATGGGTGTTTCGATCTTAAGGTTTTCCCACCTTCTGGATCCAATAGAAGCCTCTGTTTTGCATAAAAACACATGCAGAAACAAAATACGACAAAATATCGAATATATGAATATACAATGAATTTATTTACAAAATAAAACTTACAGACGAATGCCAACAGCAATCTCCAGCTCTGATACCATGAAAGGAATGATAACGAGATCGTACCAAGCCAATAACACAGATGCTAATCAAACACCATGATCAATAAGATGAAACGCCCACAGATGCCAATAACTTACTGATATGTGTCATGTAACGCCCACATTTTTCCCACACAAAACCCAATGATAAGAAAAATTATGAAATAATTTTAAAAAAAACAGGTTGCAAGGGGAAAACCTTCAACTAGATTTAATTTATTTCTTGGTTAATAATTCATTGTTTTTAATTAACAATTAATTATTAATATTTTAATTCGACATCTTAGCTCAAATCCTCTTTCAGGGCTCCCGTTAAAATTTGTTAATTAACTCTTATAAGCCATTGGCTAAAATACCCTTATTGCATTATTTATTTAACATTCTAGGGCTAAGTCTAAGCTTACCTTCCCATTAAATTAAGCACAAATAAATTAATCCCTAATATAAATATTGTCTAGCTACCATTGAGTAAATTTAATCTAATTAAATATAAGAGTCGAGGGATTTTTAAAGTCATCAACTAAACATTAAGGTCACAATTTAAATTTATCTCCTAACACCCCTTTAGTGGCCCCATTCATAAGTTATACATGCATTTTATTTAAAATCATATTCCCACATAATCATCACCTAACTTTTGTAGGGTTGAATCACAACCCTTAGAAGAGTTCATTTAGGGCCCTTAGATCTAGGGACTCAACTAACCCTAAACTTCTTTTTGAAAAGTTTATTTTCATTCTTTTGGCTTATTTTCTCATTTTGTTTTGTAGGTTTTTTTTTAGGAGAAGAAGGGAGCCATGGAAAGTTTTTCCAAGCTTGAGGAGGATGATCTTTTATTTATTTTTTGTTTATTCTAATTAATCCTCTCCTAAGGTTTGATTAGAATTTTATTTGTTATCGAGCAATTTCATTGTATTTACCCTATTTTGGTATGGGCATATTGCCCCATTTTTAAAAATCTGGTTTGAATAATGATGTATACATTTATTATTGGATGTGTGTGTGTGTGTGTGTGTGTCAAGGAAAATCTAAACCTATGGATCGGGAATTTCAAGCCCAAATAATATGAAACACGAGCATGTTATAACATGCTCGTGTTATAACACGCTTGCATTATACCACTCTCGCATTCTTGTTTGAAATGTGGAATATGTCCAAAACAGGAATGTGAGTGCGTTATAACGTGCTCGTGTTATAATGTGAGCGTGTTTCGGCTTGGTAAATATGATCCGTAATGTGCTCACATTATAATGCGACCTTTATTTTTCCTTGCCATGGTATAACGCGTTGGAACCATAACGCGAGCATGTTATGGAAAAATGACCAAAAAGCAATTTTTGGCCACTTTTTGGTACCCCAATCTTTGTGCACTTGCCCTTATTACGGGTTAAAACATCTTTTTCTTGAGTCATTTGTGTGGAAAATCTTCGGTGTGTGAGGTGAGAGTATAAACTTAGATAGGAAATATGGTACTAGTTTGTTGACAAGAGAACATGTATATCGGCCATGTGTTGTCTTATTATAAGTTGAAAAGAAATGAGAAAAGAAATAATTGTGATTATTACATGTTGAAACATTTTTGCTTCACCATTTGTGTCGAAGATATTATGTTGTGTGAGGTGAGAGTACAAAATTAGATAAGAAATATGGTCCCATCATTGACAAGAGAACGTGTATGTATGGCTATGTGTTATCTTATTACGGGTTGAAAAGAAATAAGAAAATAAATAATTATGATTATTATAGGTTGAAACTTCCTTTACTTTGTGTGGAAGTTATTTCGTTGTGTGAGTTTAGAATGATTTTTTTCCTATAATTTCTCTACATTTCCTTTCTTTTTGGTTATACCCGTTCTAAAGTTTAGATGTCTCATTTTCTATGGTTCCTTGAATTAAAGGGCTTCAATTTTAAAAAAGGGAATTATAGTCGGTGGTGACAATTTTTGTAAAGGTTCTTGGACATGGTTGCCATGGGATATGCTTAAAGATAATCGTAGCTTAACAATGAAGATAAAGAGTCTATTTTAAAAAATCAAACTTCCATACCCGATGATTGTTTACAAAAAAAAAAATCTTTTAATGTGCTCTTGTTATAATACTAAAATTTTCCTTTAGTGACTCCTTATTGTAGGTACAGACACTATATTTTTTATTAACCTCGAAGAGCCTATCAAACACACATGTTTATGAAGATGAATGTTCAACTAGTAAATATGTTATTTACTACCTTTTTGTGGTGTTTTCTCATTACTTGGTTGACCAATTCAATTTGCAAAATGTATGTGATCTTTAGGATGAGTGGCGAAACTATTTCCCCTCAACATGCTCTAGATGGATCTCTTAATTACTATTTGAGTCTTAGTTCCTAATTATTATTTTTGAACCGTAAGGGTTTCTTATATGTGGAAAGCTATCATTGATTGAAAAAAACCCACTTTGTTTTGAGTAATATAATATCAGGGTCTCTCTATTGGGGATATGATTAAAGACATGAGGCTTTTGAACCCCACTTTTATGTCTTGCTAACAACTTGATTCTTTGAAAATATTTTTCTAGTATTTCCCTCATGTTCGATTTTATGGAGATTGGATCATACCCTATTCACACCTTACATCTCGGACATTTTACTACCAAAATTGATCTTTTAGGGGACACAACAATTCTTCCTACAAACTACAATGACAATTTTATATTTATTCATGGTGATATTATTTTTCATGTACGAAAAGACATTTTTTTTTTATTTTTAACAAAACTATTATCCATAGATACTTCTTTATAACTAATAAAGGCTCTATGATCTCGTAATGTGTTACTTGAGATCTAGAACCAAGAAGAGAATGTATGCTTGGAAGTGGAGACTCTTAAATCACTACTCTCTCACAAGTAGAATGTTCCATGTGTCACTTGTTCAGTTCCTTTAGATTATATGTGCACTCACTCTTGTTGTCATGAATGTGGAGATGGTTTTGAAAAATAGTGTTCCAATGAAAGCTAAATCCGCCCTAATTTTTATTTCTCTCTACCCAAATCTTGCCCCTGTTTATCCACACATAGCGGTGGTATTTTTTAACACATTAATGGTAGTGGAGGCAATGGTTTGGATGATCCCCAAGGGAAATTAATGCATTTGGATTTACTAATTTTATTTCTCACAAGAATAAAAAAAGCTTCAACAACATCAAAATTCTAACACTATCAAAGATATAATTCATTCCTCTGGGAGTAGTGGCTAGGGAATAAGCTTTATAGTCCTCTTCCTCCACTAGATGTTCCGTTCATTGAGATTTTGGTTCTCTTAATTTCTATCCTCTAGTGCTTTTGTTTACTACGCTTTTTTAATTAAAAACTATAGTTCTATTTTGCTATGATCATATAGCTTTACTATGCTACGTTGATGTGAGTTGGCCTCCTTCTATATATTGAAACAAGTTATAGAACATCACATTTATTTTTGTAAATCCCATGATATATATATATATATATATATATATATATATATATATATATATATATATATATATATATATATATATATATATATATATATATAACAAATCAAACTTTATAAGTCCATGCACCCATTTTGTTGTTCTTGTTTTCTGCTTCTCTATTTAGATATGGACCTTTCTTTTAGTTACCTCCATGTTTTTTAGGGTGTATCCAAATTCGTAAATTTATATGTTTTTTTATATATGTTTAGTGCAAAACTAATTGGCTTCTTATCTCTTAATATAATGTCAAGGTCCCTTCTACTTCAATCTCAAATGAACGAGAAATCATGCCTGCATTCATTAAACATTTTCCTAGCCTTTTAATCCCCTCGACATTTCCCTTCCCCACCCTTCCATACTACCAATCCTCTCTTCTTTTGTCCATTGCTTATACATGTCTTGCTCAATGTTTACTTATACATACATAATTTCTTTCTTTCCATTCTTATTTATGCCCCATACTTTGTTCTTATTTACACTTCAATCACATACTTGCATGCAATTTCTAGTATTATATGGGCACAACTTGCATTTGAAAGGTGAAAGTTGAATTGATGGGTAAGCATTGTGCACTTTTGTGTGGCTCACAAGGCATATGATATACTTAGTCCTCAACATATGAACAGGTAGCACGCATGCACGAAGTGTGTGAGGACCATTCCACATACATTTCCCCACTGCTTTAAAAACCCAACTTTGTACGGTGTTAAGGCAGTCATGGAAAAGATAACGAGTTTGATCTATCTAACGGTCAAACAAGACTATCACCACTTAACTCAAAACCATATTCAGGTGGCCATCTAACTCAACTTCACCTAAATATATTTGATGCCCGCGAGCCATTTATTTATCCCCACTGTTTCCCAAATGTGTAAAGCGGAGCAAAAATGCCCGCAAGCCATTCATTTATCCCACTGTTTCCCAAATTTGTAAAGCCAAGCAAAAATGACGAATAATTTTGAGTGCAAGCCTCTGGTAGTGGAGGAAATTCCTGGATATCTCAAAGTCTACAGCGATGGATCAGTTGTACGGGAAAACGAAACATCTCTCCCTTTAGCAATTTCTGAGAGAGATGTCGATGTGTTATACAAAGACGTTGTGTTTGACGAGGAAGTTGAGCTGTGGGCACGCCTCTACCTGCCGCCCTTAATGAAGACCAACTCTAACTCCAGGGTGCCTGTGCTTTTATACTTTCACGGTAGCGGATTTATCATGGAGAGCCCTGCATCTCCCCATATCCACGGCATGTGCAAGCTGTGGGCAGCCAAACTAGGCGTGATTATCATATCTGTCAAGTACAGGTTAGCACCTGAGCATCGTCTTCCTGCTGCCTACCACGATTCCATCGCAGCGCTCAAGTGGCTGGAGGCGATGAAAAAAGACGGCGCAGTCGCAGATCTGTGGTTACAATCTCACGCCGACTTTTCCAAGATATTTGTGATGGGCGAAAGCGCAGGAGGAAACATTGCACATCATCTGGGCATGTGGGCATCTGGACAGAACGAAAATGGAATGGAAATTAAAATCAAGGGGATGATTTTGTTGTACCCTTTTTTCGGGTGTGAAGATCGGATGCAGTCACAAGAAGGAAGTCTCTCCATACTTAAGGTGGAACATTCCGACGCCTATTGGAGACTCGCACTGCCCTTGGGAAGCAACAGGGATCATCCTTTTTGTAATCCCGTAGGGGAAGGGACTGAGGATTCAGTTTCTAAACTTTCCCTGCCGCCCATACTTTTTGTGGTTCCAGGGCGTGATACAACGAGAGACAAACAATTGCAGTACTGTGAGTTTCTTAAAAATTGCGGAAAGGAAGTTGAGGTGCTTTTCTTCGACGATGAAGACCACGGCTTCAATTATTTGGCTGTAGAGGGCAAAAGCACTGTTGAGCTTCACCGTCGTACGGCTGACTTCATCAAATGAAATATTGGTTTTCTTTTTTCGTTTGGAAGCCCTGGATTACGTAGATATCGCATCTCTGCCCATGATAACAGGAGATATTGGTTTCACCAGTGTGCAATTCTAAAATGTAATAAAAACCAATCGCTCAAGCTACTAAGTTTATTTACTTCGTAAGTGTGTTTTATTCTAATAATCTACCATATGTATTTTGTAAATACTAGCAATTGACAACTACGTGGGAATTGATTTCAAGAAATGCGTTGCACGAGAGTGCATCTCCCCCAAGTCATTATGTCAAAGTAGTTCGTACTTTGTGCATGATTAGAAATTTTATATACATTGAAAAATTTATAACATATGTTTTCTAGTATACTAGCAATCGCATGTGTTTCATGAGATGTGAACGTTAAATGGTATATGTTATTTGTTTTAGAGGTATAATTATTATTTTTGTAGTTGATGTTGATTAGGGGTGTGATTGATTTTGTAAGTGTAGAAATATAGATGGGCCACTTAATTTGAAGGTTGTTTCTACATTTCAAACTTGTTAAAAATTCGTACATGGATACATTTGATAGCATTTTCGATAGTTAATTTATTTTATAGTTGATGTTGTATGTATTTAATTCGTGTTTATTAGTTGTGCACTAGGTAGCCGGTACGGGGGTATAGTGCAGGTACGGGTATGGGGATCTGGTATGCTCGTACGACAAATTTTTTGGGGGCCCGGGTATGGCACTTGGGTACGGCAATACAATATACATATAAAATATTAAAAATATAACCAAATAAGCAAAAATTCAGCCTTATACATGAATAGAGTAAACAAATTAATAATTAAGTGAAATAGCCAAATAATGTATTAATAATTCAATGCATTTTGTCATGATATTCATTGATTGAACTTTGAACAAGTACATTGTTCAAACTCCAAATGTTACAATGTCCAATTATTAACATAAATAATAACAAATCTTATAACTAGACTGGAATTAAGCTATTACGGCGCCCTTCAAATCGGCAATTGATTCCTTTGGGGTTTCTCTTATTATTCCTGCATTAGTCTTACTTGCTAGTGGAGATCTTTTTGCCTTTGTGTTTTTGATCCTACATTACCCAAACACATCTTAATTGTTGCGGTTTTGACCATTGTTTTAGGTACTTCTTTGAATTTTTACCACAGTTGAATCATTTACGTAATCACATCTATTGACCTTTATTGACCCCCAAAAATAGTTTTTTTACAAAAAAGTTAAAAATAAAAAACAAAAAAATTAAAAATTTGTTGTTTTTACTAGTGGAAGTTGAGTCGTCCAACAAGACTCGGGTATGTCTAGGTACTTCCTAAGAAGTACCCAAACGTACCAGTCTTGCATTGGCCATACCCTGGCCATACCCAAGGCGACTGTACCGTACCACATATTGGGTACATATCGTACCCGTACCCATGCCTGCGCAGGCACGTCACTCGCTACCTAGGTTGTGCATCGGTTGTTCAGTTGGTGTTTTGTTGGAAAAACATTTATTGTACAGTTGATAATGTGTGTGATTGATAGTTGTAGTGTAGGAATTTAGTTGAAACATTAATTTGAAATGTTGTATGTGTACATTTAATTGCATTACTGACTTCGCACAATTAAAGTTGCATATCATATTTCAAAACATCAAATAAATGTAGATCTGCGTGCACATAATGAGACATGTATACATTTGCAGTATTTATATCATGAATGTTATCCTTTAGTGGGCAATTTTAGTTTCAATAAAAATGATTACATTTGATACCCCTTGAACTACTGCAACTTATGTTCTTCTGTCAAAAATTTATAACAGATGTTTTCTACTATATTATAATGGATATCCATGATACCTATTCTAAACTATCATAATTCTCCATGGTTCCTTAATATGGTTTTATAGTGGTCAATATGAAAGCTCATTTTCTTATATCATTGAATTTCTTAGGAAGCTCATATTAGCTCTGTTTATTTTAGCATTTTTCTTTAACAAATTTTATCAAGTACGACATATTTCTCGTGTTTTATAGAGATAATTTTAACCAAAAACCTAGAATAATCTTTGGCAAGAAGGTAAATAATATATTCAACAAGAAAATAAATAGAGGGATCTATTGACCAACCTTGTTTAATTGATCTAAAAAATAAAATATGTGAGCTCCATTTATGGTGATACAAGCTATATCATGACAAAACAACAAATGAATAACTAACAAATTTGGGGCCAAAGCTCAAATATTACACCATATGTATGATGAAATCCCATGCAATCCTGTCATGAGACATTTCATAATCAATTAAAATAGAGATATTTTTATTAGGGATTCTATGTCATTCCCATACCTTCCTAGAATGCAACAAAATTGTCATATATTTGTGTCATAAGAAATTATTATATTCAAAACTAAGAATGAGAAGAAGAAGGCTCATTAGTCTATGAGAAATATCTTCGGCAATAAGAGGTATTGAACAATATAATTACATAGTTGTATGAAGTACTATAACAACAAACTTTAAATTATATAGATCTAATTAATTCATCGATATTTAAGAGTCACATTTTTAATGGTTTTGATTATGTAGTGCCCCTCCAATTTTTGTAACATCGTCTCCCATCTCTATGTGGAAACATGGTCACGGGACCACTTAAGGAGCCTGAACTATACATGGAATCTTCTTGGGAAATGTGCAAATGGAAATGCTTGTTCAATTGTGCAAATTTTCCCCTCAAACCAGTATCCTGCAATCCGGCCACCCCCTATCTCGACAACACAAGACAAGTAGAAGCTAACATTTGGCATGTGAATTGTTTGGCCAGAGGTTTCATTTGTAGGTTGCAGAAAGCATTGATTCCCTCAATATGCGATGACACATCCTAAACGGCTTTTCAGACATGTCATTTTCCTTGCATAATAAGACAAACACTTTATTTGAGATCTAGAGGTGTAACCACAATGAAACCCAAGTTACCATTGTGAATTTAGTAATAGTTGGATAGTCGCGTGCTCCGGTCTGAAATTCGAAGCTCTTCTTTACTAACAATGGTAAAGAAGAGTTGTGTACTCAATAATTAAATAAACCGAACATGATGGGGAACTTTGTTAAACGGATCTCTCTTTAACAATCATTCAAAAATGGGTACCATTATTGGTTAAATTAGATCTGCAGATAGATATAATCAGAATCGTGATATCTCCTCATTTTACTATAGAAAAATTGATTGATCCGGATCGTAGTTGTGTCGAAGTGGGTTCATTTTGTATCTAAGTGGAAAGGAAACTATTATCTGTCATTGTTTTGTTTGTTGTATGCAGAAGAAAAGAAGAAGATCGAGGATTATGAGATGCTTCATTCTGGTGTAATGTCTATTTGGGGGACAAAAGAAAAAAATATGTTGTCGGATGTATGATTCCATAACTAGATAGATGGGGGTGATTCCATGCTAGCTTAGTACTGACACCATGTGGATGAAGGTGGCAGGCCATGGCGAGATGGACATTGTTCTATGCTCATGACATGTACTTTATTTATGCACATCCTAACATTATATGTATATATGTAATTGGAAAAATAAGTTTTCATATCATTTGTTTGAAAATAATGTGTAGTTGCATTATGATATATTGTTTTAATTTGAGAAATGAAGAAGGAAAGTATTAATCGATTTGTAAAATATCTCCCATGTTAAATGGTATGAAGTTTCATGTAAATCACTCAATGCTAGAAAAAACTAGAATTTAACATATATTACTACTCCTAGGAAATAAACGAATCTAGTCACTTTTATTAAATGAATTTTCATGTTCTTGTAATTTTTAGAATAAATTGACTAAATTCTTGTTGACATTTATCAAAAACTATGGTTAGGTATTGAATTGCTATGGTTTCATTATACTCCCAAAAAGTGATGGTCTTGGTTAGTTTATTTCCTATTATGATATTTTGTCATGTGTGGTAGAAAGGCCAGTTCTAAACATATCAAAATGTGATTGCTTCCTAAATTCCTCCCTATGACATATTCACCTTGATTGCGTTATGATCCATTAATTGAACCACTACACTGGATCAATGGGAAATACCTTTTGTTGTGCCCTTAATATATGTTGACCCCACCTTAAACACAAATGCTTTATGTATCCTTGTATGCTTAAGCTAATAAACCCTTGTATCATTTCATGTCACGTTTATATGCACCTTACGATTTGAGGGTCGATTTTTTATGTGGCGTGACACTCAATTGGTACATTAGAAAACCTCTTATGTAGCTACTTTGTGTATAACCTTAATGCCTCTTGAAATATTACACTTAGTTATAAGTTCCTTAAAGTTGGTACCTACTTGGAACTCAAGGATATCTTATCATGTAAATGAGTGTGAACATGGTACGCCTCGTCATAAGCTGGTCAAAGTGGTCCTTGGTATTTTGGTTTTATGAAAGCATGGGAATGTCTTAACTACCTCGTAGTAGACTTCCTTGTAGATTGTTTACCTTGTTGTGTAGATAGGGTTAAGATATGTCTAGTACCTCTTAAGAGGTCGTTTGTGGGTGAATAAGGTATTCGCAAATCAATCATAGAAATGATGTCTATTAAGATGATATTGGGAATGTAAAGAGTAACCAAAACCACTCCCTTAACTTAAGGTTAGCCCCTTTTTCTATTTATAAGAAAAAAAGAGATTTGTTTTGTGTGGTAGCTTTACCTTTGGAAACATCCTTTCTCATCTCAAAGATGAGCCTCATGAGGATCACGAGTGTGGCAGACATGTATTCAATTGGTAATTAAGATTTGGAAACTTACCATGCTAGATAATACAGATGAATAAAGTGTAACTCATAGCAGTAAAGGTGTAAATCTTGAGACAATGACATATGGCTTGTGCGTGTAGCTTGTGGTTTATTGAAGGAGGGATATCTAAGAAAACAAGTTGTTATAAATATGTAAACCATGGAAACTACAAAAACTTTGGAACATGCCATTTCTTATTGTCTTCATTAGTAATTATATCCATGTACGATGTTTCACTTGTTTTAAGAAAAATAACAGTCCAAGTCTTATGAGGCACTATAGGTCGATATCTTCTCATCCAAAGTCTGGTGGTTGGGAAAAAGGTTTATATTTGTGTTTCTACACAACAATGAATACGAGAGAAAAAGTCCCAACTATAAAAAAATTACAAAAAATAAAAATGTAAACCTAACAAGATTTGACCCAGAGACCCCTCCCGTAATGCATGAGAGACCATCAAATAAATGAACAAAACCCAAAAACCTCACCGCCCTACTCATGAATCTTCTATTCTCCAGAAAATTTTCTTATCTCTTCTCTCTCTCTCTTATAAATGGTGTGCCTCCATTGGCACAACCTCTTCAATGTCATCCACCACATGACACAAAACAACTATGATTAGGGTTTGCATGGCCTCTTTCAGCATAATGACATTTTTCAAACCTAACTTTACAACCTTTGTTTTTTTTCAATTTTCGCACAGGTGGTATTTTTTATTTCTTTCATTTGACAATAAAATTATCCATTACATATCAATTTTAAAACTCAACATCGCAAAAATGAGTAGATTTGTATTTAGTGGTTAATCATCCCTGATACCCAATTGGTCGATAATTACCCTATGATTTCCTAGCTTCTGTGAATGAAATTTTGACATGGATGCGATGTGAATGTTACCTCGTCAACTACACCTTTCTGACATTTGGTACATGAATGTAAAGACCAACATTTAATTTTCTTGTAAATCACACATGGTAGACAATTTGGAGTTGTAGTGTAAGGTATACATGCAAGCAACTCAATATTGATTTATAAAACATAAAATTATAATTTTTGGAATTTAGTTGTGTAATTTCTAGTTAATCTATGTCGATTTAGATTTTAGGAGTTAAGCTACGAAATTCCATTTATATATATACACACACCGAATCTTGATTGTAGACATCCATGGAAGGCTACGATAGAAAATGTCAAATGTCGAGCTTGGATCCTATTGTCACATACTACTTCCATGGATGTCTATATTGAAATTTCCCGTGCTTTGGTTCCTAGTTAGCGAATTTCGCTTGTATTTAGATAAAATGGCTTACAGATTAATGTTAATCCATGAGTTATGATTATAAAAATCCTCATACCTAAGAGATTCATCGTGGCCTTGGAATTTAACATAGATTTGTATCCTTCATATATGGTATCCTTTGTTGTATCGCTGATTTCACATTCATCTATTCCATAATTAGGTTTATAAAAATATTTATGAATGCATCCTAAAAACACAAAAAGATCTAATGCTAAGCTTAAAATGATTGATTACAGGGGTTTTTGACCAGCGAGAAATAGTCATAAAAATGTGATAAACAATAGATTTCTTAAAAAATGTGATGCTTGGCGTATTAGGGTTTCTTGATAAGCTGTGCCATCCTTCCTCCATCTTGTGGCTCACATCAGTGTGTGCTTGACATCCTTTGTCGCTTCATCTTTTCCGTCCACGATTGTCTTGTGTCATAATCCCCCCGCCTTAGCCCAACTAAAACAACGCCTTTCAACGTAACAATTCTAAAAATAACAAAATTATATAATCTAAATTTATTTATTTATAGAATTTAGCAACCACCAAGAGAGTTGAGAGAAAACTACTTGTACTTATCCCATGATTTCCAATTGAGAAAAAAATGCATAATCTCCATGGCAAACTAAAAATTATGCCGAGAATTCCATAAAATTGTACAAAGAATTGGGTCTAGATGATGATCATCCATCTCTGCTATTCATGTCCAACAAAAAAATAAACAAAGATGATAAAGTCCAAAGCCAAGAAAATGTCGAGAAGTTAATGAACAAGATATGATTCATAAGGATCCAAACAACTCAAATGCATATTTAGAATTTTATTTTAAATTGCATAAAGAATAAGATAGAATTGTACAAACCCCACCAATCTGCGTGAATAAAACCTAGGTGAAAAATATTTTTCCCTGGTTTGTATGGGATACTGATAGTTAGGGAAATATAACATGGTTGAAGGTAGGATTGCACAATGGTGAGTACTATACTTGAATAAGAAGCCTAAATTTCATTAGGCTAAATAGATTTAATACATCCTATAGTTTTTTAAATAAACGAATAACAATAAAATTGATCTTACTAAGGGTGATAGGTGAGTTTGTCGTTCAATTTGTAACGAAATAGTCTGTAAGTTTTTGTTTTATTTTGAGACTAACCACCATCTTTGTTGTATCTACATTAAGGTTGTTTTAGCCCATCTCTTTCAAAGCAAATTAAGCTACTACTCCCCATTATTAGTAAAAATGGGGACAAATTTATCTATAAACATAAATAAGGATGGTAGTTGTCAATGGGTTATTAATACACTAAAAATAAAAATCAATAATATATCATTTAAAGAATAATAATAATATGCTTATCGATGTGAAAAGTAATGAATTTTTATGATAAAAAGTGATTTTAAAACTGTAAAGGAATGACGTCCAAGTAATCAATAAGCTCGAGACAAAATTGAAATCTATAACAATAGTTCTTTATAGAGGATTGACTAAAACCGAATGTGGACATATAGTGAAAGAAAGTGTTGTCGACGGGCTAATAAAAATGGGATCTTAGGCATCATGATTTATTTTTATAATTATTTACTATGTGGAAATTAATATTTAGGCTTATATTTTAACATATAACATTTGCTTTGATTGTACGTTTACATATTACGTGGGTAGTGGAACTTTAGCACTTATACCAGATACATATTAAATTTAGATTTTAAAATTGTTTTATTTCAACTCTAACAACTAGTACTCTAAATGTCTTGAAAGATTCTTAGTAGCCAAGATAATCATAGTTCAACCCTTATCTTAGGTCCAATACTTAGGCGGGTTTTACTTAAACCCGCGAAAAATTGGAAACCCACGAAACAAAGGATTGAAAGGTTAGTGTTGTGTAGAAAAGATTAGAAGTTGCGGTCCTACGGTGATTGGCTCATCCGGACTCCAAGTCCTTGGAGTTAATCATAGTTCATAGTTTTTCGGGTTTGTCAAGTCAGTAAGGTCAAAGAGGACAGGTGGAAAGAACTTCAAAGCCAAAAAGTTTATAAGTCCCCCAGACGTAGAAATTATGATGCGAAGCTACGTGGCGCCACTCCATTAGTTCTCCTTTTGTAAGCCCGACAAACGCGTGAAGGCTTCAAGAAATTTTGATAGGTTATGGCTTTGCGAGAGACATGGAGCCTTCTCATTGGTTGATCTTTCGCAACCGCATCGAAGGACTTCAAAGAAAAGACTCGATGACATGCGAAGTGTGTGGAGCTTTCTTATTGGCTCACACTTCATAATTGTTAGATACAACTATTTAAGGTTTGACAACGTAGAAAGACATGTAACTTCCTCATTGGTCGATGGTTTACGAATGTCGGAGTGGAAATCAAAAGGATTGACATGCAAAGTGCATGGAGATTTTTATTAGCTCACACTTCACAATGGTCAATCAAAGGGCTTTAAAAAGGCAAATTGTGAAGAAATGTGGTTGTTTCTTATTGGCTCGCATTTAAAGGGACTAACAAGGTCTAAGGAAAACTCGACAATTTGTGAGAAATGTGGCAAGTTCTTATTGGCCCATATTTTCATAAAGTAAAGGAAGAGGAGGAAAAGAGAAAGCTAAGGAAGTAAAGCCCAATCATGTGACCCAATCAAAGAACGACACATGACAGACGTGAAAGTAAAACACATGCTGCAAATGCCTGATCCCCGAACTAATAAGAGGTTGCCAAGTGTCAATTTTTTGTGTTTCCCCGCATGGAAATATTCAAATGATGATATCTTTTGTCCCCTGCACCAAATCAAACAAAATTGATGTCATTGGAAAGATCTCATTGAGCACTAAAATTTGACATCATGAGAATCATATTTTGGCACGAATTGTAATGTAAAATGAGAAAAAAAATGGTTCAAGATAATTATGAACAAATGCAGATGGCTCAACCACTTAATTTAATGAAGTATGGGGATTTTCCTTCTTCTACAAGCAAAACAGACTTGGGGAACACACTTGACAAGCCATGTTGTAAGGAAGGACAAAGATATTTTAATCACAACAAGATCAAATTTGATCTTCTTCCTTCTCTCTGTTCCGTCTTCTCTCATTCTCATTCTCTATATATTGTAAAATTTATCATTTGAGAAGGATGACTCTTTTTGTTTTATCGACACTATGTCAAAATGGTGGTCGATACCCCACAAATTTTAGACCTCTAACTTGGTCTTGCAATGTAATCTCACCTTCTGCCATGAATGTAATGGAATTGTGCATACTTTGAGTAATATAGAATCTATTTTGTGGCACATTTTTGTCTTCCCTGGCTCATTTTATTTTCATTTCTTGCCTTTTTATTTTATTTTGGCATGTTGTGTGTATCTTCTATTTATAGGTCCCATCTTTATGTGTTGTCAATGTGAAGCAAGGTTTTGGTCCACATGGTTCTTCTATGTGGCACATTTGTTTGTCCTCTCTCCCATGTTTTCTCACTTTTCTTCCCCTTGTGGAGAGCTCTCACCCCTTTTCTCTGGTGCTATCACCACCTTTTAATTTAGAATTTCATTTTCATACATCTTTCTTACCCTCTCTCTCTCTCTCCCTAGTCCCTTGGTATGGTTAGATTAGGATTACTTAGCTACATTTTCCTTTCTAGGAGTAGTTTGGCATTAGATTGAGGTAGAGGAAGTCGGCCTTCTCTAGAGGTATGTATCAAGATGCAAGTTCCACACAAGTTGAGACACTTCCATGTTAGCAAAAATTAGGGATCTGTCATGAGCAATCCTTAGGGTGCTAATTTTTGACATGACATAATAGTTTTGGCATGCCTAACGGGACAAAATTGAAGCACTTTACAACTTCATACCAGCAAGGTTGATGTGTTCTTGATGGTATTCAGCCTTTGGAGGCATTTTCAAGCACATCTAACAACTCCACTGATTCAACCAACCCATTTTCTCAGGTTTTAGACCTTTTCCTCCATCCCCACATTCATTTCCATGCCCCCATCTTCTCATGGCTCTCCAAAGAGATTTTCCATTCTCTCATTTCAAGTTCTAGTCCCTCGATTTGCAGCAGTGGGATGATATCCCCAAAACAGCCCTGAAAAACTTGCCTCTTTTCCATGGAAATGTAGATCAATATCCATTGATCACATTCAAGATAATCTAGTTTGTGTACTTTCAAGCAAACTATATTGATCAAACACATATAAAATTCTAAGAGGCTATAAATCCATAGGGGAATTTACCTAATTTTTTAAATTTTTATGTATTATTATTTATTTACTAGTCATATTTTAAAATATAAAACCAAAGTGGGACACACTTGTTTTGACCTGTGTCATTCACAGTATCACATAAGAGAAAATTTTCCTCAGACTTTTGGTTTCATCATTCAAAGGTAAAGCAAGAGATTGGTACAATAGTTTGGCTCCACAATCCATTTCCACATGGAATCAGCTGGGAGAACAACTACACAACTAGTTCAAGGAGGATGTAGATGTCATTTTCCTCATGGAACATCTCAGCAAAATACAATGGGCTCTAATGGAGTTTATTTCTGATTTCAACATCAAATTTATAAGGACTTGACATAGAATTCCTCAAGAATTCAAACCCTCACAAGGTATGGCATTCTTGTATTATTTGAGGTCCTTTGATGCTGATTTAGTTGTATTAATTCAATCCCTAGGAGGAAACAATCTTCCTCAAGCTTTTTCCATTACATCACAAGTTGAGAAGATGCTCATTTAGGCTGAAAAAGAAAACCCATCTCTATTTTTGTAATTCTTCCCTCATCATCTCAAATTCTTCCCTCCTTGTGCAAATAAAGAGAAATCCATTGTTTCCTTTCAAAAACAAGAAGATCATTTGTTTTCTTGTCTTTCTTTTGATGCTCCACAAGTTTATCATGCCCAAATCACTCCCCAAACTTTGCAAAATTCTCTCCCATCTCCACCCAAGGCATTACCCAACTTCCTAAACCTTGCACTAATGTTTTTAGAAGTTTTGGTATTTCACATGTTGTCCCTACCTTCTATCCAACACTCACTAAACCAAGTTATCCTACAAGGGAGTAGAAAGGAGGTTTCTATGATTTTGGAGAGGAGAAACTTGTATAACACTCCAAACAACAAGTTCTATGCAAAATCATGCATTTGTTTTGAGAAAGCAGATCAAAAAGTAAGGAATATGTTTTGGAGGATCATTTGGCTTCTCCAATTGATCAAATCAGGTCTCTTGAGCATCAAACACCTCTACCCAAGCATGAAACAAATCAATAGCCCCTTGTTTATGCCTCTTCTCCAACCAATTCTACCAAAGAAGATAATTCCATATCTGTTGAAGATTGGTTTGATTTAGATTGGGAGGATGAGAGGAATCCAAAAAGTGCAAAAAGTGGAATTGAACATCACAATAGAGCAGGAAAATATGAAGGACAATCAGATTGGAACTAAAGAGGAGGAGAAAGTGTTTTTAAACACTATTGGCATCCAAGGCCTTGAGGAAGAATGTTTTGAAAGTGAGCAAGGTGCTTTAATGGAATGCAATGATCCTCATTACTCTGCATGTTTGGAGCTTACTACACTTTTAATGGAAGGGCCTCAATATTTCAAGGAAGATGAGTTTGAGCTCTCTAGCTTCTTGTTTGAGGAAGCAGAGCATGAGAATACAAGGGTGGAAACAAATTTGTTTGCAGAAGAAGCAATATCAAATCCAAAAAGCTTGTAGACATCCACCATGAAGAGGAAAGTGTCTTTACCAACTCCATTCTTGGAGCTAATTTCAAAAAAATAAGGTGGGAAAACCAAAAGGATCAGGATTTTCCCAATTAAATATTTGGCTAATCTAGAGCCAAAAGGAGAGTTTGCCACCGGTCATGTTCACTTCAAAGCATGAGGTTGAGCTACAATGTATCAAGGGTCAATAACAACACCTCCAAACAAATGCATAACAACTAAAGGAGGTATTCTATTTATTTTTGTTGATACCTTGATAGGAAGGGTGGAAGACCGACGTTCAAAATGTTTTTTCACTCTTATTAAAGACCATGTTCATTAAAAAATAAAATCCATGGTCTAAATTTGTAAGAAAGGGAAGTTATTTCTCCCTTCTTATTTGCAGGATTTGTTTAGCTCCTTTTCGATCTGGTTAGATTAGGTAGTATAGGTTTCTTTGTAAAAGAAGTGCATTTTGCACACTATACATGTTTCCCTTGAAACATGTATGATTTTCCCTTTAGAACATAGTTTTTGTGGTCTTATTTGTTTTTGCACATCCATTTCAGTTTGGGAAGAAGTTTTTTGGCCAAATCAAATATGGGGAAATTTTAAATGCTCAATAATCTAGCCTTAGAGATTAGTTTTCAGTCAGGATTTCCCGTGCCTCTTCCTTGGTCAAAAATGCAATGTTTTGGGACAATGGAAAAGAAGATTAAAAATCCCAAAAAATCAATTTCAAGAGTAGACCAAGGTAGCTTTAGTCAACTTTGAGTAGTGTTAATGGAAGAATAAGATAGTTGGAGCCATTCTAAATTCATTTAGAGCTCCACAGATCAACTAAGTCTATTCATGCTTTTAGACGACTCGAGGGTAAGCAATTCTTCATGTTTAGATCAATTTCTAAAAGTTTTTTTGGGCTTGACTCCATGCCCAATGGATTGCATAAAGGCTACTGGTCAAATTTAGCATGAAAATTTCCCTTAGAGGTCACCAAAACTATTATCCCAAATTTACCCCTGGATTAATTTGGAATAACTTATTAAAAATGGACTTAACCATTTTACAGTGTGTGACGTCTCTAAACGGCCATCAAATTCCATTTCCTAAAAGCATTGGCCATTGGAATTCAAAATTGTAGAAAGGCTATTTTAGTTTATTTCGGGTTTTCATAGGACTTAGTGTTCCGCGGGTTCTCCTAACCCACAAAAAAAAGGAGCTATGTCCAAGACTTAGGCAAGTTTTACTTAAACTCAAGGAAAACTTGAAACCCACGAAACAAAGGATTGAAGGGTTAGTATTGTGTGGAAAATATTAGAAGCCATGGTACAAAGGAAAACATAAAGACATGCGGCACAAATCAAAAGCATTAGAAAGACCACGTGGTGGCATTTCAACATTTCCTAAGGTGATTGGCTTATTCGGACTCCAAGGCCTCAGAGTTAATCATGGTTCATATTTCGTCGGGTCTGACAAGTCAGCAAGGTCAAAGAGGACAAGTGGAAAGAACTTCAAAGCCAAAAATTTTCTAAGTCCCCAGACTTAGAAATTGCGATGTGAAGAGCTATGTGGCACCACCCCATTGGTTCTCCTTTCGCAAGCCTAACAAACACAAAAATTTTAGGAAATTTTGAGAGGTTCTAAGATTGTGAGAGAGACGTGGAGCTTTCTCATTGGCTAATCTTTCACAACTATCATAAGGACTTCAAAGAAAAATTGGCATGCAAAGTTGCTGGAGATTTCTTATTGGCTCGCACTTCACAATTGTTAGATATGACTATCAAAGGTTTGACAACACATAAAGATGTGTAACTTCCTCATTGGTCGATGGTTTGTGGATGTCAAGAGGTAGAAATCAAAAGGACTAACATGTGCAAAGTATGTGGAGATTTTCTATTGGCTCACACTTCAATGGTCATTCAAAGAGCTTTAAAAAGGTAAATTGCAAAGAAACATGGTTGTTTCTTATTGGCTTGCATTTCAAAGGAACTAACATGGTCTAAGGACAATTTAACAGCTATAGGAAACATGGCAAGCTCTTATTAGCTCATAATTTAATAAAGTAAAGGAAGATGATGAAAAAAAAAAAGCAAAGGAAGTAAACCCCGATCCTGCAACCCAATCAAAGACCGACACATGAAAGACGTGAAAGTAATGCACATGTT